>CM056198.1:128799961-129232461 GCA_029692085.1 Gymnothorax javanicus | reverse complement strand
GAGCACAAACGTTGCCGTTGAGCTCGCCGAGAGGCGAAGTGCTGCACCGCTACGCAACGCAAAGCAGCAGAGGATTCTCTTCCACGCCCGCCTTCAACTTCGCTCTCGAAACCGAAGTCATAAAAGTAAAACTGAGAGACGAACTGAAAGCCTTCCTGTCCGTCCCTTTCAAAGATCTGAGCAGGGTGCGAGTCTGAAGAGGAAACATTCGCAGCAGCAGTCGGCACAGTAAAAGGACGGAGATGCTCTCAGAAGAGCTCGGCAGTGGCGTCTCGAGCACTCAGAGCCCTTCCACAGCCTCTCCTCCAGTATCCAGGGCCAGGACCAAAATTTGAGGGGCTTGATTTGTTGTAGCAGGTGAGCAAACAGCAGGATCCGGCCGCAGGTATCTGTGCAGAGGTGAGAGAGCCGCTGACCTGTACCAGCGACACTGAGTCCGCTTTAACACTCCAGCACAGCCAGTGTAAACACTCCCCCAACCGCAGAGGCGAGCCCCAGAGAGGCATCACGCACCACTGCAGGATGGGTTAGCGCAGATAGCCTGTATGAGCACGGTTTACAGGGTCCTGATCATGGTGCACACGGGGGGCGGAGGTGGAGATCAAAGTGCTACATGTGACCAGAGAGAGTCATGCAGGTTACAGGTCTCAGCCGCGAAAACTAGCTGCGCAGACAGATGCAGCACAGTCGCAGCCCACACCCCTCGCTGGCACGACGGTGGAGGTGTTTAACGGAGGGAGCCCGGGGATTCGCATGGCAAGGAACGAGCCCTCGACCCATGGAGTTTGGCTACAGACGACAGAGGCCGTGTTCTCAGACGCTCCAGCAGTTAGGCGCATCTGGAACCGTTCAGCTGACAAATAATCTCGCCACTAACGACGTCAGCGTGATTCAACACCTGTCGTGACACGCGGCGAGGGTGGGGTGGCACAGCTGTTTCTGCAGCACAACAGAAAAAAGCCACCTCACCTTACTCCCACGGTGTTTATTCCCTCCCGGCCGTATCCCACAATGCACTCTGAGACTAACCGCATCGCTCTCCTCAGCCTGAGCGACTTCATCTGTCCGTCTGCTTTCTCTCCCTCGCCTCTCCCCTCCCCCACTTTCCTCTCCCCCTTCACTCGCCCGTGACCTCTGAAGTGAGCCGGAGGCTGGATTTGCATTGTAAGGCCTCGGCGGGCGAGTCTAAACATGTGACGCTGGGGCGTAAGATTGATGGCGGCCACGACAGGAGCAGTGCTGACAAGCCTGTGACATGCAGCCGACCGCGACGCAGAAATCCGGAACAATCTCCGGCGCACCATCGCTCCTGATATTCACATGCTCCTGCCGCACGCTCGATGTACCGCTCGGCTATAAACAACGGCGGAAAGTGCCAGAACTCCATCACTCAACAGATCTCAAATAAGACCTCGCCCTCATCTCGCATTCTGATTATTCCAGAGCGCTCCCGTTGGCGAGCTTGATTCAAATGCTAAACAATAATCCAACCTTATTTTTCCAGTTCTAATTCTCCAGCGCTAAATGTGCAAACTTCTCGGTGATACTGGGGCCGCTAACAGGATTACAGACAGATTATCATGGAGGTCTTGTGTAATTCCACACGCCCATAGGTCTGATTCCAGCTCTGCATCGCCTTCCCTGTCTGAAAGCTCCATGAATCACGGTAATTTGGCGATTAGTCTGATTCACTAGCGTCAAACACTGCACCACATCATTTACACAACTTTTTTTTTTTTCCAATCCTGCACATACTACTAGCGCAAGTACCCCCCAACAGGATTACACAACCAGCGACAACATCAGCCGATTCCAGCTCTAGATGTTTCCACATGGGAATCCGTGACAATAGTGGGAGTTTAAGTATGAAAAAGATCTGGAAATTCCTTATGCATTCACCTTTTAATCCTGCTTGTGACAATACTGTAAATAGCAATACTAATACCACCTCCATTCAAATGCAATAACTGACCACAATTGTTAGCATTGTTAGCATTTGTCAGAAAGATCACACGCTAAGAGATTAACTCTAATTGATTAGCCCTAAGGCTGCTCTCCGCCACGGTGTAACAGCACAGGGCTCTGAGAAGTAACACAGCCCTGTATGCGTCCGTACTGCAAACAGCACTGACTCACCGCTGGGCAGATTAAGGGCTTAAGATCTGGCCAACTGACCACACTCACATCAACAATCTCCGGTCAACTGTATAATATCTCAAAATGAAAAAAAAATTACCTGTGATCAAGAAGGACAAATAACATTAGTGTTCACTGGGCAAACTCTAACTTTAGGCAAAGCTTAACCATTAGTCCCACACTCCGGAAATCTGAGCAACCAATCACAGCAGGCTTCAGCCCAGAGCAAAGCTTTGATTGGTGAAGTCCAGGTCAGACGAGCAGGGTAACAGATGCACTTTCCTGCAGGGTGGCGCAGACCCACAGGGGGCGCTCTTACCTTCGAGCACGGTGAGTTTGGCGCTGGTGTTGATCTCGCCCATGCTGTTGGTGGCGGTGCACTCGTAAATGGCCTCGTCTCTGTGCGTGCGCAGTGGCTGAATGCGCAGCACGGACCCTGACCCGTCATCAAACTCGATCACCTATCGGGAAAAGAGAATAAGACACTGTTTCTGTGGGGTCTCGTGCACGACCTTGAGGTTACACAGCACTCGTACACACACCTGCAGGGCCTTGCATCATTTCCTGCAGCATAAACCACTCAGATCTGCCATCTAACCTCCAGGTTACACAGGCAGCAGTTCCACACCACAGATCTCTCAGAGCCACTCATTACAGGTACAGCGCTGGAGAGAGAAGCGCCACAGGAACGTACGTCTCCAGCCACAGAGTCAGGTGACAATCAGGTACTTATTTATTTTGTGCACAGGCAGCTAAAGAATGGCTTCACTGCCACCATGTTTGATTTTTTGGGCCAATCGCATCACCCCTGAACAGCCTGGTGTGTATAAACACAGTATACAGGTGTGATGAGCCCAGAGAAACGCTTGGGGCCATCTGAAGGCTGTAAACCAGCAGAAGGCTTAGAGCTGGGGGCGTGTGGCCCCAAGCAGCGCTCTGTGGTGCGCCTCAGAGAGCAGGGCCATTGGCCCCCAGGGGCCCCACACACCCGGAACAGGACCACTGGCCCCCGGGGGCCCCACGCACCTCAAACCGCTGCGAGCTGACTTTCTTCCCCTTCTTCATCCACGTGATCCTGGGCTTGGGTTCTCCGCCCGCCTGGCACACGAACGAGGCCACGCCCCCCGAGATCCCAGTCTGATCCTCGGGGGACTTAATGAAGCTCGGCAGGGCTGGGGGGAGAGAGGGGGAGAGAGTGAGAGAGATAGAGAGAGAGAGGGGGGGGAGAGAACGATAAGACACCAAGACCAAGAATATTGAATTTCCCTCTAAAACACTAAAAGCCCGTCTCACACACAGCGCACTGATTCTGTTCACCGCTCACAGTTTGCGAATCCAAACACAGTTCGGCACAGGAAACGACATCAGGTGGGAGGAGATTAGGGCACTTCACCTTCATTAACTAGATAGAGCCCCGTACAGAGTACAGTGTCTCGGCTTAAATCAAAATCCACATGCACTTAATCTGGCTCCTGTCGGACTCTGTTAGAGTTCATTTAACACTGAGAGAGTGAGTGAGTGAGTGATGATCAACAGGTGACACTGGGGTAGTGAGTGAGTGATGATGCACAGTTGATGCTGGGGTAGTGAGCGAGTGAGTGAGTGATGATACACAGGTGACACTGGGGTAGTGAGTGAGTGATGATGCACAGTTGATGCTGGGGTAGTGAGCGAGTGAGTGAGTGATGATACACAGGTGACACTGGGGTAGTGACTGAGTGAGTGATGATGCACAGTTGATGCTGGGGTAGTGAGGAGTGAGTGAGTGAGTGAGTGAGTGATGATGCACAGTTGATGCTGGGATAGTGAGTGAGTGAGTGAGTGAGTGAGTGAGTGATGATGCACAGTTGATGCTGGGGTAGTGAGTGAGTGAGTGAGTGAGTGATGATGCACAGTTGATGCTGGGATAGTGAGTGAGTGAGTGAGTGAGTATCTGGGTATACTGGTTTTCGGCCTGATATTCATGATCTCCCAGCTCCAGAGGGTAAATGAGGGCAGATGTCACTCGGAGCGCCAGCGACAGCACCATTCCACACCATCCCCACTGCCCACTGCTCTGCATTACTGCCTTCAGCGACTGATCCCTCTAAATCCGCCCCTCGCAGCACGTGAGGAGCGTTACTGAATCGGTTATGACGGCGTCGGCCTGATCAGAGGTTTGGTATGTGGTGACGCGACACGGATCCGCCAGACGTTACAGGAGTGATGGGGCATGGGGCAGGACGGTAGCGTGCCACCGAAGTCACACACAAAAGTTTTCCGCTGCTTGAGCTCGGTCCGTTGCTGGTAATTCCGCCTGTGTTTGAGATAGAATGGAGACGCAGCATGTGATTGGCTGGAGGAGGCGACAGACTTGTTTTCCTGCCGCTACCGGTGGGGCCGCGCCCCCGGGACACGGGCCCACGCCCTGCCCCATTGTGACGGGACGGGAATATAAAGAGCAGGGCACGTTTCGACACCTTCCAGGAAGTGGCGACACACAGGAGCACTCGCACGCAAACACCAGACAGCACACGCACTGCGATCTTATTTACCTCCTGTTTTTACCGTGAACCCTGACTGTGACCTGAGGCCCTGTGTGGATTACTGAGTCAGCTGGGTCCTGTTTCTTAAAGCAGGATTACTGAGTTAGCTGAGTCCTGTTTCTTAAAGCAGGATTACTGAGTTATCTTGGTCCTGTCTCTTAAAGCAGGATTACAGAGTTAGCTGAGCCCTATTTCTTAAAGCAGGATTACTGAGTTATCTGGGTCCTGTTTCTTAAAGCAGGATTACTGAGTTAGCTGGGTCCTGTTTCACAAATCAGGATTACTGAGTTAGCTGGGTCCTGGTTCAAAAATCAGGATTACTGAGTTAGCTGGGTCCTGTTTCTTAAAGCAGGATTACTGAGTTAGCTGGTCCCTGTTTCACAAATCAGGATTACTGAGTTAACTGGGTCCTGTTTCACAAATCAGGATTACTGAGTGAGCTGGGTCCTGTTTCACAAATCAGGATTACTGAGTTAGCTGGGTCCTGTTTCTTAAAGCAGGATTACTGAGTGAGCTGGGTCCTGTTTCACAAATCAGGATTACTGAGTTAACTGGGCCCTGTTTCTTAAAGCAGGATTACCGAGTTAACTAGGCCCTGTTTCTTAAAGCAGGATTACTGAGTTAGCTGGATCCTGTTTCACAAAGGAGGATTACTGAGTTAGCTGGGCCCTGTTTCACAAAGGAGGATTACTGAGTTAGCTGGGCCCTGTTTCACAAAGGAGGATTACTGAGTTAGCTGGGCCCTGTTTCACAAAGGAGGATTACTGAGTTAGCTGGGCCCTGTTCCACAAAGGAGGATTACTGAGTTAGTTGGGCCTTGTTTCACAAATCAGGATTACTGAGTTAACTGGGTCCTGTTTCACAAATCAGGATTACTGAGTTAGCTGGGTCCTGTTTCACAAATCAGGATTACTGAGTTAGCTGGGTCCTGTTTCTTAAAGCAGGATTACTGAGTGAGCTGGGTCCTGTTTCACAAAGGAGGATTACTGAGTTAGCTGGGCCCTGTTTCACAAAGGAGGATTACTGAGTTAGCTGGGTCTGTTTCACAAATCAGGATTACTGAGTTAGCTGGGTCCTGTTTCACAAATCAGGATTACTGAGTTAGCTGGGTCCTGTTTCTTAAAGCAGGATTACTGAGTGAGCTGGGTCCTGTTTCACAAAGGAGGATTACTGAGTTAACTGGGTCCTGTTTCACAAATCAGGATTACTGAGTTAGCTGGGTCCTGTTTCACAAATCAGGATTACTGAGTTAACTGGGCCCTGTTTCTTAAAGCAGGATTACCGAGTTAACTGGGCCCTGTTTCTTAAAGCAGGATTACTGAGTGAGCTGGATCCTGTTTCACAAAGGAGGATTACTGAGTTAGCTGGGCCCTGTTTCACAAAGGAGGATTACTGAGTTAGCTGGGCCCTGTTTCACAAAGGAGGATTACTGAGTTAGCTGGGCCCTGTTTCACAAAGGAGGATTACTGAGTTAGCTGGGTCCTTCTCCACAAAGGAGGATTACTGAGTTAACTGGGCCCTGTTTCTTAAAGCAGGATTACTGAGTTAACTGGGCCCTGTTTCTTAAAGCAGGATTACTGAGTTAGCTGGACCCTGTTTCACAAAGGAGGATTACTGAGTTAGCTGGGCCCTGTTTCACAAAGGAGGATTACTGAATTAGTTGGGCCTTGTTTCACAACGCAGGATTACTGAGTTAGCTGGGTCCTGTTCCACAAAGGAGGATTACTGAGTTAGCTGGGTCCTTTTCCACAAAGGAGGATTACTAAATTAGCTGGGTCCTGTTTCTTAAAGCAGGATTACTGAGTTAGCTGGGTCCTGTTCCACAAAGGAGGATTACTGTATTTCCTATTTACCTAATTACAAAGTTAAGAGGAAACCCTACCCAATGAGGAACATTAATTTTACAACAAAGGCCTGTTCCAGGGTTTGCCGATCTCGATTATCTGTCCTGTCCGGTAATCCCATGAGAGTATATCCAAACCTCCGTACAGGCCGGGCAAGCTCATATGGGCTTTTCCCAGCAGAGAGCAGCTTTAAGGCAGCCTGGGCACAGGATGACCAGAGGATGCCTGAGATGAGAGGGGTGCAGTGAATACCGCTCCTGCCAGGCTGTGACCCCCTGACCCTTGGGGGGTGGTGGGTGGGGCTGTTCGCTTTACGGCCTGGTGCTGACGGCCTTCTCCCCGCAGAGGGGGACTGCACCAGCTCCCACACCATGCAGGCAGCCAGTGCTGAGTTTATTACAGCTCATAAAGCATCATTACAGATACACTGCAGCATTAGACTCAGGTCTGTACCAGAGGAAGGTTCCGGCAGTAAACCCACACCACAGGCCCTGGGTTCCACGTGTTCACAAGCCAGCGGGTCGTCTTCTCGCTGGGGTTGCCAGGTTTAGAGTTTACTCAAACCCAGTGGAAGTGCGTAACTGGCATCATGAAAGTCATGAACAGCTAGAACTAGGTGAGGGGGTCGGGGGGGGATCTGCGGATGTTTCCAGAAGAGAGTCTGAGGACCAGATGGGAGCCAAGCAGTCTTTGATGCACTAATTCAACACAAACTGCTGGTCAAGGACACACCCTTAGATCAGATACACACACTGTCTGGTCAGGAACAACAGGACACATGAGGATGCTTTGAAAACGACACACTCTGGTGGGAGAACGGCGCATCTGGCTGCCACAGTTCCTGTTAATCCTCACGGTACCACTTGAAGATACGGCAGCACCGTTTGCTCCTGCGCACAGGGCTAATAAAGCCAAGAGAACAGCAAACCAAACCCTGCTGATCCAGAGCACAGCTTCGCTGGCTCTACGAGAGACACACACACCCAGCCCTGCTCAGCATCACAGGCCCTCATCTGTAATGAGGGCTCAGCTCCGTCTCACCACAGATCCCCTCTGATACCCAGGGTGAGAGATATCCATTATACCAGCAGGTACACACACACACACACACACACACACACACATCC
Organism: Gymnothorax javanicus; assembly: GCA_029692085.1. NCBI lineage: Eukaryota > Metazoa > Chordata > Actinopteri > Anguilliformes > Muraenidae > Gymnothorax > Gymnothorax javanicus. The sequence goes on along the minus strand of CM056198.1, from coordinate 129,224,829 downwards.
TCACACAAGCACACAGACACACACACACACACACTCACACAAGCACACAGACACACACACACACATGCTCACACACGCACACAGACACACACACACATGCCCACACACGCACACACACACACACACACACACGCACACATATGCTCACACACACACACACACACACACACACAGACACACACACACGCTCACACACGCACACAGACACACAGACACACACACACACACATGCTCACACACGCAAACAGACACACACACACGCGCGCGCACAAACATGCTCACACACACACACAGACACAAAAACATGCTCACACACACGCACACACACACACACACACACACACATGCTCACACACACTCACACATACGTACAAACACACACACACACACACTGACTCACACACTCTCAAACACACACACACACACAGACACATACTTTCTCTCCTCTCTCTCTCATACACACACACACACTCACGCACACACACTCTCACACACACAAGCACAAATACACACTCCTCTGCAGAGTTAATCCTGGCCACACAGCACCAAAGACACACGCACACACACAGACACACACACATATACAAAAACTCACACTCCTCTGCAGCACTAACTCCAGCCACACAGCACCACAGCCTCCATTTCCTCCCCGTTTATATATTATCTAATACAGGATCTGAGGGGCCTGGGGTTCGGGAGAGACGGAATCAATAACTACTTAACATAACACAACAGCAACTGTAATGTCGGCAAAACCCAGGGATCCAGCATGAAGCTGCTGCAGCTAAATCACCTCCGCATCGCCCTTCAGCAGTACAGTCCTGTTCCACTCCCAGCTCCACAGCTCCTGTTCCTGTCCCAGTATAATACATCAGAGCCCAGCTCCACAGCTCCTGTTCCTGTCCCAGTATAATACAGCAGAGCCCAGCTCCACAGCTCCTGTTCCTGTCCCAGTATAATAAATCAGAGCCCAGCTCCACAGCTCCTGTTCCTCTCCCAGTATAATACATCAGAGCCCAGCTCCACAGCTCCTGCTCCTGTCCCAGTATAATAGAGCAGAGCCCAGCTCCACAGCTCCTGTTCCTGTCCCAGTATAATACAGCAGAGCCCAGCTCCACAGCTCCTGTTCCTGTCCCAGTATAATACAGCAGAGCCCAGCTCCACAGCTCCTGCTCCTGTCCAGGTATAATACATCAGAGTCCCGCTCCACAGCTCCTGTTCCTGTCCCAGTATAATACATCAGAGTCCCGCTCCACAGCTCCTGTTCCACTCTCCCAGTATAATACAGCAGAGCCACTCCACAGCTCCTGTTCCTCTCCCAGTATAATACATCAGAGCCCAGCTCCACAGCTCCTGTTCCACTCCCAGTATAATACATCAGAGTCCAGCTCCACAGCTCCTGTTCCACTCCCAGTATAATACATCAGAGCCCAGCTCCACAGCTCCTGTTCCTGTCCCAGTACAATACAGCAGAGTCCCGCTCCACAGCTCCTGCTCCTGTATAACACAGCGGAGTCCACCCCCGTCAAATAACGTCCGCAGAAACATATCAGCACCCCTTTCGGAAAATAAATCTGTCCCGATGCAGACGATGGTTTATCTTCAGCTGGCGTTAGGAGTGGACTGGCGCAGGGCGACAGTCTAATGATCCCAGGTGCACAGGTACGCATGTAGTGAGCATCGGGGTCAGGATAAAGCCGCTTTCACACTGGACGCGAAACGAATTTTTCGCAGGACGGATTACATTCAAAGTCAATGCAAAGACGCGAAATTGACTTTGAATGTAATCTGTCGTGCGAAAAAATCGTTTCGCGTCCGATGTGAAAGCAGCTTTGAAGTAATGCTGTATCTACGCCAAATTTCGTGGGTTTTTTAAAGACAGATAAAGACGACAAAAAAAAAAAAAAAAAAAAATACAGCTAAATAAATATTTTGACCCGAAGTGTTTTTTTTAAAGCTTATAATTCAATGACGCAAACTTGACACTCTTTCTTTAACAAGTGACGTAACTATTAACTTTTGAATGACGCACATTTTTGGCGCCATTATTGCGAGCTGGTGCATGGTGGCTTACTATTTCAATCAGAACGCGAGGAAATTCATGCTAAACTAGAAGGGCACTCCGTACAGCGCATTCCTCCGCCTTGCCCATATGTCAGCATTACTGGTTCTGGATGCTCAAGAATATTATCCAGATCACCAACAGATTATGCAGATCGCCAATTACCACATGATTCTACGTTAGTGTAGATTATATTTAACACTGAAATTTTATGAAAATCTGTTCATTACATAAGGGACAATCAGGTATACTTCAACTTCTTCCAGATAAAGACTCCAGAATGTGTTCCGGATCACTTGCAAGATTGAATCAACCCATCCTCGGACTACCAACTACCATCCTACCCAATTTCGTGCCAATCCGTTCATAACTTTTGAGTTATCCTGTTAACAGACAGACAGACGGACAGACAAGCGAACAGGGGTGAAAACATAACCTCCTTGGCGGAGGTAACTACTTTCTAAAACTGCATAATTCCACTGGCTTTTGCTAACACAAAGTAACACAGAGTACTGCTGCTCGAGCATTCACTGTTCCCACGGTTTAGATGAACATCAACACACTTATCACACCTTTTACATTAACGTACATGATTTTATTTCACGGGCAAATTGCTTTCACAGTGTTAACACGGCCTCTCCAAGTCAAAAACAACATCCACAACCAATATGTAAAAGAAATGCATCGCTGTATCACTAAACAGCACGGCATTCAAACATGAATATGCAAGACATAAATGCTATCTGCCCTTGAGAAAAATAAAATTAGCCAGCACCATGATTCATTGTTGACACACTTTTTTTTTTTTTTTCAAATCAGACTCTGAATAAAGCTGGCTAGCTTTTCTCCTGCGCGCATTAACCTGCCAAAGCGGTTTCTGTTTTCCCGCCGGGTATAAGAGCGAGCCAATTGTTACGCTGCGCTCATACTCTGCACGATCTTGATGCGGATTTAACTCTTCCTGTTCATCTGCATGTAACGCGCCTCTCCAAGCAAAACCAACAATAACAAGACGACACTGTCACCAATGTCCCCCGGAATCCGGCTTTCCAGCCCAATCCAGGTCATGACTGCACTGTCATGCATCTCTAGCTGGTTACACTTAGAAACAAAAGTTCCCCGGCTGCCTTAAAAATGTGGGTTAACTCAACTAAACGCGCGTTAGCTCAACTAGAAGATAGGTGATGTTTCAACTCAAATTTAGTCAAGACGATAGATAATTTCACGTTTAACTTTTGAAAACTTCAGAACTTCAGTTCAATATCCAAAACTTGTCATGACGAGTGGAGTTAGAGGAGTAACTAGAGGCACCGTGAGAGCGCAGACCTCTGCCAGGGGAGCGCAGTGGAAATCTTGCTGAGTGAACATGGCTCATAAGAAATTTAAGGCATCAGCAACATAGGATTTCGAGATGGCTGCTGCGGCGGCCATATTGTTAGACCGATCGCAGTCAAAATAAATAGGTTCAATCCCTGATGTAATAGCGACCCACCCACAAAATTTCAGAGATATCCGTTCATCACTTCTTGAGTTATCTTGTACACAAACAGACAGACAGACAGACAAACCAATGCCGGCAAAAACATACCGGTAACCTCCTTGACGGAGGTAATAAGTTCACATAACTTAATGGGGCTACCATATTTTACACTGTAGCAGCATACACATACAAAATTTAATTCATCTAGGTAAAGTAGTTTCTGAATAAACTTGTCCCCACTTATCCGGACGCACAGACGGACGGTAGGATGGACGAGCCCCATTGCGATATTCCCCGCTCCGCTTTGTGTAGTGTCAGCGGATTGATAACCACATAAATAGGAGGTGGAGACCGTTGGCGCGGCTGCTGGGTCGGTCACCGATCTGGGTACAGGTGAGGCCGCTGAACTGAGGTCAGCATTGCTCCAGTTCGCCGATGTGTCCTTCTCTTCACACCGTTACCAGGGGTTACGTCTCTGAACGCTGCTGCCTGGTTCACCTAAAACACTCGCCGTAAAAAAAAAAAACTCTCCCACTTTATTTTCACTCCTGACACCGAAGCGCATTCGCCTCGCCTCTGCCTGTTCAGCTCTGAGTCTGCCGTCGCTCAAATCCACTTTGCGACGGAAACTTACAGAACAAAGTTTACAGACTTTAAATTCTGGGCCCAGTTCCCAGCCCAGGAAAATAAAAAAAGACGTGCAAAAAAATAGAATGCAATCGCCATGGCAACAAGGACACTAATTCTTTAAAACTCCCTTTTTTTTTTTTTTTTTTTGAAGGGGCGAGTGTAACTGAAAACACGACGGCGGTGCCGGGGTTAAACAGGGCGCGTCCATCGTCTAACCCCCTAAATCCAGGGAGATGGTGACGCTGATGTTTAAATGAGAGAGGGATGAATGTAGAGGGAGGGATGGAGCATTAGTGCACATCAGAGATACGCACAGGCCAGGCTACTCCGCGCACAGGCCAGCCTGACGTACGCCCGCTCCCACCTGTCCTGGGCAAGCCAGGGGCGCACACACAGGGGGACGCTCCCCAGAATCTTAGGGCTAACTCACAAAGTTCAAACCATTGACTGTATGCGTTTCAAAGTTTGCAAGTCGCTAACATAGTCAGCCATTAACCTTTTGGGAAACGTACCCCAGGACAGTAAGAGGTGTAGCCATAGCAACAGCCAAGCGCACCTGCTCTACATCCAAAGCGCTCTTTTATCATAACCTGTAGCCTCTAAAATCATGTAAATAAACACACATATACCATCAGACCATTTCAGCAGGTATCAGAAACACACAGCCAGAATCGGGAGCGAAGCAGAGGTCTGAGATTGGGGGAAGAATGACCCTCCCGCTTCAAGAAATATAATTCTGTCCCCCCCGCACTTCTTCAAAGATAAATATAAGGAAAGTATCCGTAAAAAGTGTTTATTCTACCGCAAACTCTCCATCACTGAACTGTACCCCCTACGATCAGAGGCACACCTGCAGCCTCCAGCGGACCAGACGGGACGGCAGTCGGAGAGCACATGACCTCCGCCGATGTGAAATTCGTTTGATGAGAAAGCCGGATTCAAATTTATCGTAGCATAAAGTATTTGTACAAAGAAGTAATCTGACAGCTGATGTGGGTGTTAGTGTCATGTGACAGTGTCATGTGACACCGCTGAGCAACAGGGCTGTCTTTACACACATAGAAACTCTTTTGTATCCAGGATCAGGAATATGAGTCGGATCTGCACTAAAATGTAATCACTTCCTCCTAAGCGCAGTATCTATCGTCACACAGAAGGTCACTCACATCCATCAATAACCTTCTGAGAAATCCTGCTAATGGGGGAACAAATACATGAGCAAATGCTGGTGAAAACATGACCTCTTACTGGAGGTGTGCCACCCAGCTGTTAAACAGGGTTAATTCTAACGGACTCGCAAACCCTCCCTGCGATAATAAAACACAAATAAACGCAGAAACCCCTCCAGCTCCAGCGGCAGGGAGCCAGCGCGGCGAGACTCATCCTTCAGGACTAATGATTACGCCGAACACAGACGCCAGGCGCTGGGCTGAGCGCATTAGAGGCCTTTCCTCCTCCGGCCAGTTTGCTAAGCGCTAAAGAAGCCCGTCTAATCCCCCCGGGCCGACTCCCAAAAGCCCCAGGTTTTCCCACCGCCAATAACGTTCAATTAACCCCATTGTCAGCCAGTATTAGCCCCGGAAAACGGACCACGCAACTGGTACGCAAACTGTTGACTCCACCCTGGCCCTGAGTCGCTCTGCGGACGTATTTGCATGGGTCCCCACAAAGAGACAGAGGCTGGGAAAGGTCAGGCTTTGTGAAGGAAATGTTTGTCTAGCGGACTGAAGTGGCTCATTGTTCGCCGCGCAGCCTCGCATTTTGAGTCGCCGTCCGGCGGTTTAAAAATCACGTCAGCCTGTCCCCGACGCACACGCAGGGATTAAAAAATAAACCTGACAACAAAAAAACAGTGCAAACTGAGTAAATTCATCCGAGTTTCCTGACAGAGACGAGGCCCGCAGGATCAAAGGCCTGTGTAAATGTCAGCCCTGTTACCGTCAGCCCGAACCCACAGCCTCAGTCGCCACGGTAACTTCCAGCGCGCCATTTCAGAGTCAGTCGCTTCCCATTCATGTCACTTCACCCGCAAAAGGTTATCGAGGGTCTCACGAGGCGGAGGGAATTAGGGTGGGGGGGTGGGGTGTTGCCCGAGGAGATGAAAGACGGGGGAATGCGACTGCCCCCCCCCAAGCCCTGCCCCACCAGCGCGAGCGCTAGCTGTTTTCACAGCGCTGTTCCTGTAAAGGCTCTCGTGTGCCACGAGGCCAGTGCTCGGAACAGGTGACGGGGGAGTGGGGTGACAGTGCATGACAGGTGTATGACCTGCGCGGAGTCAAAGGTCATCCTGCTCCGCCCCTGCAGGGACAGCCCACATCATAAAGTCATACGTCCAGGAGTTTAAACTAACAAAACAGAAAAAAACATGGCAGGGGTGAAATGGGGGGACCCCGGGACGGCACACAGCTGCACATCGCACAAAACATCTGGCAGCAAACTCTCAGAGCATCCCGACGCGACAGCGCGGTCCTGCAGCTAATTACCGCAGCCAGAATAAATAACTGCAGTAAAATAGCACCAGGGAGAACAAGGAAAAGCACTTTTCCGCAGGCGGCGGTATTTACACGCCGGACTCAGAGGAGCGTGGGTAATGAGCAGGGGAGAAGCTGTCCTCAGGCGAGAAACAGCCAGGGACCGGCTCCCCTCCTCCATCGCAGCGGCTAAAGCCCCAGCGAGAGGCACAGCGGGGTGTGTGTGAGGGATCAATACCAGCGCCTGAGTGCTGAACATTTATCCTCATTAATAATACATCAGCAACTTATCATCTTCACTTACACACATAACTGAAATTTGTTAGACGGCACCCAGATTGGAGTATTTCCTTCCATAGAGCCTCATGCACCATTAGAGGTCTTCCTTCTGCAGTTATCTCCGCATACGGCTGCCAACGAGGAAAATTATTCTGCAAAAAAGGTCAATTGGGCTTGTTTTTTTGTTATAGTCTGTTTGTTTAATATGACAAAATGCAGTATTTGAATTCTAACTAAACATCCCCTGGTATGACAGTTCACCGTTCACGCCACTGTTCATTTCCTCTAATTAAATGGCTTGTCCAAAACTGCTAGTAGGAGCGATGTGTTTCCTTTCAATTTACAGTGAGGTTATTTTTCTCCTGTTTAATTTGGCAGAAATGCAAAAGCTCTCCGTTCCTACAATACAGCTACACTAGTGCTTGTTCAGAACGGGCCCATCACTTGGGCTCTGGTATTGCGGTATTGCGCTGCTGGGGTGATCTGCAAGAAGGGCCCAGCACGCATCCAGAGTAACCGCCGCCTGCCGACCTGCCCCGCCCGCCGGCCCGCTTTCCCGGGGGCCCCACCGGAAAAACAACTTCAAACTCAACACTATACTTCCGCGGCTCTTTAGCTCTACACACACATTAAGTGTGAGGTCAACAGGATGAGCCGCGCTCGAGATATGCCAAGGACATCCATACATACATACAAACACATGCAGACAAACGTACATGTACATACATACATACAGACTCCTTCTCGTTTAGTTCGATTTTACGATGGGCGGATCTTATTTCGGAACACTAAAATAATACTGCGGAAACATCTTATATTTATGGAAACCCCAAAACCCTATTAAGAAGGGAACAGCCCAGTGCTAATACCACCGCACTTGAGTGCAATGTACTCTCACTCTATAAATGGCAACATTTCCCTGTTCGTGCATAGATTTCCTTCTGCAAGATTTAATCCTTTTCCATTCCATCTCGCTCTCGCGCTTTTAAGAACCGCAGGCTGCCGGTTACACAGCTGTATCCTGCGTGATGGAGGCTGACGCACTGACGCAGCACTAACACACCGCCGAGTCCCTCTAAACTTCTTATCTGCGTCCCCTCATCTAACCCCAAACATCCATTAGCCGCGATCCCCTCGCGTTTTACACCAGATAAATCACAAATCGTGCAGGAGCGCTCGCCTCACCGCAGGAGGGGTTAGATGCAGAGGGCAGATATCCCCGCTGTTTTACTAATCCCACCCCCATAATTCATGGCGTAATAAACACACTTCCGCACTCATGGGTGGAGCCCGACTACAGCCCTCTACTCAAGTAACCGAGTGAAACGTTAGCACGTTAGCGCCAGCCGGCGTTGGCCCCAGGTGAGCAGGCTATACTGCACGCTTCGCCATCTCGTTTCGCTCTGTAGCACAAATACATGAGACCCACGCCCAGGGTAGGCTTCATAATTAGGTATAGATCAGAATAATTTCACCAAACAACCCCCTCCTCAAAAAACAGAGGAGACGAGTTATTTTCCATTTAATAGAGTGCCACAAATTCATAAAGCCTTCATCAAACAATTTCGAGCGGATGTTATGCCCTCAGCGAATGAGGGGCGAGCCCCTTCCAGTGAGGGCTCGTGGAGATGATTGTTGGGGGTACAGCGAATTCTGGTACCAGGGCACCTCTGCTGAGCGTGTGCTGGCTACGCTAACCCCACTGCCACACAGCTAACGAGGTATCGCATAAGGTCCAGCACCCCTCTCTCTCCAGGTGAATCATTTAAGAGATCGGCACAGGAGATAGACCCAAACCGCCCCTATGTACTGCAGAACTTTCTCCTCTCCTGCCGCAAAGTGCATTAGAGTAATAGTCCCGTCCAGAACAGTAGATTATCCCACTGATACCATCTCCAGATCCACAGTTTCACTGGCCGAGGCTCCGGTCCAACAGCATCTCTCCAGGCCCGTGTAAGTGGGTCCTAAATCGTTATTCTGGTTTCCGGCGGTTCGGAAACATGGAGCCGACGTGAAACGGCTCGTTCGGATGCTTCCAGTAAGTGTTGGATAAACACACCCTCATAAATCTTTGACGACAGCAAACAGCTCACCGGTATCAGAGGTGAACGCTACTGTATGGAAAAACATCATTCAACGGTGCCACAATGCTTTTCTTGTAGTGGGTCTTCAAGCCATTGAGTAGCTTCTAAGTGCTTTCCATGGCATGATTTGTGATCTGTGGCTTTTAATGTGCTGGTAATTGAGCATTAAAAGGGTATGAAAGGGTTATCAACGGGAGGATGCTTCTGTACCCATTATTCTAGCCCTGAAGATGAAACAATAGAGGGCCATTTAGTCACCGCTTTTAGAGACAGCGAAAGCACCTCACTTCCACATATTACAGAAAAGCCCTCCGTACAGCACCGCACTTCCACATATTACAGAAAAGCCCTCCGTACAGCACCGCACTTCCACATATTACAGAAAAGCCCTCCGTACAGCACCGCACTTCCACATATTACAGAAAAGCCCTCCGTACAGCACTGCACTTCCACATATTACAGAAAAGCCCTCCGTACAGCACCGCACTTCCACATATTACAGAAAAGCCCTCCGTACAATTTGAGTGTTTTCCACACAAAAGATCTTTTGAGGAGATTGGAAAAGGTAAGACGTCACTCTCCCAAACCCTAAACCGTAAATAAAAGCTAAACCGACAGTGCAGTCAGATGTCGAACAAGACGCTTGACCTGGGTGGATTTTAGAGAGCTTAGCGATTAGCGATTTCATGCTAGCATGCAAACGTGCTAACGCGGTGAAGTGCTGGGCAAACTCAGCGGTCTGCTGTTTGGACTAAGCACAGGCCTGTTTTCTCTCATGCACAGAGCACACACAGGGAAGACCACGCTAAGCACACTCATCACGCCTTGTTTTCTGTGACGCTAACATGTCAACCACCTCCATGTGATCTTTAAAGCTGACCACCCACCTTGGAGATGGTGAGTATATACCAGGCCGTTCGCTCAGAAGATGATGCATTTTCTTCTGTAACATTAAAAGACAGCAGCACAGAAAAGGTCACGATGAAAAACCTACCAACCACATCCACGAACGGCTTAATTTCTCACCACCCCATCAGACTATGACTGATAAAGAAAGTTTAAAGAAAGGAAGCACATCAACTACTTAAAAATCTAAATAGCTGCCAGTCTGCTATACTGCAAACAACTGAAAAGAAACTTTTCAATGTCAGTTTCCCCGTGATTGTTCGGAAATCAAAACGGTTTCCAAGGAAATCGCATACTAGAAGGGAAGTTTTTTCAAGTTTTTTTATTGTTTTGATTGTTTTGTTTCTTCCCTGAGTTTATTTTTCTAAATTAAAAGCGCGATGAATCCGAGGACACAATTTGATAGCGAACTCTGCAGGAAGATGCATTTCAAAGCTCTCTGTTCTTACTAAGACTGTCAGTTTTCAAACGCCAGCTGTTACCTGATGTTCCATCAACATCGACCTGAAATGGCAGAAACAAAGAGCTCTGCATTAGACAAAAGGGTGTGCCCCGCAGTGCCCAGCTTTTCTTTATATCCCCTGCCACCATAACCAGCGAGGGTGTGCCCGCATTTCCCAAACCACCCCGATGCAGTAACGTAAATATAGAGCATCGACGTGAACTCTAATTAGAGACCGAAATAGACTGGCAGGCAGTGCATTCGGTTCACTTCACTGATTTGAAAAAGGCTGCGAGGGATGGTTAGAACTTCTCTCCTCATACAACAGAGAACATGGCAGCTCGCAGTATCAAAACCTCGACCTCGAAACGGGCGAACGGCCGCCTACAGTAGATGCTTCTATTCACATCCAGTGCGGGACCGTCTTTTATTCCAAAGGGCATTGTTCTTTTCACTTTATAAATCCACCTCAATTAACGGGCCCAATTCTAAGTAGTACATAAATCGAGAGGGGGGGAGAATGTGACAGAGAGAGAGGGAGATAAGGGGAGAGAGAGGAAGACAACACAACTCACAAGAGATGACAAGAGATATTCTGTTGTCCCAATTAACATTAAACGGCGCTGCGTGAACGCTGCTTGCAGGCATGGGGTGACATCATTCGGAAAGGCCAGATGTCACCTTGACGCAGCTGATGTCATTGAGCGAAGCATGCGGAGAAAAGGGCGAGTGTTCCTGGGGGAGAGAGGGGGTCTGGGGGGGTCATTCATCCACACAGAAGCCCCCTTTTTGGGAAATCAAATTACGATGAGAGTGCATGTCTGCCCTCCATCTCCAGAGACCCCCCGCCCCCCCCCCCCCAATTCATCACTGCCATTTTACTGCCCCCCAGTGCCCACTTCAAGCACTTAACCCTCCCGCCCACACACAGCCGTCTGGCCCCAAAACTTAATTACAGCCCAAGTGCAGGTGGCAGGTTTAACTCACGGCTTCTGGCCGGGACAGGGGAAATCCATTAATGTCCCAACTCATAACATAATACAAGCCGGGCAGAGCCCTTCTGGGCTTATAACTTAAACACACCGCAGTGAGGCCACGGACTCAATTCAGGGTTCAACACATCCCAGCGACAGGCCTCACAAAGCCTCCTAATTCAATTTTTTTCCAGAGAAACAAACCCAGACAGAGAACCTGAAAACAGTTCAAACATCTTGCATCTTATGTAAATGCATTCTCAGACTTTAGAAATAAACAGCATGTTAATCTGTATTTGAATAATTAAGCCAAGGCCGGGAGGCCTAACAGAGCAACTCATTCAGCGTTCATTTTTAACTTCTTTCCTTTCTTCAGGTCCTGCACACCGTGGGGTGTATCTGGTCATTCACCCTGACGTGTGCGTGACTCAGAAGGCGGCCTCGGGATGGGGACAGTTACACACTGCCTGTGCTGTTCGATCAGTGTTATAAACGCTTCAGTCAGAACTAGAGTTCCAAGATTGAGAGAGCTGCGACATTAGGGTTCCAGGAAATCAGCTCATGGAGCCATTTGGTTTGCATCAGGTCATCAGGGACCATCTCGAAGTGAAGGAGTTTTTTTCCCCCATTTTACCTTTTCTCATGTCTGAGCATTTTCCTGGTCTATCGTTTTTTCCCCCTGATAATACGACGTTTCCCTCCCAAGAAAAGAGCTAAAAAAATGTACCTCCGCTGCACGAAACAGCTGAGTTTTGAGTGATAGAAACAAAATGGCTCCTATTCCTACTGCCACGACTCTCTCTATCTGGGGACTTGAGTCAGAATGGATCTCTCTTATCCCACACTGGACCGGAGCGCAAACTTCAGGAGAGGCGCCGTAAACAATGCTCACTCGGCGCACGATAGCTGTTCCACCAAACACACATGAAGTACACTCAGATTCATGATGCACAACATTACGGAGTGGACTGATCTAACGTGGACCTTCAGAGCTGATTCGGGCTGGTAAACATCTGCCCTAACATGGACCCACACACACATGCAGGTGCGAAATTTGCAAATTTAAATAGTGGCAACTTCTGCTAAAATGCAGGGCTTTGGAATCGAAATGAATGCAGTGGAGAAATTGTGAGTTTAACATCAGTTTTACGACAGAAATACTCTACATTCTTAGACGACTGAAAACCGTTTTCATTCCATTTTGAAGAAGCGCAAAATAGGTTGGACGCGTCTAAGCCCGTTTTTGCGCCATGTATCTTGATTTTCTTATGAGTGGAAATACGGCTCAGATTCGCTCCCTTCACTGCGGGGGCTAATTAACGCTCGTGGCTAACACTCTGACGCGGGCACAGCTCTCCTCCTGGGGGGTTAACAAACAACCGAACCCCTGTCTTCTCTCGGACCGCCTGACATCTACCCCCGTACATCTCGCCCGAACCGCAGGTAAAATCCCACTGGAGTCCTCAGTGCACGGTCAGCCCTGTTCCTGTGACCCGTCAACACAGAGGAGGGATCGTTATGTGTCAGAAATGAGAACACAACTGAATAACTGGGTTCCTTCAGCCCATAAAGAGCAGGATTTTAATGAAGAAAAACATCGGCTCAGCCGTGTCCGCTCAGATCTACTGTCAGGGCCCACTGTCGACGGAGGAAAACTCTTTATTAGCACAGAGAGGATGGAGGGCGAGGCCAAACACAGGGGTTAATTAATGTTACGGAGGGCGAGGGCCTCTGACGAACAGCTCAGCTCTACAGCAGCTGACCCGGAGGCTCATGGGTAAGCGTGCGAGGAAGCCATTAACCACGAGGCCTGGCTTCTGCGGGGAAGGGGATCAGTAGGTATGAATTTATTGATTTGTGAGTGAGCACCTTTGCCCAATTAGCGCTTTACTTCTGCTCGGGCGATCCCGTCCCCTTACCGCTCGCCGGCTGAAACGCTCCGGCACGCCTGGGCCGGGCCGCACGGCTGCTTCTGACGAGGAACGGCCAAGGACTATCATAATCACTTTCTGGAAAAATATTCCTCGTGCGTGTGTGCGTGTGAGCGAGCGAATGCGCATGTGCTCTCATGTGCGAGGACGCCACTGTTACCCGCGACGATGGCATGTAAACTCTGCGCTCTGAAGCGCGTGAGAGATTGGACGGGGGTTGCCGCGGCGCTGGTGGCAGTAGAGCACTGGAGCGTTTATTTTTACATCGTTTACCCTCCGGGAAGGGCACGTATCCCATACACCCATCCGTCCGGAATCCAGGGCACGGATCGTCCCGGAGCGCCCGATTCTCTAATTAAGTGATTAATCTCAAATCGTTAACCTACCCCCGCCTCTCCTGGGCCCTCCCCTCCTCCCCCCCTCAGTTAGCGACGGCGTTTCTCTCTCTCGCTCTCCCCGGATAACCCGCCATCGTCCCTAACCCCCCCGCCACAGACGGAGCGCCCCAGCTGCGGTCGGCAGGAATCACACGAGAGCTCCAGGGATCCAGGGATTTCACTTACCCTTAATTAAAAGGATCAATTTCCATCCCAGTCAATTTAGCTGGGTGCCCATATGGATACTTAAAACCCAATCCAATACCCCCCCAACCCCCGCACCCAGCCGGCTCCTCTCTGCGCTAACACAAGACAAAAACACACACACACACACACACACACACAGGGTGCTACTCCCCGTCTCATACACACAGACATACGCCATTTTTCAAACCCAGTACTGAAAACATGTTCACGTCCTAGCTCACCTCGACTCCTCCTCCCAGAGCACTAGATAGGAGAAGGAGACAAGTGAAGGACAGAAGGGAAGGTGGTTCCAGTACTGAGACGTATTCTGGGTCTGTAAAGTCTGCACCTACGGGAACACCCCTCGACCACCCCTAATGTGGACCATGCCTTCACACACAGTTCAGCTAATGAGTGGAGTCATGACCAGTTCCCTACAGAGACTTAACCGAAATCCGGTGCATCTGAAGAGAAGAAGCCCCATATAGCTCACTCCAGACAGTAGAGTCACTCAGGGTTTCTTTAGGAGGTTTTTTTTGGCCTGAAACTTAAGCGTCATATTTAGTTGGCCCTCTAAGCTTATAGGGTACAGCTGGGCTCCAGCCATCGAAAGCGACATATTCTCACAACGCTATTTCTGCAAGTAATGTTTATACATCGACATAACTTCCCGCTAACATTGTGCAACCGTATTGAGAGCGCTGGGGAGAGTTGAGTGAGTATACAGGGACAGCTGGTGGGTGCTATGCAGAGGTAGAACACCAGGGCGGCGAGAGAGAGAGAGAGAGAGAGAGAGAGAGAGAGAGAGAGAGAGAGAGAGAGAGAGAGAGAGAGAGAGAGAGGTGACAGAATAAGGACAGAAGCCATGAACACTGCGGGTCTCTACAGGATGGAGAGAAAATGCCGGAAGGTCGACAGCATGAGGCCCAAACATCAGACGCCCTTCACCTTTCCGCCGGCAGACTTCTAAAAAGCAGCCATCTTACGGAAACACGCTGTCGTTTACAGCACGCGCCTGAGTTACTGCTCGATTCGGCCAAACCTCTCGGTAGCTGAAGCGAGAAGGACAGGTCAAATCACCCGGCTTAGCAGCTCGCGTCAGCGCAGTCACTGCCTAAACGGAGGCGGAAAAAAAAAAACCTGCGAGGTTTAGAGAAGGTACTGGAGATAAGGACAGCTCGCCGTCACTCCCACCAAATGAACAGCGGACAGCTCAAATAGGACGGAAAATCTCTCACCGTGAAGGGTCCAGCGTGCATCCTCAGACACTCAAATACTGAACACTAAAAAACTTCAAGCCAAACACTAAAAATACTAAGGGTTACATATTCTGGCGCTGGCAGAACACAAAGTTCCTCCGCGACAAACACGAGAGACTAATGAACCGTCTTACATGCTAAATCAACACTCATTTAATTGTTTGAACAAGCCTCAGTTTATACTGGCTTATTGGCTTAATTGACCAGCGAGGTTCTGTAGAACAGTAAACGCATTAAACACAGACGCGCGAGCATCACCATGCAAATTTATTCCAAACTTGTTTTTTTTTTTTAATCGGGTTTCGTCTCCCGCATCTGCTCAGCCGAGAAAATTGAAAAGATTCCAGTCGGAATCAGGGCTCATTCCCCGTGTGAGCGATGTGTTACAGTGAAGTTTTATTGTTTAGGTTTTATTTAGGAGAAATGAGGGATTTAAAAAAATATATACGAGATACGCAATCATGCATTTAAAAATCTCCTGAGCGTAAAACCGTGTGGAGTCATTGTAGTTATATTATTGTTAAAAAAAGATCAGTGAACAATTATCACACAGTTTTCTATGATACACTACTTCAGCATAAATGTGACATTCAAAAATAGCTACACACGAGCTGCCTTCATCGAATGGAGATAAGTATCCAGCTCTTTAAGCAAATAAACTCTTATGATGAGATTTCCGGAGAAATGGAGTAATATGATTGGCCGAGGGGTGGGTCTAATGGTCGCAGCAGATAAGAGTCTGGAGATTAAATGGCCGAGATTTCAGTGGTGAGATCCAGGTGTTTGAATACGAGGACGTGACGCTCTGAAGGTAGCGCAAAGAGGCTGCATTAACCCTTACAGTGCTGAAATAAATTAAAAATATATATATATAAATTTAATTGTCTTGGGCTGTTCAAAACCTATCATGTGGCGACTTGTTTAAAAGAGCTCCCCTGCAGGAGCTCTTTTAAACAAGTCGCCACATGATAGATTTTCAACAGCTTTGATTTTGATATCTTACATCATTGAGCAACAATAGCTGCACTTAGCGGTCTAAGGGTTAATGGACCCTAACATCCTGACCACGCAGGAGCAGGACATACAGACGGTATCCTCCACTTCCTGTGTGAAGTAGATCCCAGCTGTGCCCCTCCTGCCTGATTTGTGATTGGCTGGAGCGGAGGTGCTCGCTGACGACAACTCTGACACAGTTTACTGCACGTGTAAACGGACTGTGAGGACTTGCCTGAGCGCCACATCCTAAAATGGGGTTGAGGTGTTATCAGTGTGCGCAGTTATGGGGTTTGAGAATCGCTAACCACACGCCCGGCCCAGCTGTGCTAAAACGAACACAACTCTCCTTCTCCTGGGCTAATGTTGAACACGTGTTCGGCAGTAAGTGACTTTGGTCAGGTGAGGAGAGGGGTCAACGCTCGGGAGTACTGTGGAGAGACAAGACCATTTCTGTGATTAACTCTTTCCTGGCAGCGTGCTAGTGTTCGTGTTGTGTTAGCCTTTGATAAGGGATAGAGAGAAACAGGGGTACAGCCCCTGCAGCAGTTTTGGGGTGTAAGGGCCTTGCTCAAGGGCCCGATGAGATCTTTCCAGCTTCAGCTCTCCAGATCAGGTCAAAATCCCAAACCCCAACGGGGGCTTCTACCAGCAACTCTTCGGTTACGAGCCAGTTATTCCATGGAAACGCTACGCAGCCAGCCCACATTTTAGCCCGAAATTCACTGAATCTCTCCAGCTGCACACTGTCCATCAATCAAAAGCACACGGCAGAGTCGAGCTGATGCGCCCGAACCCAAACCTGAAAATCGAACAGCCCCAATCAGAGATCAGCACCAGCACAAACACTCCACACCCCCCCTCAAACACAAAGCCGTCACATGGCCAAGGACTCTGTACCCACTGTGTGAAGCTGGAGCCTCGCCATCGCTTAGCATGAGCCAGGAACAGCTTCCATCAGTAACAACAGGGGTTTCAGTCACATGACCACCTCCCCGCCAATCACAGCTCAGCATTTTATATACAGAGCGCTTTCTCCCTCGAGAATTGTTATCCAATGAAGGTAGAGCGCGCACTATTAAGGGCTAGCTGGATGGACGCACGCAATCCGAACAGCATAGCAAAGCAATTACATTACAGTCGATACCCGGTTAATGGGGTCGGTTGTTGTAATTCTCCCCTAAGTGCCCAGGGCTCGTGTGCGCAACGTGCGACTCGCTGGTGCTTGTGTCTCCTAACTCAGGCACTTAGGAGAGAAATGTGGCCCTTAAGAAAGTTGGATAAACACACACAGCTCCTTGTTCCCACTGCAACGTGAGGCTCGTCTCACACTGCAGAGTCAGCGACGGAGAAGGACCCTTTGCGGGCGGGGTCGCCCCGAGATAATGACATCATCCCGCTAAAGTTTATCACCGCAATGTAAACATCGTGACTGCCCATTACACTTCCTCAACAGGTCCTCTTATCTGCTGAGGGTCCCGGTCGATAAGGGGTTAATTGCGCGAGGTGCTCGCTCCGTGGGAACTGCCAGATTAGTCAGATGGTTTCGTAAGCTGCCTGCGCCGGGGCACGTCAGACGAGCCAGCAGAACCATCCTTCTGTCACGTACCCAGCGACCATTTCAGCGGTGACGAAACAGGAGCAAATCCATCGAGACAAAAGCAGCTTTTCCTCTGAGCCGGACAAGATAAGAGACATTTTTCTTTCTCCGCGTCACTCTCAAATGAAGTACGGCCGACTACCAGCGCCCCGCAGCTCCGAAATCTTCGATACGCTACAAACGCGGAAATTTTCATCCCGGCTCCAGTAGACGGAGCTTCCAAGCCTCTTGTAGGATCGCGCTTCGTCCGCTGAGGAGAGAAAATGTTTGCAAACGCTAACGCTGAAGAGGTCTTACTCAGCACAATCGAGAGTTCTGACACGGCGCCGAGAGTGGGTCGTAACTGAATTGTCCAAGGTCGATCCGGCTTCACCAGTGACAGGAGACGCGAGGTTAGCGTTGGGGGCGGGATTATTTTGGGGGGGTGAGAGATGATGGCCGGGGGGGTCAGGCTGGCAAAGGTCTGATGGAATTACGATGGCCCTGACGGAGACGGGGGGACTGGGGGGGCCTGACTGACATTGGCTCTGTAGACCCCTGTCGGTGTCACTGCGTGTGACGTACACCCCCACATCCCACCCACCTCCCTGAAGGACAGAGGGGTGCGAACACGCTCCAGCGCACGCCATCACCTGAACAGAACCACAGATTCAGAGACAGAACAGCACAGAACCAGCAGGGACAGAGAGTATAAAATAAGCCCCCCACATCACAGCTCAGTATCAATCTCCAGCTGGCATCAAACACTGCAATCCTCAGAGATCTCCGTACGGTCAACATGCCTGGCAGAGATCTGCCCGCCAACGAACCAATCAGGATCGAAATCTTTATCTGTAAGGAATAACTGGTCTATATCTTTACTACAGGTGCGACTTTATTTCAATTTTAATAATCCGAAAAACCTTATCTGTTTTTCTGACAAATTCTGAGCTGAATTTGTAATCCACCGCAGTCAGAGTCTCTGTTTTTCCGACACTCGCTGACCGTTAAAGACTGACGCGACACAGCACCTCTCTGGAAAGCGGCGACGACAACAATGCTAAATTAAACCCTCAGACTCGCCTGTGAGGATCTGATTAAACTGTAACTGGCCGTACTTCACTGCGCTTTAGTCAGATGACAGATTACGCTCAGTACTCAGTGCAGTGTGCGAGCGGCAGTGTGAGAGCGCCAGTGTAAGAGCCTGTTCTCATTATAAGGTGAGCCAGCCTCCATTTTGTGTTTCCTCCTGCTGTAGAGGAGTGAAACTCGAATCCCGAACAGGGTGCCCGAGAGGGGATTACGGGCCCATCTCACAGCGAGGGCTTATCTGCGGGATTTCCTGCCCGAGCTCGCCTTCAAGACCAGCAGAAAAATCTGACAAATTGGCGTTGGCCGCACGGCGCAGTGAGATAATCACGTTCAGCGATGCAGAGTGAGCCCGGTCTCTTCTTTAAACAGAGGAAACACCAGCCCTGCCTCGTGGATTTACACTGGCCCCCCCCCAATCCCTGTCATTCAGCCGACCCCCATCCCTGCACAATCACATCATCTTTAGGGCTCTTACGCAGCGCACAGCATACAGGTACAGGCGACGCGCACACGCCAGCAGGGGAACGTTTACCCAATTCAGCAGCTGGAGTTCATTAGCAATGACCTGCTCATTAATACAATCACAAAAGAGCCAAACTGGGTTCAGGAAGATGACCGACAGGACGCCAGATCAGCAGGTGTACGGTTTGGCAGCCCTGAGGGCGTATGAATGCAGTGTGCATGTATGCGGTATGTGGCTATGAAGTATGCGGACGCAGAACATGTTGATGCGAGGTATTTGGATATGAGCCATGTAGATATAGGACGTACCAGAGAGACAGGTATGTGGTTATAGTGTATGTGATGTCATGAATCTGAGACAGTGAGAAGACAAACACAGGTAAGGCAGGTGGACATAGTCAAAGTGTGTTAATAGTAGGTTATGTAAACCCGACAAATATACAATATAATAATGTGATAGGGTGGGTATTAGTAGGGTATGTTAGAAGTAAGAAAAGTGAATATATGTACGATATGCCAGATATACAGGAGCTCAGATATAGTTGGGGTAAGTGGATGTAGGCTAAGGCCCGTATTCAGAAACGATACTCGCACTCACCCTCCGCTCACCGTATAGTGAGTACGATTGAAATGTAACTGGAGTGTGAGAAAGAGATCGACCTACCACTAACTGAGGGAGCGATCACACCCCTCGCCAGTTGCTATTCACAAACGCCACTCCAGCATAACTGACAGCAGTGGGCACTGGGTACCACAGGCGGTGCGTCGGCTGCTGCAAAGGGACGCTCAATCCTCACCCTTCAGTGCTGAATGACCTAAACCTGACGCAGTTCACTTTTCTTGATTAGAGAGTTTCTCAGACTAATTGGTAAAACGACAATCAAATTTATTTTTGATAGTGTTGTTATACACTGCTTCACAAAATTGAGGCGTTTCTTTCGCACATAAATGACGTAAAATATCAGCATGTCTTCATAAATTCTGTGGTCGAGTGGCTCGCGAAAGGGGCAGGACAGCCCGTGAGGCTCACTAAGCAACAAGCTGTGAAACGTGCCCGACATTTCCCTCTACATTCAGCAATTAAGAATGTAGAAAAGAATGGATTCTCGTGACTTACAGCTACATGAGCCTCGCGGACCAATCCGCACGCGCCCCACGAGCCAGCTGAGCGCAGAATTTTCCAACCCATGAGTAAAGAAAAGCGGGAGAAATCCGAATGCGTGAGAGTTGACAGATATGCGTCATTAATGAAAACTGGCCGCACCTGATAATGTTGAGTTTTTGGAGTTTCTGCAATGGTAATTTAAATGAATTGAAAACAGGGCAATAATTATCAGTGCTCATTCTAACTTAACAAGTAGAACTGGTGACACATGATAATCCTTAGGATTTTTGGAGTTCAAGTGAATAAAATTTTATTAAATTATTGAAAACAGGTCATGTCCAATCATTATTTTTAAGGGATGGTTTTGAGCTTCCCGTATTGCCAGTTCACCGGTAGCCACTGGTGGGTACACAGATGCCAACCTCGAGTTCACCACAGTGCAGTTCGGAAACACTGAACCCAGGTAGTCAGTCAGCGAGTTACTGGCATCGGTATCATTATTAGAGTTAAAATTTGCGTAGTTGCGATTGCGTCGAGCACGTGGCTGTAAATGATCCAGAGTTTCTAATGTTTGTAACCACCTGAAAGCCCTGACAACGAAATACTGGCGCAAGTTAGTGCGGCTCAAGGGAGGTGTTTCCTGCACTCAACCCTCACTCAGAAAGAGACGCTATTTTCAGCGTGAGTGAGGTCTCTGAAAGCAAATGAGTGTTAGGGCAACCTCTGACTCATTTAGTATAACCTGACACTAACTAAGTTTCAGTACTCACTCACACTCAATTAGTGTGAGTGTCGTTTCTGAATACGGGCCTAAGTGTGTATAGTTTGGGTAAGTGGATGTAGGCTAAGTGTATATAGTTAGGGTAAGTGGATGTAGGCTAAGTGTATATAGTTAGGGTAAGTGGATGTAGGCTAAGTGTGTATAGTTAGGGTAAGTGGATGTAGGCTAAGTGTGTATAGTTAGGGTAAGTGGATATTGTCAGGCTAAGTTGATGTAGGGAAGCGTAAATAGGGGAAGTGGAAATAGGGTGAGTACACATAGTTAGGGTGACAGGATGCATATATTTAGGGTAAATGGACAGAGGGTAAGTGAATACAGTTAGGGCAAGATGATAGAGGGTGAGTGTACGGTTTGGGTAGGTAAATGTAGGGTGAATGCAGTTAATGTAAGAGAATAGAGGTAAGTGCACACAGTTAGGGTAAGAGTATAGAGGTAAGTGTACACAGTTAGGATAAGAGTATAGAGGTAAGTGTACACAGTTAAGGTAAGAGTATAGAGGTAAGTGTACACAGGGTAAGAGTATAGAGGTAAGTGTACACAGTTAGGGTAAGAGTATAGAGGTAAGTGTACACAGTTAGGGTAAGAGTATAGAGGTAAGTGTACACAGTTAGGAGAAGAGTATAGAGGTAAGTGTACACAGTTAGGGTAAGAGGATAGAGGTAAGTGTACACAGTTAGGATAAGAGTATAGAGGTAAGTGTACAGAGTTAGGGTAAGAGGATAGAGGTAAGTGTACACAGTTAAGATAAGAGTATAGAGGTAAGTGTACACAGGGTAAGAGTGTAGAGGTAAGTGTACACAGTTAGGATAAGAGTGTAGAGGTAAGTGTACACAGTTAGGATAAGAGTATAGAGGTAAGTGTACACAGTTAGGGTAAGAGTATAGAGGTAAGTGTACACAGTTAGGAGAAGAGTATAGAGGTAAGTGTACACAGTTAGGGTAAGAGGATAGAGGTAAGTGTACACAGTTAGGACAAGAGTATAGAGGTAAGTGTACAGAGTTAGGGTAAGAGGATAGAGGTAAGTGTACACAGTTAAGATAAGAGTATAGAGGTAAGTGTACACAGTTAGGGTAAGAGTGTAGAGGTAAGTGTACACAGTTAGGATAAGAGTATAGAGGTAAGTGTACACAGTTAGTATAAGAGTATAGAGGTAAGTGTACACAGTTAGGGTAAGTAGACAGAGGGTAAGTGTACACAGTTAGGGTAAGAGTATAGAGGTAAGTGTACACAGTTAGGGTAAGAGTATAGAGGTAAGTGTACACTGTTAGGATAAGAGTATAGAGGTAAGTGTACACAGTTAGGAGGATAGTAAGTGTACAGATAGAGGTAAGTGTACACAGTTAAGATAAGAGTATAGAGGTAAGTGTACACAGTTAGTATAAGAGTATAGAGGTAAGTGTAAACAGTTAGGGTAAGAGTATAGAGGTAAGTGTACACAGTTAGGGTAAGAGGATAGAGGTAAGTGTACACAGTTAGGGTAAGAGTATAGAGGTAAGTGTACACAGTTAGGATAAGAGTATAGAGGTAAGTGTACACAGTTAGGATAAGAGTATAGAGGTAAGTGTACACAGTTAGGATAAGAGTATAGAGGTAAGTGTACACAGTTAGGATAAGAGAATAGAGGTAAGTGTACACAGTTAGGGTAAGAGGATAGAGGTAAGTGTACACAGTTAGGATAAGAGTATAGAGGTAAGTGTACACAGTTAGGATAAGAGTATAGAGGTAAGTGTACACAGTTAGGATAAGAGAATAGAGGTAAGTGTACACAGTTAGGATAAGAGTATAGAGGTAAGTGTACACAGTTAGGATAAGAGTATAGAGGTAAGTGTACACAGTTAGGATAAGAGAATAGAGGTAAGTGTACACAGTTAGGGTAAGAGGATAGAGGTAAGTGTACACAGTTAGGATAAGAGAATAGAGGTAAGTGTACACAGTTTAAGGATAAGTACACAGTTAGGATAAGAGTATAAAGGTAAGTGTACACAGTTAGGATAAGAGTATAGAGGTAAGTGTACAGAGTTAGGGTAAGAGTATAGAGGTAAGTGTACACAGGATAAGAGTATAGAGGTAAGTGTACACAGTTAGGATAAGAGTATAGAGGTAAGTGTACACAGTTAAGGTAAGAGTATAGAGGTAAGTGTACACAGGGTAAGAGTATAGAGGTAAGTGTACACAGTTAGGGTAAGAGGATAGAGGTAAGTGTGCACAGTTAGGGTAAGAGGATAGAGGTGAGTGTACACAGTTAGGGTAAGTAGACAAAGAGTAAGTGTACACAGTTAGGGTAAGAGTATAGAGGTAAGTGTACACAGTTAGGGTAAGAGTACAGAGGTAAGTGCATACAGTTAGGGTAAGAGTACAGAGGTAAGTGCATACAGTTAGGGTAAGAGTATAGAGGTAAGTGTACACAGCTAGGGTAAGTGCAGCAGGGTACTCACTGTCTGCGTAGGATACAGGCACCATATAGGCCAGCAGCAGGAGCGTCAGCAGGGACGCCCCGATGCGGAGTTGGGGCGCTGACAGGCGGTGATTAGACACCATGTTCCAGACCGGCTGGGCTCCCCCTTGGGGTCTTTCGCTCCTGTTCCACTCCGCTGCACTCACAGGATGACAGACTGGCACCTGGAGGAACAGGAGACACAGTAGACCTTCAGCAGCGTACTCTACAGGTCTAAACTCGCCCGGCCCTGAAATCCACCCGAGCGGGACGCCATCACTAATTCTTTTTTTTTTTTTTTTTTTTTTTTTTGGGTTCTCGAAAGACACAGAGACAGAAGTCGAATGCTTTTCCATCAGGTCATGAGTCCACAGCTGGGATCATTTTAAGTGCGACAAAGAAAAAACAAAGTTAAGGTTTAACCTGTTTTCTAAACATCCCGCAGAACAATCGACATTCTACATGCCAGAGAACATTCCGGAAAGCTGAAAGGACCTCACACGCAGACAGAGCCTCTGAGCGTGCGCGTGGAGGGGGTGAGGTCATTACTGAAGTGGAACAGACAACACAGGGGGGTCCGTCTCCAGCTGGCACCTCCAGACCCCAGGGGACCCCCCCAAACCCACTCGATACCCCCCGTACACGCTCCAGGGGACCCCAGGCCCCCCTAAAACTCCATTAAGTGATTGCTCCTTACAGAGGACATGTATGTGTGGAGTCGTATCATTACCACACACACGTGGGGGGGGGAACGGTGCACACTGAGCAGGATTACTCTTTCAATCAGAGCTCCCTGTCAGAGCACACTGCACTATTAATTACACACTCCGCTCGAGGAAACGCCGTCTGCCTGCCTGACTGACGCTCTCCAGGGGAGCTCCGAGACAATGGCATTTAAGCCCACTTCAAAATATTCAATCCCAATCAACTCCCCGCAGTCTCCTCCTCCAACTCCGCCTGTGTGAGGAGAACTTCTCCAACATCGCAGCAGTGCGGCCCGAACACTGGAGGGGCTGTGCTATATCAGGCATATAAACATACCATACATCCAACAGCTCTATATTCACACACCCTCTAACATTACGGTCACACGTCTTATACTGACTTACACCACAATCTGCTGAATACTCTACGGTGATAGGGTGAAGGACGCTCCAATTGAGCGCATTATTTTTCAGTGAATGCGCACCTAAGACATAGTTCCAAACATGTTAGGTTTCTTGATACTTGGTATTAATTTGCCACGTTTGAATTCCAAGCTAAATTTTAACTGGCACTATATGTCTCCAAGTTGCAAACATTGGAAGTGAGCGCTAAAATAAAGACAACATTGTTGAGTTTTCTGACATAGCTAGTCTTCAGCGAGTACAGCGATTACGACGAACAGGAGAAAGCACAAAGTGACAACCGCCCGTTTGGAACTATGCGGGATCAGTAATCACCACTCCTGAAAAGCAACAAAATGAAACAGAACCTGTGGATGCATTCTTGCACAAAGCAGCAGGAATTTCAGCCGTTTCGGAGCAACAGAAGTTAATAACACCAGTATGAGCTCCTAAGCTTAAGCATACTGTATGTGAGTGGAAACAGTGGGGCAAGCAGGGCAAACAACTCACAGCAGGTTACTTCATGAGATTAACTGCAATTATTTTTGTTAAATGACCAACATGTCCACATTTAATGCTTACACACCCAACAGCCACAGAATTCATGTCAGTATCAGACAGGAAGAAAAAACAATCACATTTGGGAAAGGAGGATTTTAGCTAAAGACTCAGTGTAATATACTCCTAATATTTTGCCAAAACGCATCAAATCACCTCTCTTGTTGACTGGGGGGCGTTCCCCCCCGAGCCCCACTTACGGCCGCGCGCCTCTGACACTCGTTGTCCCTGAATAGCTGCAGTCCGAGTGATCGGAGGATCCGCACCTCCTCGTTAGACAAAACAAATCAGCGTCGCTGCCAAACGGGCCAGCAGCCCAGCATGGGGTTACAGTCCGCGCCAACGACCGGCCCTAACCGGTGGTCTCCACGGAAACCACGCTCTTTAATATCACAGCCGAGAAAACAACTGCTGTTCAGGCAGCGAGTGCAGTCCTGATTAAACACAGAGTGCAACACCTGGAGCTCAGCGCGCAGGTGTAACAAGCACACACAGATCTATACACACCCACCCACACACACACACACAGATACACGCACACATATACACACACACGAACGCACACACACACACACACAGATACACGCACACATATACACACACACGCACGCACGCACACACACACACACAGATACACGCACACATATACATACAATATACATACACACACACGAACGCACACACACACAGATACACGCACACATATACATACACACACGCACGCACGCACACACACAGATACACACACACACACACATATACATACACACACATACACACACAGATACATACACAGCCACACACACACAGATACACACGCACACATATACATACACACACGCATAGACACACACGCGCGCGTACACACAAGCACATACGCACACACACACACACACACACACACTTACAACACTTACACATGCACACACAAGCACATACACGCAAACACACACACGCGCGCGCGCACACACACACACACACACGAGGTGCGGTTGGGTCCAGGCGCACACGGTCAGACTGCAATCCTTCTCAGCGCTGATATCTGTCCAAACGGTTTGATTCTGCTCCATCATGCTGAAAAATTGTTGGTGCCCAAAGCACTTTTCTTTCCCGAAATTATAACGGTATTTTCTGAGTGAGCACACCCGGGTCAGCGAGCTCCAGTCCCATCTCCGGCTTACCGCGCCGCACTCCTCTGCATGTGGCCTTTAAATGTGCCCAAAATACACCCTTTCAGTAAAACTCCACTTCAGAGATTGTTCCAGAAAGACTAACTGTGCCTCCAGCACTGTCTGTCTCTCACAGGGGGCCACCGAAGAGCAACAAACGTCAACTTCGCTTCATGTCCGCCCAGCTCTGAGGGGACGAGACGCGCAGCGGGAGTCCTTCAGCGAAACGCCAGCGCCCGACCAGAAACTGAGCAAAAGAGGGGTCCTGATGGAGCGATAAATCTATAAATAAATAAATAAACTCGCCAAACCCGCGTCAGCCTCCACCTGCAGACAGGCTTGAGGAGATGCAGTAATGAAGAGGCTTGCGGTCCGGCCCGGCCCGGCCCGTCGGCTGGGATTCGCTCGCTCCGCCGTCCAGCCCTCATAGCACAAGGCCGCAGACACAGATGGGATGGCTGGTGCAGTATTTCTGAAGCCGGTATAAATTTTTAACACGTGGTATTGATTTGGATTTCAGTCTTCGGGCCTGGATGCTCCTGTTCCGGGCTATTCTCAGGGCAAGTCGTGACAGGTCTAATACAAACACACACAAGCGCGCACACACACACACACGCTCAGCGGAGAAACACAGCTGTCGAAAACCATCCCCTGTGCACCGCCGTCCGTTATACAAACACCAGCATTACACTCCGTCCGCCAGCCCAGGCGCTCCTCCACACCAATCACGCACCGCAGAAGCTATGATAAATATTTACTGAATGCTGGTGGGGACAAGATTTCCTGCATCAAGGTCACAGCGCTAAGGTCAAAGGTCAAATCCAGCCAAAAACCTGACGTTGCACATCTATGGGTCACAGCAAGTTACCATACCAAATTTGGTGAAGCTGTGATCATTAGTTGCTGAGGTATGACCCGGAAAAAGTCATGGACACACGACAGACAACAGACAGACAGACAGACGAGCAGCTGACCACAATACCTCTCTGGCCAAAATTTGGCCGAGGGGTAAAAAATGATTGCCTTGTTCGTTGCTCAAGCGCCTCCTGTTGGCCAGCCGGGCGCTCGTCAGTGAGATTCTGAGCTTGCTCATGTTCGGGTATCCTCTGCCCTCATTCTGAACTTGCGAAGATTCAACCAATGAGTGTAAAAGAAGCAGCAAGCTGACAGGCACGTGCTTCGGAGGAGAGCCGCGAACTGTCTCTCTCTCCTGAGCTGCATACGGGCAAGCCTTGTACACAGCTCTCGGATCGGGCATTCTAGATACGGGTGGGATTGGAGATGCCAAATTTTTAAAAAAAAAAAAAAAATAAATAAAATAAGTACCTCATACCAGGTACTATCCACAATGGAAATGCATAAAAAACCGTGTAAAGTCGAGTAGAGTAACACTGAACTCTGCAGTGGAAAAGCACCATTTGTGACCCAACCCTCGTCCTTCTGACCCAACGCACTGCTCCACCAGACCTCTCCTCCTGGCACCTGTTCAGCACCCAAACAGTCCCAAAAACCAGCGGCCAACATTTTCGCCTCGCCCTCCATTCTGTGGGCAGAGGAACCGCGTTACCATACTCCCGAATACAGTATAGCCGGATTTCCCAATGCGAAATTAAAGGAATTAAGCCCTCCCCTCACGGTGGACACGGAAACGAATGGAGCAAACTTCTCGACGCTTTCGGCACCCGAATCCTGTCAGTGGCATTTTCACAGGCTATAATTTCAATAGAAGTCTATTTCATTCTCAAATTACAAATAATAATAATAATTTCCTCCAGATGAGGATTTAATTTTATGCAGCGTTTGAGGCGAAACTGAACGTAGCTCTTGCGCTAATTCTACCTGAGACGCAGAAAGAGGTCAACCAATCAGAGTGAACATGTAAGTGGGCGGAGGACTCGGAGAGAGAGCGAATGACGCTAAGCCGCGAGAAACCGCTTCCAGGAGCCCCGCATCCATGGCGACTCACTCCGGGGGGGAACAAATCCTATCCCACAATGCCACGGGGCTTAGCCAGTGATTTCTCAATTTGCAGCGACTCAGAAACAGGACGGCAGGTGCGAGAGATTCCTATCGAAACACAGCCTCTCTAATTAAGCATTTAAGGGCCGCAGTAGGGATAACAGGGGGGGGGATCCTGACCCTATAATCCCGCTACAGCCCCCACCATACAAATCCACTCCGCCCACCTAATATAGGCCGCTACCTTCGGCCAACATTCAAGGGCAGTCTTCCACGAGCAAAACCACTTCTCCAGCGTGACATCTCTGTTCTCTGCGTCCGCGCAGCGTGAGATAAGCGTCAGAGCAGTCACCCGGTTGGCGCCGAACGGCAGTGCAGGTTTACAGGCAGCCTGTGCAGATCAGGAGCAGCAGATCTCTGCAGGTACAGGGGCAGTCTGGGCTCTCGGACAGACACACACCTGTCTCAGCAGATATGGGGGGGCACAGGAGAGAGACACACTTCTAAATCACCCCCTCCTCCCCCCGCTACAGGGTGATACCACCTGTGTCCTGACGAGGGGGATTCGGCCCCGAACAGGGCTGTATGGATGCTTCCCCACCCCCCCGTGAGAGAGCAGGGAGCAGTAAAGTTCTGAAAAGCATAGCAGCACAAGAGGGTGTGTGTGTGTGTGTGTGTGTGTGTAAGAATGTGTTTGTGTGTGTGTGCATGAGTGTGAGAGTGGTGTGTGTGTGTGTGTGTGTGTGTGCATGTGTGTGAGAGAGTGTGTGTGTGCGTGTGTACATGCATGTGTGTGTGTGCATGTGTGTGAGAGAGTGGTGTGTGTGTGTGTGTGTGTGTGTGTGCATGTGTGTGTGCATGTGTGTGAGACAGTGGTGTGTGTGTATATAAGTGTGTGTGGATGGGGTTCAGCCGTACAGAAGCCGGGTGTCCGGGAAGGCTGAGGGTACTGCAGTCGCCGGCGGGTCGGGGTTGGAGGTTCGACAGCTGCAGAGAGAGACACACAGCAGGGACTCATATTCATGCATGAGCACCAGCATGTTTACCGGCCGCCGCGCTTATGTGCAATCTAGCTGTGCAGCGGCAGCCCTGATAAATAAGGAAACTAATATCGCCCGGCCCAGGCACGGCGAAGAGCTCATTTATAACCCCATCGACCCGCGACTCTCCCAGGAAGAGCCAAGCACACTCCTGTCTCTGTCGCCCCGGTTACACGGAAAAAAGTCATCCATTCCGGCTCTAAACCTGACCTTCCGCGTAATCAGGTTGGGTTATTCGCAGACAGGATAGCCGCTAACTGACTGTGACAGAATTCGCCCATCATACAGCAGGGGGTGCAGGTTAGAGGAATAATTGATGCAGCCGGCGGAATTCGAATTTGAACTTGCCGTTAACAGATGTAGTCTTCACCAATGGACCTGCCAAAGCCCCAAAAGTGTTCGGCTGCCAAACGCACAAACCCGCCTCACACTCCGCCAACCAGTCTCTGCTCCCCAGAGCCAAACAGAGGGAAGCACCTGCTGATATGGAGGCCAACAAACCCCACAATCCCGCTGTATAAACGCCTGTCGGAGAGACGCAACTGTGGGATTTCAAACCAGACTGTGAAACGCACACAGGCCGAGTCCAAAACAGGCCCAGCTCTTTTAAGCAGGAGTGGTTAGTGCTGAAAGACGAGGTTAACCCTTAGAGCACTGAATAAATTTTCAAGGAATTGAACATGTAATTATCTTGAGCTCATGAAAACCTATCATGTGGCAACTCATTTAAAAGAGCTCCCGCAGCATCAACAGCATCTGATTTCGCTATCTTACATCACTAGGCAGCTATAGTTGCCTACAGCGCTCTAAGGGTTAAACTCATGAGTCTGACGTTGACGTGAGGAGTCTGGAACTCATTCCACTTTCCCGCTGCTTCCCTTCTGAGCAGAAGGAGGAATCGAGAGACGCAGGGAAATTAAACTGCACCAACATGGCCACCGAGCATCACTCAGGGTCATCATTTCACATGACTGGTGGTTTAAGAGAGTTACCCTCTCTTTACACTATAGAGCTCAGAGCGCACGGCTTCCAGAGAACGTGCTACATAAATGTAAAGATCTGCCTATTCATCTATGCGCTCTGGCCATTTCGGCTCCATGAAGAAAACAAAGGGGCATCGACAGCCTGAGAACACAGCCACCCAAAGGGCAATAAAGGCGGCTCAGTTCGGCCATTACGGCTCCGATACGACCCCCTGTTCAACTGTGCAAACACAGCTGGGGTTATCAATAAACTCCAATACACACACCACACACACACACACACAAACGCACATATACGCACACACACACACACACACACACACAAACAGTACACATACACACACACATGCATACACAGATAATCACAAACACACACACATCTAGATGCACATATCACAAGCACGCACGTGCGCAGACACACACACACAAACACATAACTACACACGTAACGGCTGACACACATACCTGTGATGAAATAAAATGAAAAAATAAACTCCCCCACTCCACACACAGTGCACTTATGCGCGCGCACAAACACACACACATAGACACACGCACACAAACACGCACATACACGCACACACTCCTACAATCACACATACACAAGCACTCACAAAGATACATGCATGTACTTACACACGTTTGCCAAAAAAAAAAAAAAAAAGTATCCTATTCTCGTCTTAAGAGGCCCATTTCCCTCCCCAAGAAGAAATGTGGAGCAAATACATGCTGATCTCAATCCAATTAAATTATCGAAGGGAGTAAGTGAATTACCCACCGTCAAATTGAGTTTACTCTGCAGAGCTCGCTGCAAAGTTTCGAGACGGCGCAGTTTCCCAGGCGGAGACGCAGTACATAAAACTCCGCTCACAAAAGGTAACGTCACATGACCGCCCGTTTAACTGCAGTCCCGTTTACGGCGGTAATTCGCCTAGCTACTCATTAACACGCATACCACAGATACTCAGACTGTGGCTTCCTTCGCAACACCCGGCTTAAAAATGCACCTCCCTTAAAGCAACGATTAAAAGCACAGTAAAATGCAAGCCCGTTGGCCAGCGAACAAAGCAAATGTCGCGATGTCAACGAGCCCAAAGCGGGGAGGGTGAGCATAATTTACAGAAGCCCGATCCCGTGCCAATCCCCCAAAATTTGAATGAAATACAGAGAGCTGAAAAAGCGACCATTCCTGCAGCACTTGTTCCAGAAAACAGACTTGTTATAACTTCACAAACAAATGAGGTGCGCATCTGCTAATCGGCATTCACGCGGTATTTTCACCAGAAGCGCACGTACTGGGAAAACATTTCATAAAACCTTGAAGTGACCGGTGCACATGATTCAGCAGTTGAATTACACGGCGCAAAATGGACTCAATCAAGCTACGAAAATAGTACGACGATAAGGAAACTGGCACGGACACGGATATGGGTGAATACATTCAGAGAGGGGAAAAACTCACATTCGCTTTGTCAAAAAAAAAAAGAAGACTGAACCATGAAATATTTCAGCATATTGCCGTCATTACTGAAATGGAGTCGCGGTTAGCACATGATTGCCATCAGCACATAATGCTATTTCACAGATGAAGGCAGTACAGAGACACATTTGAATCACTTTGCCTTTCACTGATGAAAATCGTTTAAGAGTTAATCTTTTTTTTCTCATCATAATCACTTCATTCCAATTCGGCAGGTCGACATAAGAGCTCGAACCATTTGAAAGTGAAGAAACTGAAAGGCAAAACCATTTTTTTTTCTGTGTGACGCACTGGCCGCCTTTAGCCAGTTTCTTTGCAGTGACCTCACCGCATTTTCATGAGCTCAGGCAGGCTGCCATAACCGGCCGGTGTTATCGGGCCTTATCTCCCGGCCTCGCCGCATTACAGATGTATCGTCACCGCGTTTGGCCGGCGCAGCCATCCGAGGGCTAAGACGCGCCAATAGCGA
This sequence comes from Gymnothorax javanicus, assembly GCA_029692085.1. Lineage (NCBI taxonomy): Eukaryota > Metazoa > Chordata > Actinopteri > Anguilliformes > Muraenidae > Gymnothorax > Gymnothorax javanicus. Next base: position 129,192,538 of record CM056198.1, on the reverse strand, counting down.
GGCCTGATTTATGGCTGTGCTAGAAATAAGGAGTTAGTGATTAGCCAGAAGCAACCCATCCTTTCACACAAAGACACACGCGCGCGCGCGCACACAGGCGACGCGCACAGCCAGACACAGCTGTCGGAGTTGGGGCCGATGTGAACGAGCCCTGTTGTAGTCACGGCCTGTTAAACAGACGAGAGAGAATTCCAGGATGCGCGCACATTACCAGTAACTACATGATTTAGAGTGATCTCCCGGGGTACACCCAAAAAGCTGCCAACTGAAACCGGCCACAAATCAAACACAGCAACCATTCCAAAAAGAGAAATGTCATAAACTTCCATCTGTCTGTCTACCTGCCTAAGCGTCCAGATAGATCTATTTATCTCTCCATCTATCTCTCTCTCTCTCACACGCAACACACACACATATAACTATACAGGGGAGAACATTACATGAAAGTGCTACTTCTATCAATCCATCATCCATCTCTCTTTCTCTCTCACGCACACACACACAGACAAAAATGCGCACACACACTCAAAGCTATGTAAGAGGAAGTTCAGCATGAAGTGCTACTTCGCGCACTTCATCGTTAAATCATTATTGATACTGTTGCCGGCCTACAGGCAGCGTAACTGGCGCCGCACTCAAAATGGCTTCCATTAAATCCTTTCCTTATAATCCATGTATAGCACACACTTAATGGAAAGTGACAGTGCGAAAGGAAACCTGTGAACGGGCAAATGCACTGTAAATATCAGATCCATGCAATTTTCATGAGCCCTACCTCTCAGCGAACGGTCGAGACGGAAACGAGGGCCCCGTGCCAGAACGTCTTTGCGGACCCAGCTGCCCACAGATGCATTTTGACTCAGGGTGTTCAGGCGGTCGGGAAGGACGAGCGCAATCGAAAGAGATGCAGCTGACGGGTTAGAAGGATGGCTACGACACTCAAGAGACCTGCGCTCTGAATCGAACCCCCAAATCAGTTTAACCGACTGAGTAACTCGCTGATTCACCCCTCCCACTGTTACCCATGAACCCCCATTCAGAGCTGACTCAATGAGAGGGACACAATGGAGGCCCCCGACCCCCCGGGGAGAGTGAGACGTAAAGCTAATTAAATATCAAAAGCATCCATCGGGGCGGGGGCTCCCGGCGGCCATTTTAATTAAGGGGCTGGAAGCGCAGGACATTCCAGGGAGGGCCAATCGGCTTTCTCCAGGAAACTGAGCCGCGGAGCAGAGTCAAAGAGGCCACACGGCAGGGGATTAACTCTTAACTTTCCTGAGAGACGGAAACACTTCAGAGGTCATTCGCCAGGATGTTTCCGTTGCTCTGATACAGGGCCCGTCATTACCGCCGTTACGGCCGGGCGAATAAACTATATAAGCCCTGGAGACGGCGAAGAGCAGTTTACAGAGCAGTTAGGACACCAGGCCTCAGGGACGCGCAGCAGCTCCGAACAGAAGGGCCCGGTATCCAGACACGAGGAGTTTCAGCTGGAAAAATGTGTGACCAAAAGTCAGGGTAAAAAATTCAACAGTGCCTCGTCATGCCCCTGAAATCCTAAGTAGGGGGGCAAAAAAATGGCCCTGCCACCAACTATACTATCCCTCCATCCACGCCAACTGCAGTGAGACAGCTGCACCAGCCACAATCCCACTCCGCACTGGCGGTTTCTCAAAGGGCCACGTGAGCTCCCAGGCTGAAAAATGTAGGAGCACAATCATGCCATCAAATTATTATATTTTTTTATGCTGCCAGTACAGAATATTTTTCAGGCGCAAATCTGCCTCCAAGATTTAAGAGCTGTATCCTGTTCTCAAAGGCCTGAGGGGTGTCAGACAGAATATACACAGACACGGAGTAAAGAACAGGAGTATTTCCAAACAGGGAGAGCAGTCTGACCCCCCCAGGCACTGTGGAAATAAGGGGATCAGGCAAATGCAGAGTCCTGTGCGAGTTCTGGCAGGAGTCTCACCAAAGACAGCTCATATACAGTGTACACAGCAGCAGCTCTTTATAAAAACGGCGGCCAAATGTGGAGCCTTTCCAAAGCAATTACACTGCAGTCCATTTTGCCTTCATCAAAAGCAACTTCACAGTCAATCAGACTAAGTTGGGGCCAAATCCATCGCAGGAGTGGAGCGGAGCGGAGCGTGCTAACAGACCCCACGGCTGCAGCGGCCCGACTGTAACTGCACAGGAGCTGGAACCGCAGGGGCGACCCAGGCGCTCGCTCTAACCACGACTCCACAGGCCGTCCGTCTCATAACGGTAATTTACTGAGGAATGTGCGCACCTTTGATCCTGGCACAGTCATGTGAAGACGAGGCCAAACCGCACACATTCAGCATGTCGCCGAACCGCATTACAGCGAGTGAATGCGCTAATGGGGCGCTCCGATTCAGCTAACTGAGTACAAACCTCACACAGGAATGTCCGTGACAGGGCACGGAACCCTTCATCATCACAACTTTCAGAGATTTCAAAGATTAGAGATCTATTTGCACATGTCAACATCTATTTGCCAAATAAAAGCAAAATAAACTTAAATTAAATCCATAGCAGCAAATATAATAAAGCATGACATCTGTATTGCAACAGTATGGCAGAGTTTGATTTACTAAAACAGAACTTAAACACAATTAATTTTAATGAGACTATAATCAATGCTATGTATGGAGGAGGATGGGGAGGACTGTTTTATAGGCCCTGGTTTTGGCAGAGTTTCAGGAGGAAGCTGAAGGGCTTGTGCAGAGAGAGAAAACAGTCAGAGAAACGCCGCTGCTTACAGCCCCAGCCAGGCCTCATGCATCTGCGAAAATGAAACAAGCAGCAACCCAGAGACCTGCAGCTACTACTGCAGTCGCAGTCAAGGACTGCTTACTGATCGCTCGCTCACTCACTGATCACACACTCACTGATCATACACTCACTGATCACACACTCACTGATCACACACTCACTGATCGCTCGCTCACTCACTGATCACACACTCACTGATCACATACTCACTGATCATACACTCACTGATCACTCACTCACTGATCATTCACTCACTGATCATACACTCACTGATCGCTCACTCACTCACTGATCACACACTCACTCACTGATCACTCACTCACTGATCATACACTCACTGATCACTCACTCATTGATCATACACTCACTGATCACAAACTCACTGATCATACACTCACTGATCACACACTCACTGATTACACACTCACTGATCACTCACTCACTGATCATACACTCACTGATCACACGCTCATTCACTGATCACCTACTCACTGATCATACACTCACTGATCACTCACTCACTGATCACACGCTCACTGATCACATACTCACTGATCACACACTCACTGATCACACACTCACTGATCATACACTCACTGATCACTCACTCACTGATCATACACTCACTGATCACATGTTCATTCACTGATCATCACCTCACTGATCAAACTCACTGATCATACATTCACTGATCACTCACTGATCACTGATCACATCACTCACTGATCATACATACTCACTGATCACAAACTCACTGATCACACACTCACTCACTGATCATACACTCACTGATCACACACTCACTGATCATACTCACTGATCACATGTTCACTCACTGATCATACACTCACTGATCACACACTCACTGATCACACACTCACTCACTGATCACTCACTCACTGATCACACGCTCACTCACTGATCATACACTCACTGATCACATACTCACTGATCATACACTCACTGATCACACACTCACTGATCATACACTCACTGATCATACACTCACTGATCACATACTCACTGATCACACACTCACTCACTGATCACTCACTCACTGATCATACACTCACTGATCACACACTCACTGATCATACACTCACTGATCACTCACTCACTGATCGTACACTCACTGATCACACACTCACTGATCATACACTCACTCACTCATCATTGATCACACACTCACTGATCACACACTCACTGATCATACACTCACTGATCACTCACTCACTGATCATTCACTCACTGATCATACACTCACTGATCACTGATCACACACTCACTCACTGATCACTCACTCACTGATCATACACTCACTGATCACTCACTCATTGATCACACACTCACTGATCACACACTCACTGATCATATCACTCACTGATCACACTCACTCACTGATCATCACTGATCACTCTCACTGATCATACACTCACTGATCGCTCACTCACTGATCTCACTGATCACACACTCACTCACTGATCACTCACTCACTGATCATGATCACTCACTGATCACTCACTCACTGATCATACACTCACTGATCACAAACTCACTGATCATACACTCACTGATCACACACTCACTGATCACACACTCACTGATCACTCACTCTCACTGATCATACACTCACTGATCTCACTCACACTCACTGATCATTACACTCACTGATCATCATTCACTGATCCACAAACTCACTGATCATACACTCACTGATCACTCACTCACTGATCACACACTCACTGATCATACACTCACTGATCACACACTCACTGATCATGCACTCACTGATCACAAACTCACTGATCACATGTTCACTCACTGATCATACACTCACTGATCACATGTTCACTCACTGATCATACACTCACTAATCACAAACTCACTGATCATACATTCACTGATCACACACTCACTCACTGATCACTCGCTCACTGATCATACACTCACTGATCACAAACTCACTGATCACACACTCACTGATCACACACTCACTCACTGATCACTCACTCACTGACCACACGCTCACTCACTGATCACGCACTCACTGATGATACGCTCACTGATCACACGCTCACTGATCATACACTCACTGATCACACACACTCACTGATCACACTCACTCACTGATCACACACTCACTCACTGATCATACACTCACTGATCACATACTCACTGATCATACACTCACTGATCATACACTCACTGATCACACACTCACTGATCATACACTCACTGATCATACACTCACTGATCACATACTCACTGATCACACACTCACTGATCACACACTCACTGATCATACACTCACTGATCACACACTCACTGATCATACACTCACTGATCACACACTCACTGATCACTCACTCACTGATCACATACTCGCTGATCATACGCTCACTGATCACTCACTCACTGATCATACTCACTGATCACACACTCACTGATCATGCACTCACTGATCGTGCACTCACTGATCACACACTCACTGATCATACACTCACTGATCACACACTCACTGATCATACACCCACTGATCACTCACTCACTGATCACATACTCGCTGATCATACGCTCACTGATAACTCACTGATCATACACTCACTGATCACACACTCACTGTTCACATAGTCACTGATCATACACTCACTGATCACTCACTGATCACATACTCACTGATCACTCATTCACTGATCACACACTCACTCACTGATCATACACTCACTGATCACGCACTCACTGATCATACACTCACTGATCACACACTCACTGATCATACACTCACTGATCACTCACTCACTGATCACATACTCGCTGATCATACGCTCACTGATCACTCACTCACTGATCACTCACTGATCACACACTCACTGATCATGCACTCACTGATCGTGCACTCACTGATCACACACTCACTGATCATACACTCACTGATCACACACTCACTGATCACACACTCACTGATCACACACTCACTGATCACATACTCGCTGATCACATGTTCACTCACTGATCATACACTCACTAATCACAAACTCACTGATCATACATTCACTGATCACACACTCACTCACTGATCACTCACTGATCACACTCACTGATCACAAACTCACTGATCACACACTCACTGATCACACACTCACTGATCACACACTCACTGATCACTCACTCACTGATCACGCACTCACTGATGATACGCTCACTGATCACACGCTCACTGATCATACACTCACTGATCACACACTCACTGATCACACACTAACTCACTGATCACTCACTGATCACACTGATGATCATACACTCACTGATCATACTCTCTGATGATCACTCACTGATCACACTCACTGATCATACACTCACTGATCACACACTCACTGATTCACACTCACTGATCATACACTCACTGATCACACACTCACTGATCACATACTCACTGATCATACATTCACTGATCACTGATCATACACTCACTGATCACACACTCACTGATCATACACTCACTGATCACACACTCACTGATCATACACTCACTGATCATACACTCACTGATCACACACTCACTGATCACACTCACTGATCATACACTCACTGATCACATACTCGCTGATCATACACTCACTGATCATACACTCACTGATCACACACTCACTGATCACACACTCACTGATCATACACTCACTGATCACACACTCACTGATCATACACTCACTGATCACTCACTCACTGATCACTCACTCACTGATCACACACTCACTGATCACACTCACTGATCACACACTCGATCACATACTCACTCACTGATCATACACTCACTGATCACTCACTGATCACATAGTCACTGATCATACACTCACTGATCACATCACTCACTGATCACTCACTCACTGATCACACTCACTGATCATACACTCACTGATCGTGACTCACTGATCACACACTCACTGATCATACACTCACTGATCACACACTCACTGATCATACACTCACTGATCACTCACACTCACTGATCACTCACTGATGATCATGATCATGCACTCACTGATCACTCACTGATCACACACTCACTGATCATACACTCACTGATCACACACTCACTGATCATACACCCACTGATCACTCACTCACTGATCACATACTCACTGATCACTCACTGATCACACACTCACTGATCATACACTCACTGATCACACACTCACTGATCATACACTCACTGATCACCCACTCACTGATCATACACTCACTGATCACTCACTGATCATGCACTCACTGATCACTCACTGATCACACACTCACTGATCATACACTCACTGATCACACACTCACTGATCATACACCCACTGATCACTCACTCACTGATCACTGATCACTGATACTCACTGTCACCCACTCACTGATCACTCACTCACTGCACACACTCACTGATCATACACTCACTGATCACCCACTCACTGATCATACACTCACTGATCACTCACTGATCACTCACTCACTGATCATACACTCACTGTTCACATTGTCACTGATCATACACTCACTGATCACTTACTGATCACCCACTCACTGATCATACACCAACCGATCATACACTCATTGATCATACACTCACTGATCGCTCGCTCACTCGCTGATCATACACTCACTGATCGCTCGCTCACTCGCTGATCATACACTCACTGATCACACGCTGACTGGTGGAAGGACAGGTTAACCCAGGGGCCGCATGCAGGCTGACGTGAGTGGCTAAGAGGGCAGAGAGCTTATCTTTAGGAGCTGCAGGTTTGTTAGAGCTGGGAGTGTGTGTAAGGGTCAAGGCTGACGGAAAGGGAGAGAGAGAGGGATATAGAGAGAGAGAGAAAAAAAGAGAGAGAGAGAGAGCGAGAGATAGAGAGAGTTGAGGTGGTTCGTATCACTACAGCTGTAGCACATGGAGAGGGCTGGCTGCGGCCAGCATGTTAAACACCGAATCTCTCCCCTCATCCTCTCACCAGAGCTGCAGCGGGGATCCTGTGATCAGAAGGATTTTACATCTGCAGCCTCAGCAGAAACACCTGACACCCTTACTGACCCCTTTTACATCATTTCAGCCTCAAACGAAGCCCAGAATCCTCTGCTCCGCCCGTCAATCCCTGAGGACTGCACTGTGACTCATTTCTCACACTTCTAATGCCACAGATGATGATGATGCATACATTCATATGGCCAAAAGGCTCCAAAACAACAAGCTATGAACCATCAGACTATATAACGTAGCCCAAACCTGTTCTCGGACTGCGAGGAATTTGAATTTATATGCATTTTAGCAAAGCTGACAGGTAAAGACGGAGCGCAGTTTCGCAGTGCATTCTGGGAACTTGAAACAACAAAGAAAAGTCGTAGACCTTGACACTTCGGCTCAGTTTGAATTTTACGGAATGTGAAAGGTTCAACAAAAGCAAATAGCAAAGATTTTTCACCTCGACGTGCGTGCAGTCATGAACCGCAGCTCGACTGCGCACGAGAAGCGTCGCACGTCAAACCTGCGATAGTGCACTCTTAAGATGTGTCGTGCATGACTGCAGCACAGAGAGATAGACCACACTTTTTAAAAATATCCTTTGTGAACTCAGTAACAGGCCCTAACTGTCAAAAGATTTATTTACTCTTTTCACATGTCCTGGTCATGTTTTTCATGTAGTATGAGCAGTTTGAGAATTAACTAAATAACCTCAAAAAACACAGAACGTCACAGCGTGCAAAGACCCCAGTCAGGAACTAAGGTCCCTCTGATCGTGTGCAGACAGAGGTACTGCTGCTCTGTTCCAGAACAATCCCTCCTTTCACAGCTACAGAGCAAGCTGTAAGTACTTGGACACTGTGGCAGTTTTAGAGGAGCTGTATGCATCTTAGCCACAGGGACGTGGATGCACAGTACATACGCTCAGAGGGAGGAGCAGACAGTCTCTCACAGTGTCTCAAACAAACACACAATCTCCCCTCCCCAGCAAAGCTCTCTCTACCCCTCTACCTCTCTCTCACACACACAAACACACACACACACACACACACACACCGTGTGCTAGCAGTTTTTATAGTGGCCTCAGCTGAAAATGAAAGCGAAGACAGATGCTGGCTGTAGTAACACAGTGACAGGTTATTACACTCGCTGTACTGAGGCTCCCAGCACACTGGAGATGACAACTGAGAGGAGATGATACTCTGAACTCTGGAACTTATGGCTGTGTACCAGGAATCGTGGGAAATGTAGTCCGAGCAGCCTAAGCACTGGAAAGGGGGCTGGCTCAAGGCATGTGAGCGGAGCCGGGTTCCCCTTTCTAACTGATGGTCACATGAACACTGTCAATCCATCCACACGTCCATTCATTACCTAACCAGCCAATCTGAGGTCAAGGTTTCATGTGGGCGGGGACTATCCCACCACCCTATAAACCTTCCCTGAGATCACACACCGTTCACTCACACACTCATAGCTGTGGGCAATTTAGAGTCTCCAATCAGCCTGACATGCATGTGTTTGGACAGTGGGAGGAGACTCACACACGCGGGGAGAACATGCAAACTACACACAGAAAGGCTCCAGGCCGGATTCAAACCCACAAACCGTCTTGCTGTGAGGCAGCTCACTGCAGCATTATGTCACCCCCAATAATACCGCACAGAGCATGGACATCGAGCAAGAACAGCGGCGACACCTGGGCGCTCGGTGGCGCTGGCTCACGACCCCATGCAACGCATGACGTCACACGCTTGGGGAATAACGGTAGTGCAGTTTGTGACGGTTCACACAGATACGGAAAACACTCGGCTGCACGCTATATCAATGCCTCAAACCAGGTTTGGTTCCCTGGTGCTGAACACTGCTCTCCAACATATATAAATGACAGTTAGCAGTGTTAGCTGCAGCTAGCCTCAAAAAAACTTCGCTGTTTCCTCTTTATCGCTTTCAGAAACAGGCTTCACTGGATTTTTTTTCCTCAAATTTTCGAGCCAGTGTTCTAGAACACGCCAGAATCTTACTGTTATATCATCATTAGAGTCTTCAGTTCACAACACTGAACTCTCATATTTACCGCCTCGCACACTGGAGCAGGACCGTGTGACCCCAGTGGCCCAGGAGTACCCGCTTATACCCTTCTGTCGTCTCTCCAATCTGCAGCCAATCAGCGCTCTGAGAACACGGAGCGTGGGCCAATCAGTGACTTAAATGCATCACTTGTGTGAAAACGCACCTAAAACTAAACTCCAGCAGGCGGTGCGTTCTTCCATGACAATAGTTTGATACCCCAGTGTTAAAGGGTTAACAGGGACTGTAATGATAATCTCACACACACACACACACACACACACACAGAGTGCTGAAAGAGTGTAACAGGGGAGGTCCTGTCATCCATCCTGATGCAGCCCAGACCTGCAGAACACTGCACCCCTCTCTTCAGCAGGACTACAGCTCAGGACAGACTGCTCCGCACAGGGGTTTGCACAACATTAATCAGGGCAGCATGGGAAAGTGGTGCTGACTGGGGTCGTGTCCGGAGCTGTCCGAACATCACGCGCAGTCTATGAGCAGTCAGCCTCATCACATTACTGCCACTTACCCTCTCCAACTGATGTGCTGTCCAATTCCCACAATCCCTCATGCACAGTATTACAGATGTACACAGGAGGGACGTCCAGACGTCAGAAATAAACATTTTCACCACCCAAGAACTCAGCCAGCTGATGCAAATTAGTTCCACCTCCTGCATGGATCTTGTGCGGATCAGCTCATCGTGGAGGTTGTAATAAAGTCCCGGACCGGACCTCTACTCTCTGGAGCAGGAGTTTCCATATCCGCAGGGATGTGTGTGTTCAGCTGTGCAGGCAGAGCAGACTGTGGTGTCTACAGTGACATACTTGATGCTGCATGCTACATACTGTTCCGGTACATACTGGACGCTACACGTTACTCTTCAAAATAGGACACAGTCACTGTCAGTGTGTCAAAATAAACAGTATATGAAAATAACAATGCCGTGCACCACAGAGTCACATGATCATCAGATCATCAATCACATGATCAACTGGGTCTTGGTGAGACTTAACCATTGGCTGAATTGGATTGTGGGATACATCACACCACAGACAGCTCAGGCTGTGTCCGGTGAAATTTGGTCGATGCCCTCCTAGTACGTTAGGCACACTGGTGAATCTCCTGTTGGTGAGACACTGAAACTCCTGGCCGCAGTCACTAATTGAGCAGTAAGTCGTAGGGCCCTGTGATGCGGCTCAGACAGACGGAGTGGATCCCGTCTCAGAAACACCGCCTCTGTCGCTGAGCACGGGCCTGCAGCACCAGGAGTCACAGCAGCCAGGATCAATACTGCGCCGGAGCGTCCTGCTTGCAGCACTGACTGCTGGGGCTGCTAATCCCATCACCTGCGAGAGATCGCCGCCCTCGTTACTCACGCCCCCTCCAGCTGACCCACACTGCCCTACTGTCACACCGAGGGCAGATCAATCCGCCAGCGACCTCCACCAAGAAACATTCCAATGCATTTCAGTAAAAACGCTCAGCTAAGGGGCCATCAGCAGGTGCTCGAGTCCCTACCTATTATCCACAGCAAACGCAAATGGCACTTCATTCAAGGTCGCCCAACCCTGGACCCGCAGATTTACTTTCTCAAGCACCGGGAGACAGAGGGCTGCATTTCAGTTCAACCTTCATTAGGTGCCACCTGGTTCGAAGACCTGCAGCTGAACCAGACCTGAGGTCAGTGAACATTAGCTCTTTTCACGCCACACCTGCTATGACCCAAAGCACTGGCAAATACGTGTGAGGGTGAGAGGGGTGTGTGAGCGGCTGGGAGAGAGTGACGCAGGGGCCCAAGGGACAATGACTGGGGCCCCAAAAAATATCTGCAGTAACAGACGAGAGTTTGAGCAGGAGCTGCTGTGAGGATCACAGGAAGCGCACTGACCTCTCTCTCTCTCTCCCTCTCTCTCTCTCTCCCTCTCAGCCATAGCCCTGCTCTCAGGGTTCAGATTTTCCCGCCACACACAGTTCCCAGACTATCAGTTACGTCCAGAGCACTAACACAATGTTCTGCTGCAGACAGAGGCGGCATCAAGTAACCTGATCCCCACCCCCGCGCTCAGCCCATGTGACCGGTCTGACCGCCACCCCTCCTGCTCCGCCCAATCACGCCACGGTGGGATGCGACTCGGGTTCACACTCGGGGTGTGAGAAAACGGCTCCTCGCCGAATCCGCTGTGACAGCCGCGCGTCGTCACAGTCACGCTGAGCCACGATTCATCCGAGAGCCACACGGTCCCTTCGCACAGCGCACAGGAAATTTCAGTGCCTGCATCAAGTGCCCACGGTAATCACGGTCGAGCTTGTGAGCTTTGCATTATGGGCCATTAAATATACTTCAGTCCGTTTCTAGTGAAAGATAAAGTCCTCTTCCTGTGGCTTGATCCTGCACTCTGATTGGCTAGAGCATGACCTCACATTCCACAGAAACAGGAAGTACATTCATCACCTGTCACCACCAAAGTTGGTCAGATGTAAACGAAAACTAGACGTCGGCTGCTGGAATTAGTCCGTATAGAGTACAGTGGGCCACGTGACGATTTAAATTTAACGGAACCGTTCAGTGACATTTCGAAACCGCGCAGCGCTTCCTTAGACACACACCTCTGAACGTTATTTTCCAGGTGAGAATAAATTCACACCTTTCTGGAGCACAGAGTGTGAAGTTAGTCATATTTTCAGTTCAGCACCTGCTTCAGGAGTGGGATGTGTGTGCACCGCCTCAGAGCTGCAGAAATTACCCACAATCCCCTTCCACCCAATCCAGGGAATACCCCCGCCTGCCCCTCTCATAAGTCCTGTGACAAAACACCACCCTTCCTTACCCAGGACCCCGCCACACACATACATGTTCTGTGAACTACAGGAGCCGGCGTGGGGTAGACAAATCTCCCCCATGCACCAGAGGGGCCGGACTGTAAGATTTACACCCAGCGGCCGAGGATTAGCTGATACATCACCACACAGACTCCATCCCCCTCCTAACCTTGGGCTTTTCACTGAGAATCATCGAGAGTCTTCTGACTGAAGCAATGTTTCAATGTTCGGGATAAGATTTTCAACAGCGTCGTGATGAAAAACCAAACATGTAAAAGAGTGACTGCAGCGAAAGAGCGAATTTAACTCGCCCGAGGTACAGCCACTTCTTCTCATGTTTGAGCGAAGAAGAGAGTCGGCGAAACCTACCACACTGACATCTCCCACAGTTCCAGCTCTGGTCCTGAAAACATCTCTCTCTCACAAAAACCATCATATTCTCCAATCAGACTTCAAAACGAGCAAACCACATTCAGCAAACCTGGAAAACCAGAGTCCTCTAAAGGCTGCAAACACTCAGAACAGTGCCATCTTATGAGGGAAGAACACATTCGCTCCTGCATCTCTGAAGAGACACTCCTGTCCGAGGTGTAAACGCGTGTCACTCAGCTGTAATGTCACACACAGGAGGGAGAGAGGATGCCTGATGAGAGGAAGCGTGATGAGAGGGAAGATGTGCGTTTGGAGACCCGGGGATCCTGTCTGCGGAGAAACTGAGCCCCACGGCGACCCGTCAGGAAAACAGCTTCAGCTGGCAGGCACTGCTTCGCCCGAGCACGAGTCCTCTCCGGAGGGAGTCAGGGCGAGAGCGCGAATCGCATCTCCCCAGAGCGAAGGAGAGCACGAGGGCCGTATGCCGCAGAAGGTCAGGAATGAGACTGCGCTGAAGGGAAATTAATCTTCGCCCAAAGCGCGACACGGTGCGATGAGATTGTGGTGCTCTGAGTGGGTCACTTTGAGAATAACAAGGTCTGGTGCTACAAGCTCACTGAAATGACAATTAAACTGAAATCTCTCACCGTCATCATCCACCCTGTCTCAGGACTATCATTCTGTCGAGCAAAGAGCAGCGTCCATCATCTTCTTCATCGGTGCATCCATTATCCAATCAACCGAACATGCATGTCCAACAAAAAACCCCTCATGAACACAGTGAGAGCATGCTAACTACACACAGAAAGGTTCAAACCAAGATTAAACTCCACACAGAAAGGCTCAGCCTGGGATTAAACTCCACACAGAAAGGCTCAGCCGAAGATTAAATTCCACAAAGAAAGGCTCAGCCTGGGATTACCCTCCATGCAGAAAGGCTCAGCCTGGGATTAAACTCGACACAGAAAGGTTCAGCCCAGGATTAAACTCTACACAGAAAGGCTCAGCCTGGGATTAAACTCCACGCAGAAAGGCACAGCCCAGGATTAAACTCCACACAGAAAGGCTCATCCTGGGATTAAACTCCACACAGAAAGGCTCAACCCGGGATTAAACTCCACAGAGAAAGGCTCAGCCCGGGATTAAAATCCAGACAGAAAGGCTCAGCCCAGGATTAAACTCCACAAAAAAAGGCTCAGCCTGGGATTAAACTCCACACAGAAAGGCTCAGCCTGGGATTAAACTCCACACAGAAAGGCTCAGTCCAGGATTAAACTCCACCCAGAAAGACTCATCCTGGGATTAAACTCCACACAGAAAGGCTTAGCCCGGGATTAAACTCTGCACAGAAAGGCTCAGCCCGGGATTAAACTCCTCACAGAAAGGCTCAGCCTGGGATTAAACTCCACAGAGAAAGGCTCAGCCCAGGATTAAACTCCACAAAGAAAGGCTCAGTGTGGGATTATACTCCACACAGGAAGGCCCAGCCCGGGATTAAATTAACAAGCATTTAGTCATGTGGCATCAGCACAAACCATCAGCACAGGTATCTATCACACAGCAGGTACTGCACTATTCAGCACAGGTATCCATCATAGAACAGGTACTGCTCTATTCAGCACAGGTATCCATCACAGAACAGGTACTGCTCTATTCAGTATCCATCACAGAACAGGTATCCATCAGGTATCCATCAGAACAGGTACTGCTTCATTCAGCACAGGTATCCATCACAGAACAGGTACTGCTCTCCATTCAGCACAGGTATCCATCCATCACAGAACAGGTACTGCTCTATTCAGCACAGGTATCCATCACAGAACAGGTACTGCTCTATTCACAGGTATCCATCACAGAACAGGCACAGGTATCCATCACAGAACAGGTACTGCTCTATATCCATCACAGAACAGGTATCCATTCAGAACAGGTATCCATCACAGAACAGGTACTCTATTCAGCACAGGTATCCATCACAGAGCAGATACTGCTTCATTCAGCACAGGTATCCATAACAGAACAGGTACTGCTCTATTCAGCACAGGTATCCATCACAGAACAGATACTGCTTCATTCAGCACAGGTATCCATCACAGAACAGGTGCTATTGTATCCATCACAGAACAGATATTCAGCACAGGTATCCATCACAGAACAGGTGCTGCTCTATTCAGCACAGGTATCCATCACAGAACAGGTACTGCTCTATTCAGCACAGGTATCCATCACAGAACAGGTACTGCTCTATTCAGCACAGGTATCCATCACAGAACAGGTACTGCTCTATTCAGCACAGGTATCCATCACAGAACACATACTGCTTCATTCAGCACAGGTATCCATCACAGAACAGGTACTGCTCTATTCAGCACAGGTATCCATCACAGAACAGGTACTGCTCTATTCAGCACAGGTATCCATCACAGAACAGGTACTGCTCTATTCAGCACAGGTATCCATCACAGAACAGGTACTGCTTCATTCAGCACAGGTATCCATCACAGAACAGGTACTGCTCTATCAACAGGTTCAACACAGGTATCCATCACAGAACAGGTACTGCTCTATTCAGCACAGGTATCCATCACAGAACAGGTACTGCTTCATTCAGCACAGGTATCCATCACAGAACAGGTACTGCTCTATTCAGCACAGGTATCCATCACAGAACAGGTACTGCTCTATTCAGCACAGGTATCCATCACAGAACAGGTACTGCTCTATTCAGCACAGGTATCCATCACAGAACAGGTACTGCTCTATTCAGCACAGGTATCCATCACAGAACAGGTACTGCTTCATTCAGCACAGGCCTCCAGCAGGGAGTGCTGGGGAGTCAATCCTCCAATCAAAACGTCCCACACAGGCCGTTTCAAGAAAAGTGGCCTGACGGATCCAATCAGAAAGAGGCCGCAAGGAGATCCAGTTTTCAGCCTCTGAGGGGCTGAGGTTTCAGAGATTAATCCAGTGCTTAAAGGAACACAAACTGACATCGCAGATCCCAAAAAACAGACTGGACTCAGGCGAGATCAATTGTGATAAAATGATTTGGAATTAAAATGAGGTAGCATTAGTGATGTAAACACATCGTTGACAAGGAGTATTTGCCCAGTCACTCAAACCTCCTCCTCCGTAATGTACTAGACTCTCCGGATACGAGCATCAAAAATTACAAACCGAATAGAGTGTGAACTAGATCGCAAGGCAAATGGAATCAACTCCAGCGTACATTACCAGGCATAAAATACATTTATTCTAGTAATGAGTGATGATGGCATGCAAAACTGTGACATTACTGAGCACTCAAATTCACGCAAGATCTTTAAACTCGACAGCACATCTCTAAAGCCACTCTCTGAAATCGCAGGAGGCTAAAATCTACAGTCGAAGTCCAGGCGACCAGTAAAAAGGTCTCTGTGCACATAAAATGTTTTCGCTTCAGATATTTGCAGCATCACGTTTGATATGCGGATCTCGGTCAGCCCCGAATATAAACCCCACAGCGCGGGCACTCGGAAAGTTGGTCCATGCGGCGTGTCTCTTCACGAGCCCATCGAAACTTCGAGAAAAAAATTGCATTAAAAAAAATTACGGTTAATTCGCAGCTCGGCATGATCTCCCAGCTGGCACACGACCGACCTTCAACGTAGAAATATGGTTGAAATTATGTCAGTTATTGAAACGCTATTGAAACAACGTTTAACTCTGATGGTTGTAAAAAGGTTAACAAAATGATCTCAAATCAACACTGAAATTTGAACAAGATTTGTTTCAACATTGAAACAACATTGAAACAACGTTGGGTAAGAGTACCACACACAACCTCCAGCAAAATAAAAAAAAAAATCACAACTTTTTCGGCTTACCTTAATGTTGAGATATCAAGCGAAATATTCCGGGAAAACAGCGCACATCCAGTTAAGAGAATTTACACTTTAATTTCTAGAGCGTCTATACATGCGGCAAGCTTATAAAGGTGGCAGCCATGACACTGTTGGCCTAACCTTAACCCAACTCATAGGGAATGCTATCCCTATCCCTATACCTAACCTTAACCCAACTCATAAGGAATGCTATCCCTATCCCTATCCCTAACCCTAACCTTAATCCAACTCATAAGGAATGCTATCCCTATCCCTATCCCTAACCCTAACCTTAATCCAACTCATAGGGAATGCTATCCCTATCCCTATACCTAACCTTAACCCAACTCAGCCACAAACAATGGTTTGTTCTGCTCAAATTATTCTACCCAGGGTCAATGTATCAGCCGACTCACCAGCATGAAACACATCAAAATGGACATTCACATGATGTCTCCTCATTGACAACAATAAATAAAAGAAAGAAAAATAAATGTATATACATATATATATACACACAGTATATATATACACACACATATACACACCATTGGTTGTCTTTCACCCTTCAGCGATGGATGGAAACTGACGCGCTGAGGTGGCAACAAACTCAGTTGGTGTAGTGGTTAAGGCCGCAGTGTGTGGTGTGTTTGAACATGCTTTGTCCACAGGTTCCCAGGTTCAAATCCCGCTGCAGACACTAATGGAGTGTCTAACTTAACATGTAAACCTTTGTTCACAGCCTCATCGATGGAGGGAAAAACGGAAACACATAAAAAAAAGAAGGGCAGAAGACATTGGAGAGATCGCACACAGAGTGAATGACACGAGGGAAGAGCACTGTGGTGGAATTACCGCAAAATTTTTTACTCGCACCGCATCTACCCCTTCCTTTTAAAATTTTTCCCCCATCATTCTAAACCCCCTTCTCACTCATAAAAACCCCCCAAAAACATTTGTGCCCCCTTTTACAATCATTCTGGTCAAAAAAAACCCCAAAAAAGGGGAGGTTGGGCATGAGTACAATACACAACCTCCACTTTTTTGGGGTTTTTTTTGACCAGAATGATTTTAAAAGGGGGCACAAATATTTTGGGGAAATAAACGTTGTTTCATCTTTCAAAATCAAAACATAATTCAACGGTGATTGAACTATGATCCATGACGTTGTTTCAACAGTGGAAAAAACGTTAAAATGCCAGCTGGGTTGCTTGGTGTTTTTCTTCCACACATCAGAGGCGACACAATCGCACACCGTCATTATGCGGCAGGGAATCGTTATACACAACGGTTCTAAAGGCCGTTTTATACTTCTTAAACACACGTCAACAGACGTCTAAGAAAAGTGTCGGACGATGCAGATTCTTTCATGCCTTAACAAAGTGTCTGACAACATTCGCGGCACACATTGTGATCTCCATGGCAATTACAGTCATTTCTTTATAACCATAACCAACCGATATTTCTGCGAATGTTAATGCATCAACTTTCTATTATTGTTGCAACCACTAATCTCGAAGTCCATCCAGCCAATAAAATTGGAGGACGACAAACGACAGTGACCCACGGCGTTGCAAATATTCGACATTTTTGGGTAGCAGGATACTTCACCTCAAAATGATCAGAGTTTAACTTCTACAGAGTAAAATTAACTCTAACAGAGTCTATGTGAGTTCACTCTAGCCAGAGTAGACCAATATAGACTCTATGAGAGTTGATTTAACTCTGAAGATTCTGCAGTGTTGCAGGAGGCAGATGGATGAAAACACAGCTGCTCCGCGGAGAGAGAAGACAAACCACCCTTTCTATTTACTGAGGGCCTGGAAAACACTCACATCTGTGCGTCAGTGCAGGTTACAACGCAGGAATAAGAAAACAACAAAACCAATTTCCTCATTGAATAACAGAGTGGTGAGAACAGGCCTCTCAGCCGAACACATCCTGCCATTTTCCCTCCGCTGAAGTGTACTTAACACTACAGACACTCCAGCGCTGGATACAGGCCAAGGCTCTTCAAACCCGCACAGCCTCTGCCTCCACACTGCAACCCGGCAAACTATACCTCTAATACCACTTTTACACCAAAATTAGCCTGTTTAGGCTTGTCATTAAAACTCGCTAAAAATAGGCGACTGACTTCTTTCCCATTGCCAGAAGACAAGTTAGTTTTTCTTTGTTTTTCCTGGTGTGTCATGTTCGGCGTTACAAACAAGCCGATAAACAAGGTCAGTAAACTGTAGAAAGAAGCATTGCGGTCACAGACAATGTTACCATGGTTACTTTCTAATATCTTCAGCTCAAACCCAAACTCAGTCATCGTTGCATCTTACATGACACAACAAAATCGCCACTGCAAATTAACCCCATGGACTGTAAAAACAATAAATAACCTCCTCGGCTATTTCTGCGCCGACATCCAGAACTTCAACAAGCGTCACGGCATTGAACGAAAAAAGCGGTGAAAATGAGCACATCCACCCAGGTGTAATGTTCCATCGCTCGCCATCGGAGCCATAGCTGCTAAATACCCATGACCGCTGTGGAGTCATGTGACCCGGAGTTGAATGCCGATTGAACCCTTTCCCACTGGACGCAAAATCCACACATTAGTGGGTGTCCGTGGGTATTTTTCTCCAGTGTGGAGGAGATACTACAGAGACCACTCTCTGTGTGAAAATAATACTTCCTAATTTTCATTGAGTCCATTTCTCTACGTGGGGTAGGACAGCACTGTGCTGCAGTGATCCAGTGCGCAGTTCCAGTGCGCTTTTGTCTCAAAATGGCCGCCGGAGCCAGTGTGACACCAGCACAGCTGCAGTGGCGGCTCACTGTGAGTGAGGCCTCAGCAATGAAAGCAAACACTGCCGGTACACAGACCCCCAGATCAAAGCTCCAACTCAGGGCTCCGCGTCCCGCTAATGAAACCAGACGCCACTCACAAACGAAAAAAAAAATCAATTTTTGAACAATTAAAAAAAGTTACAGATTGTAGTTGTATGCAATTTACTGAAGAGTTGTATGTACAAGTGCTCAATCAAGTCCTATAAAACTGGTAATACTGAGGGCAACCACTGTACAGAATTTCACAGAGCAATCTTTTTCTTTTTTAGTGGAGTGCTAATTGTTTGAATTGAAGACACATCCATACGCTTCTCCCCAACAAAGGGCTATTTTAGGGCCCAGGGAGTGTGGTCTCGGCAGCAGACATCTCCAGACAAGACTCCTGTCTAAACACCAGCATTCCTGCACACAGGAAGCCCTACAGCACCTGTCAGAGCTCGTCCCTGCGCCCGTCCTGTCGCTCACAAGCAGGTGTGCTAACGGCTAACCAGCTTACAGCAGCTCTCAGGCCGAGAACCCCCCACAGGACACTGAGGCCGTCCGTCATACTGCCTGCAGAGGCCGAATTATTCATCATAATATACATCAGTCCCTCAAAAAACCCACTGTGATCTCCGCTACCTCCCCCAATCAACCGCACCGTTGGGACAGAAACAAACCAATCACCGGGCACAAATTGAGCCAGGTGACATGGATGTCGCATCTCTGACGGACAGAACCCAGCCTGATCGATCGCTCTCCCGCGTTCAGCTGCATCAATTATTGATTCTCTGGCAAGGACTGAAATCAGGACAAACGCACTGGACGGGCCCTTTCATGAGGTCATCACTCTCGCCTCCTGACCTGTGCAGGTGTTTTAATGAGCCTTCGCTTCCCGGCAGGTGCTACGGACATCCTGACAAATACAACATATTTTACCATAAAAAATATTATTTTTCCACAGCAAATCATCCCAAATGATATAACATTATAGATATATTGTGTAAGAAAAAATATAATATAAAGAAGTGGAATATATTAATAATCTATGATCACGCTAAGGGTTACCAGCGTGTAGGTCTTGTTTGTGGAAGTTAGCACATGGAAATCTGTGAAGTCATCTGCGGAAATTGTGATCATGTGACCTAACCCACAGGTGAACCGTACAAATGATGGCGATGAAAAGAAATGGAGTTTTTGAAACCAATTAGGCCAGAAAATGCAGCAGACTGGAGCCGGACACCGAGCGACGAGAGGAGACAGACTGGAGACAGATGATGTATATGGTGAAACACTGAGACGGCTGGATCACATTAAAATACACAAAAGGTTTAGAAACACACTCCCAGGTTGCTGGATTGGTGAGCAAACACACTCTCACCCAGGGATTCCGTCCCATCCACCAAAAACTCCCGCAGCCTGTGATATAATGTCTGTGTGCATGATTCATTTTGTCCGTATATGAATTCTGCATATGTTGGTTGATAAAACGAAAGGTTTACAAGTGTAATATCTGATGTGTGTGGATATCCACTGCGGCTCCACTGGGAAAATTTGAATTCTCCAAACAGCTGTGATCAAAT
Organism: Gymnothorax javanicus; assembly: GCA_029692085.1. Lineage (NCBI taxonomy): Eukaryota > Metazoa > Chordata > Actinopteri > Anguilliformes > Muraenidae > Gymnothorax > Gymnothorax javanicus. The sequence goes on along the minus strand of CM056198.1, from coordinate 129,171,215 downwards.
TCATAAAAATAAAATATATAGTCACTATGTCATAAACATCCAATGTGGCCTATTACCACTCATTCAGCAGAAGGACACTCAAATACCAGAGTTAAACACAGTGAGGATGTGCACAAGAGCTCACAATGCATTTCACATGACATCCTGGAGCCTTTAATTAACACAGGAATAATGCGAGTGACACCGACACATGATTAAGGCTGAATTATGAAAACTGCAGCACAAACAGTCATCTGAAATGGAAGAGGAAACAGGGATGAGGTTAATTGGCTTGATTTGTTAGTTTAGTTTTGCTGCTAAAGCTGGATGTCTGCAGTGGACTCTCTCTGACCCACACGGGCCGTCCGAGCGCCATTACACACCCCTCTCTGAGTCAGCAGGATTACCATCCCTCTCTCTGCCAGCCTGCCATCAGTACAGATGACAATCAAACGCCACTCCTGATAAACGCCCTTCTATTTTGCGCGTCTCTCGGAAGCTTCTGACTGTGGGAGGCTTTGAATTTCAAAAGACTGAAAAACGGGAATAAATAAAGATACGGATTCAAAAACGGCCACAGAATTCCAGTGAGAACTGGAGGAGGAAGCAGCAGCTGTGGTATAAAACAACAGAAGAAGAAAAAAAGAGAGTAGGAGGGTGGGAGGTAAGACCTGAGGGTAAGGTTGAGCCTAATTATTCATGAGTGTGTGTGTGTGCGTTGGTGTGTGTGTGTGAGTGACAGTGTGTCAGTACACCTCAGAGAGCCCGGCTTCGATTCCTTCCATCTGACTCGACCCTGTCAGTAATGAGCGAGAGGCGAAAGAGACCAAACTGTGCTAACGCTGGGATTAGCCTCGTTAGCTGGGCGGGGGCTGGGTCTGCGGGGCCCATTCACCCGGGCAGTCCGACCGGTTCTCCCTGAATGGCGCCTGACTGGGCCGTATCCAGGAGACGCCACAAAAGCCGAGGGCGTAATAAAAAGCTGGAAATGCGGAGGGGTCAGGGAGGAATGTGGGGGGGGCACAGAGGTCAGCTCTGGAGATAAGGGTCTCACCCCCCCCCCACACACACACACATACACACACACACCCCACCCAGGTCCTGTTTCCCCAGCCCGGAGAGGAGAACCGTCACGCCACAGCTACACCTGAGCTCCATCTCCTCGTGTCACTCTACAAACACACTCTGCCTCCACCTGCACACTCTCAGGACACTTTTAACACTCTGAATTCTGACACCCTCTCGCACTTAAAGACTTTGCGTCGTATGTCACTTAGTTTTACAGTCACAGACTATCAGCACAGACTGGGGATCTTGTCGAGCGCTCCTATTGGCTGTTCACAGTGTTCATCTCATTAAACGTCACTGTTTGCACGAACGAGACTAATGACTTCCCACAATATTAAACAGGTTTGATTTGATCTAATGTCAAGACAAGAAAAAGACCGAGCCGGACTGAGTCTCTCGACCACCTTACACCGAACAATCGAGGTGAGAGGAGCTCGCCCCAGCTCAAGGAAAACTCTCGTGATTTTACTCTGACACTGGAAATGTGTCAGGGCCAGTGAAATCACACGAAACGTTGTAAGTCGAGAGGCCAACATTAGCCCTACAACAAGACTTCATATCTCTTAACCCCGTGTAGAGAGCATTACCTTGACAGAAAGAATTTCTCATACCCAATCTGCAAATCTGATAATTACTCAAAATATCTCGCATCACTGGAAATTTGTTCGCCACCCTTAGCAAGAAAAAGAAATGGAAGTAAGATGATCATGAGGTATAAACGCAAGACTAAAACAGGAGTTCAGACCGACTTTTTTATGCATTTGCAGAAGATGCCTACATCTGTGTCACTGTTGAAATCGTGGAATCCGTGGCTTAGCGGTTAGCCAGCGTATACACACGCGCACACACACCAGTGCTGCAGTAGAGCGTTCTCTCGATCGTTACCGAGCACAGGCAGCGAGCGTCAGGACAGCAAACGAGACAGAGGTCTGGGGCGACCAGTGCGACACCAGCACACAGCTGTGGGAAATATTCACCATGGAGACCCTGCGTCTTCACAGCTTATTCAGCGTAACCCAGCACCCGGCGCAGTGTTAGATGGAGGCTGTACTGAATGTGAGGGTTAGTGTTAGGCGCCCAGTGTTAGATGGGGGCTGTGCAGAGATGCAGAGGAGAGTTTGGCTGTGCTGGGAGAGTAGAGTCAGTGTTATTTACCCTGTCAGTGAGAGAGTGAGCGCCAAAACAACAGCACATAATCAGCCCACACTCCAGAGAGGAACCGGTTACCAGTGCCCACACACACACACACACACACACACACACACACACACACACACACACACACACACACACACACACACACACACACACACACACACAAACACACACACACACACACACACACACACACCCTTACTTCCATCCTTGTGAGGACATTATATTGACTTCCACTCATTCTTTGTGTGTCTCTAGTCTTTCCGTAATCTAAACAATAAGCAACGCATGCCTAACCCAAACCCTTCCCCTAACCTTAACCTATCTTTAATTTTAACCTTAACCCAAACCCTTACCCTAACCTTAACCTATCTTTAATTTTAACCTTAACCCAAACCCTTACCCTAACCTTAACCTATCCCTAATTCTAACCTTACCCCAAACCCTTACCCTAACCTTAACCTATCCCTAATTCTAACCTTACCCCAAACCCTTACCCTAACCTTAACCTATCCCTAATTCTAACCTTACCCTAAACTCTTACCCTAACCTTAACCTATCCCTAATTCTAACCTTACCCCTAACCCTTACCCCTAACGTTAACCTATCCCTCATTCTAACCTTACCCCAAACCCTTACCCCAACCTTTACCTATCCCTAATTTTAACCTTAACCCAAACCCTTACCCTAACCTTAACCTATCTTTAATTTTAACCTTAACCCAAACCCTTACCCTAACCTTAACCTATCTTTAATTCTAACCTTACTCCAAACCCTTACCCCTAACCTTAACCTATCCCTAATTCTAACCTTACCCCAAACCCTTACCCCAACCTTAACCTATCCCTAATTTTAACCTTAACCCAAACCCTTACCGTAACCTTAACCTATCTTTAATTTTAACCTGAACCCAAACCCTTACCCTAACCTTAACCTAACTTTATCTTGAACCCAAACCTTAACCCAAACCCTTACCCTTTAATTTAACCTATCCCTAAACCCTAACCTTACCCCAAACCCTTAATTCTAACCTTACCCCAAACCTATCCCTAATTCTAACCTACCCCAAAATTCTAACCCTAACCTTAACCTATCCCTAATTCTAACCTTACTCCAAACCCTTACCCTAACCTTAACCTATCCCTAATTCTAACCTTACCCCAAACCCTTACCCTAACCTTAACCTATCTTTAATTTTAACCTTACCCCAAACCCTTACCCTAACCTTAACCTATCCCTAATTCTAACCTTACCCCAAACCCTTACCCTAGCCTTAACCTATCTTTAATTTTAACCTTAACCCAGACCTTAACTCATAAGTCAGTTTGCCTTGAGGACATTTGAAAATGTCCTCACTTCCCAAAAATGTCCTCCTTCGGTAGGAAAAACATTTTCGGTTCGCTCTCTGTAGCATGTAAAAGAACACACACACACACACACACACACACACACACAGCAAACTGAGCACTCCACTCGACTCTGGCACACGACCACTAAATTAGGCAGCTCTTACTAATGCAATCAGATCATTTCACCATTTCCCACAGAACCACTTTTCCTTGAAAGAAGTTTTTTTTAAAAAGTTCCTTTAGTTTAAAATTTTCTCCAAATAAGAAAAAAAAAATCCCAAAGAGGCATAATTGCAGCTTAGTTGCGCTACCTAACAATTACAGCACCGCAGAAGAGCCGCTCCACTGAGCTGCTCCCCCGACACCAGCCGAGGACTTCCTGCTCCAGTGTGTGTGTGTGTGTGTGTGAGTGCTTGTGTGTGCTAAAGGGAGAACTCCACACTGCTTCACACCAAAACCCGGCGGCCATTACACCGCCGTTACAGGGGTCACCCTCCCCACATTTCACACCCTGTCGCACCCCAGGCCGTCTCACCTTGGCAGCGGTAGCTAGGGGACGAGGCAGCTGAGCTATGAGCCTTAATTCAACACTGAGAGAGTTTAAACCAGACAGGGAAACCTGCCAGAGAGCCGGCCAATGGAGACGCAGCCAGCGGCAGGATCCTCCATTGTTTTGGCTTAAAGAGCATAGAATGAAAGGAGCCGGAGAGAAGCTCTCAGCGTCAGCCAATAAAAACATGAATATTGTTACAAAAAAAAGGAAAGTTAACTAAAGTGCTCAAAACTGTGTAAAATCGTATTTTAAAAAAATCCAAAGTTTAAGCGACTCAACCCACAACACAAATGGAGCCCCCCTCATTAGACTTTATAAAAAAAAGCCAGAGAGGTTTAAAAAAAAGGAACTTAAAAAAAGCAGCACCGATTCCCTGAGTCGTTCAGCATATCTGTGTAAAATCCGCTTCGTTCCCAGTCCAGTCCAGCAGCAGTGCTTTAGACGCGAAAAAATAAAACTTTCAAAGAAATTGCCCAAATTTCCAGTGCCACGCTTACCTATATCAGGGAGAATCCAGTGAGAATCAAACGAAGAGACAAATCCACAGCGAGAAACACTTGCTCTCCAGCAGACAGAGTATCTCCAAACAGCGTGTTCACAGTATTAAATCCGGCAGGCTCCTGGGTGCGGGTCCCTGACTGTAAGGCTTTGGGACCCTGTCACAGAGTAACAGAAGGCACTTAAACTCCTGTGGTGGGCAGCAGTCCGTTGGAGCTCCGGCAGCCCCACTTGTTCAGCGTAAGGGTTGTGCTGGTGTGAAGACGGCTCTCTCACACAGCTCAGCAGCACTGGGCGGAGTCACCGCCTGCATGTGATGTCACAGGTGTTGTCTTTCACTCAGCAGTGGAGGAGGGGGAGGGGCTGCCTCAGGCCCGGCCAATGGGAGACATCTCCTGTGCTTTCCCAGCCAATGGGAGAGTTCTCCTGCTGTTCACCTGCATTCGAGTGAGCAGGTAATCTTGCGCCACACGGTGAGAGACAAAGGAAATTTCTTTTTTAAACAGATCTTTCACAATAAAACCAGCAAGATCTATCAGTCATTTATTTATCTTCTGAACGCAAACCGATGGTTTATGTAACTGGCAACACTAAGATTTTCCTGTTCTAATGACTGAAGTAAAATAAAAACATCTTGCTATTGCAAAGCAAAAACATAAATATAAATATACATTTTTTTCCATCAGGATTTGTTTTCCTTTCCACAAAATATTCACATGGATGGTTCAACTCAGTACTTCACACAAAAGAATAAAAAGAATTATCTAATAGGCTAATATCAAACCAGAGGTTTGAGCACATCCACACTATAACTACACATATTGACGGCAGCGCACACGTCCATTATCACAGCGTGAATGAGCCGAGCACAGACCTGTGTTATTACACGCCATTTTCCAAAGAACAGAACTATCAGGACAATAATGTCACTTCATTGATTTCTGTGCTCTTGAAATGCAATTTAGTGTTTTCATTCTGGTGCGAATACCCATGTTTCCCCCCCGCTGCTCTTCAGCTAAACACAAACAGAAAGCTCGGCAGCGACACGGCATTAGCCACTGACTGATTTCAGAAATAAAGGAGCTTTGAAACATTAAGGCAGACATATGCTTCCTGGCAGAAGCGAGCCTGACTGCCCTCGAACCCGCTCAGACGTGAGGAGAATCTTCTGATCTAAATCGATCAGCAGTCTTCAGATAACACATTCAAACTCCCGCGTCGTCTTTCTCTAGTCCCGGCCAACTTGGGAAGCCTGAAAGAGGCCGGTACACACAGAAACAAGCTCTTTAACTAAGGTCTGCACTCGGGGCCCTCTCATACATCCATTTCATTAAGGTGATGTACCTTCAGACTGACCCCAGGCCAGTTAAGTACGACAAAGGTAAATAGATTGCATTTACTCCTGAGAGGCAGAATGAGATGAGTTTAAATACCAGAGGTTCTTCAGGGCATTGTCAAGAAAATGACATTTTGTGACGAGGTGTCTGCCCGTGGTTAAAGGAAAGTAAAACACACCTCTCGTTTACCATAAATCTAGTGCACTCAAAAAATATAAGTGTACGAATACCAGCTAGTTTTCACGTAACGGTTTCACATATGTAAATTCCAATTAGTGCAATTAACTAAAATGCCTAAAATCTCAGAATTCACTTAGAAGTAACTGAAAAAAAATTTACGGAGTCACTTGACTTAGGATTTTCAAAGCGACACAACACATCTGCGAGATACTCTGTTAACCAGGACTGTTGAACATATGCACCGAATAAACACTAACAACAGGGCAATCTCGAGAGCAAAAGTCTCTTGAAACTTAATTTGTCAGTTTGAAGTGTCCCTCTCCCTGCCTGGACAGGACTGAACGGGCGTTACTCACGAATACAACACAGAAAGCACTAAAGAGAAGTTTCACGTTGGAAATCACTGATAACGCCAAAAATTGATCAGTTGGTCATGCTCAGGACGAGTTAACATTAAAAAAATAACAACAAAATTCAGTTTGATCACTGCTCGCTAACGTTAGCTATCAGCAACTGCAATGTCCTCATTGGAGCTCGCCCGGGTCATGATAATACGAGTGCGCTGGTGGACCTAGCATGAGCACTCACTCCCACATCCATACTCCACAAAACTAGCTAACAAGGTGCCATTAGATTTGATTGTTCCTTGTGCACATCGCTTCAGGGCACCGCTGTTGCTCGGGCCTGTTGTGGGCAGGGTGTATTTCGTTTTATCTTGGTGTGGAAAAGCAATGAGCTGCCTAGTGATTGGTGGCATGCAAATGAGGTGTCCGATGACACATAGTAAGATCATGGCTCCCTGAAACCCAACAAATAAGCCAAGCAGAGAAACAAGAGAAGACTGGATTCAGATTACTGTTGGTACAAGCTGATGTTTAAATTATGTCCCATGAATTCAGCATTATAGATGTTTAAGTCCCTTATATAAATGTTGAAAGCTATTTAATGCCCAAAAAGCTTTAAGGTCCCCTTGAGTTACTTCATTTCATTTTTTGAGTGTAAAATATCAGCCTACATGAAATACACAGAATAAGGGCTACAAACGATGCAACACTAAGATGGAGCACAGTCTCGCAACAGTCCAGAGACACCAGACAACTCTGAGACAGCTAACAGGATGCTCGCTGGGCGAATCACTCCGCAAACGCTAGTCTTCAGCGGCGTTAGAAAAATAATAATCGTTCTTTCGGCTATGAGCAGAAACATCCCTCCTCTCTCGCTTTTTCCAGTCAGAATCACAGCATCAGAAAAAACAGCTAATGATCTTCTGCAGATGTTCCGGAACATTCAGTCAGCCTCAGGGTTTCGGAGCAGAGGGAGTCCAGGGACCATTTAGCGATACGGTCTGTGATCACTGGCCACCTGCAGCGGTAACCGGGGAGGGGGGGCGAATTTGGCGGCTACGCTGGGAAAGGAGGGCCGATCGGGAGTCTTCCCAGAATTCCAGGCAGTTGAGCAGCTGACAGGGTTTTATTTGATCCTGACGACGGCTCGGCCCGATGGTGCCGAACTCCTTCCACCTCAGCAAAAACACGATCTGCGGGGCAAACAAAATCGACGCCCAGCCAAAATTATCCAAAAATGTAAAAGAGCTGGCCCAGATATTTCACTCGAGCGTTCTCACACAAGCTCTCAGTTCACATAAATGTAATACTATGATGAAGCAATAAGTCAGAACAATAAAATGCAATTCCTCTGTGTCAGTGACAACGAAAAAGTGCCGAAAACAAGAAATGCAGCAAAAATTTCAGTTAAAAAACTTTCTCCAGTGCTAAATACAAGCGTAAAGAACTGAATTTAACTTTTCTTGGCTTTATTCCTTATCGTCACTTAGAGTGAGAGCATTTTATTCGGTTTTATGGACACTTATTTAAGCTTGTGCATGGCCGTGCAGGGCTATACATAAAGAGATTCTGGGACGGGATAAATGGGACGAGGCAGAGAGCTTCCGGCGAGTTTTCTCCCCACTAAACTGGGACAGTGCGAGAGGGAGATACACAGGGGAAAATCGCACTCTTAATCCTCCGGAGCTCCGTAGAAGGCTCCTCCGCAGGAGAACCTTGGGGAGCATGACCGCTTTCTGCGTCACACCAAACATCAGATCCGCCCGCCATCAGGCACTGATATCTGAGGTGCCGTCCGCCATTGTTTCGGAGAGGGGACATCGACAGGAGGAATGAGAGGAACAGAACAGTGTCGTGTGGGCAAACTCAATCAGGAGCCAGAGAATCAATCCACTCAGTACAGAGGAGACCGACTCCAGCACAACTCGGTCTTCATGGAGTTCCTCAAGTGAATCACATGACCAGAAGTGCTTGTGCGTCCTGATATCTGTTCAGGAACATCAATAAAGAGTAATTTCACAAAATATAACCCTCAAAACAACAATACGATCCTGTCAGTGGAAAAACATGCATTTTAGTGGGATGTACTTTGACGCACGTTAACGCTCTGTTAGATCACATTTTAGACGTTTTGCGGATTCTGGATACAGCGTTTTCGTCCAATATTGGACTGGTTAAAATAAAAATTTGACCTTATTAGTCTTTTTAGACACAAATAGAGGGTAAAATAGGGCTCGGGTTCAGAAATACCAGATTTATCCTTAAAAAATACTTCATGTCTGAGCCTGAGAAATTCTACAGAGATTCTTGAAAGATCTGGCGCAATAAAGGACGTGAGGATGATACCGGGATGATTTCGATAAGGGACACTCCATGCAGGAGTGTACAACACACCATCTGTCAGGGTGTGTGTGTGTGTGACTCACCCTTGGGTGTGTGTTAGCCAGCACCTTCAAACTTTTCCTGCAACACCAGGGCTAAAAATCACCAACAGATAAGCACACCAGGGCTCACCACATCTAACAGCCAGACAGTCCTCAGGATATTTGGGAGCCGGCAGGTAACTCTAGAGCACCTGAAGGGGAGGCCTGAAAACCACAACAGAGCGTCTTTTGTAGTGACGGCTGACGGATTTTCTCCGATCAGCTTAGCTCAGCTACAGAGGATCGGAGACCTTGGCTTAACCGCCACCAGCCCAGTAATATCCTGACTCTTGCGCAGCAGGCTGACTAACCGAACCAGTTTCACCGTAAACAGTCAACGGGAGTCAGGCTCCGATTTTCCTTCATTCAAGACCCAACACGTCCCCTTCAAAGAGTCACACAGCCTTCTGGGAAGTAATGCCGAGAGGGACGACCTCACAAGGAGGGGTGGAGTGACTACATGAGCAAATCGGGCTGATTTGCATACGAATGTTTGCATAGACAACATGTTTATGACGATGTCAGCACGGAAATGCCCTTCCAGGCTTTTGTAAGAGCTGTGACCAGCCACAAATATTGACAGCCGACACAACGCACATGTAAATCACCAAAGCCCCAGGTGCAGTATCAGTGTTCATCAGCTCTAACTGTAGTATCCTGCGAGGAGCAGGCTGAAAGATGTGCTCCGCAATAACCTGTTTCTTTCCTTCAAACAGCTCTTCTGTTTGGACGACTCTGCCTGCTGCGAGCTGCACTATGTGTTCGATAAATAATAAGAGAAGAGCGTTTCAGAAGCATTCTCGCAGAGACCATTATACGCGTGTTCGCAGATCAGAGGAGGAGCTCGTTCGAGATAGAAACCTTTGCTGGAACTCGCCACACAGCCTACACGATTGTCCTCATTTCACCACAAAACGGTAAATAATAAACCGCTTTGCGTGTGATCACAATCCTGCATAATTTCGCCAAACCCTAACCCTCTCTTGCTCTGGTAGCTGAGTGATGCTGTGCCAGTCTGCGTAATGCATTCAGGACCAGAAACTTAATAATAACATCAGGTTGTTAAGTGTTTAGCGTGGACCCCCACAATCGCCCAGACATTCCCATTCAAGTCCAGCCCACCCAACCCTTAAACAAAGCTGCGCGCAGCAGGTAGAGTCTCGAGACATGGATTGCGCTGAAAAAAATAAGAAAAACATCCATTTCCAGCAAATATCTGAGTTTTCCATTTCAAAAGCAATCATCTAGAGTTACTCAACAGGGATTCACGACTCGGTGCGAGATGAAACTCTTAAGTTCTGCAATTTCATGGGTGAAAAACAAACGAAGGATTCAGCACACTGCTCCATCGCGCCCCCCCAACTCCCCGAAGATCCAGCGAGATGGGGTCCTTTTTTTGTGTTTTGTCTTTACAATTCAGCCGTTGCAAACAGTTGGGGGTTTGCAAAGCCATTACTGGGCATGCTCAGATAGGACAGGGCAGTGCAGAGCGCCGTGACGATGTTTCACAAAGACGGTGTCGCAGCGTAATGGAATGCTGCATCTCCCTCGGGATGGTGGCTCCTGGGCGAAGGGGGGGGCTCAAGTGTCCCCAGGATTGTTTATCCCCGCCGGCGAGGCCGAACGCACCAATCGTTACCCCCTTCTGCAGATGCTTCAGTACCCCCTCCACCAGGGACCCGTCTGCTCCTCTACAGCTGCAGGTCAGTGCTAAATCCGCACTCAAGCACAGCGATATTGCCAAAACAACACCGCCTCACGATCAATAACGACCCCGCCGCTCCCAGGAACGTTTACCCAGGTCAGAGGTCACCTGCCTCCAGGGTGGGGCAGCAGACTGATCTATCCTGGGGGGTAAACTGATTTACAGAGACCTACATAGCAGCTATTACAGCTTCAGTAGCAAACAAACAGACTGCTAATGTGACATCCAAAATAAACGCAGTGAGCTATGCCACTTAAAAAATGTGAACTCCAAACAGTCTCGGTTTCCTGCTGCGGGGTTACGCTTGTTGATCGACTGGTAGATCATTGTCATGGCAACAGCATTAAAAGACCAACAGGCACTCTAGCACTGCAGTTACAGTATTAGCTACATTTAAAATGCAAAATATTCACACTAACGCGTCTAAAAGCCCGGCCAGAAATGACCATTTATTTTGGCCTTTCGCATAGCAAGTGCAGTCGATAATCGAGTCGTCCTGTAATGACGGATCGTGGTTCTTTAAGTGCCCAAAAGACAAACAAAACTTCAGAAAAGGAAACAGCAAATCACTAATCCCTGTCACACCTGGAGATTCACATTAGGAGACATTACCTTAATCAATCACTCACGCTATAGACCAAGGAACTGATTAATCACTACATAAAAAACAGCTTTTGACGCAAACAATAGAAAATACAAAACGAGTATTGTTTACCTGAGTTAACGGCAGCTCAACAAGTTTCTCAACCAATCAGACCTCAAAAGATCAACGATTTCTGACGAGGAACCTTCGTTTCCCACAGGATGAAAATTTACATTGTTTGCGGTTAATTACTTGTCTTTACATCGCGTCCTATGGTACCCAGCACATGGTAAACGCAATTAAAGCCTGAATTCAGTGAAATGCATGCTTCTGTTACATGAAGCAGAGTTAGAATCATTTGATTTAAAAGTGAGGGAGTTTCTCAGTATAGATCCTGTTAAAACGCATTCAGAGAGTATGTGGAATTTAATATTTGAACCAATGTTTTCAGAACATTACAAAGCAGTTTAGATCAATTCCTATTTACTGCTGAACTTTAGATTTTTTTGCAGGCTGTGCCGCTATTGTCACAGCTCAGGTATAGGGAACACTGGCACAATAATGCTTCGGTTTACTTCAGAATAAGAGAATATCTTCATGGTCAGGGATGAGTGCCCTGCCCAGCCTGTTAACAGTCCAGATGCTGAAACAGACGCTCCATTTGAGCAAATGTTCCGGAGATGAGATGCAGGAATATTGTCGCACCATCTTCGGGAGCTGAGAAATGTGTTCTCTCTCATTGTGCTTGTATATGTGCTGCATTACAACTTTGTATTATAATGCCGACAGTAAACACTGTTGTCTTTTCCAGGGTCATGCTCCCGCCCACTTGTTTTCTTGGCTTTCTTCGTCCTGTGTAATAACAGTTTAAACGAAATCACGCCCTCGTCGTGGTAAACGGCTTCCGTAAATAATGAGACATAGCACTTAGGCTATATCGTTGATCAACCGGTTAACATATGTGATCAATCGATCAAATTCTTATCGGTAATTAATCGGTATTCGATTAGTTGGTAACATCCCAATGTTCCACCTTACATTGCCAGTCCAAATGAAATGGAGGTTATTTCAGGAAGCCAATTTTTATGAAGCATCACTGTGCTTTTATAATGTATGACAGAGCACGCATGTGTGCACTCCTCGCGTTTGTATGTTTAATGTCCAAAAATCTTCCCAGGACACGACTCTCTCCGGCAGCCAATCACGTTACGCTCTGCAGAGGAAATGTGATGGACAGCCGTTCAGCTGCGAGTAGGACACCGATGGCAGAGACCCAAATTTGAGTCATTAAATCTTGTGGCATTTTTGGGATAATAATTCAGTCTGGGAGCCTGACAGGTGGGTGTTTTATGTACTGTTCCGGCGTCCAGGGCCACAGGTCCCAGAGCGGCACTGAAATAATTATGTGCAAATGTTCAGCTCGCTGAATAAAAATCTGTAAATATATTACACAACCCTGCACCGGTGATGTGGAGCCAAATCAGCTGTACTGTACTGCCATAACCTGTGCGTGTCCAATCAGGGTTAGAGAGAGAGAGGGAGAGAGGGAGGGGGGGAGAGAGAGAGAGAGGGGAGAGGGAGGGAGTGATTAAAGAGAGAGACGGGGGAGATGAGACAGGGAGAGATGGAGATACAGAAGAGTAAACAGATGTAAAGTAAGAGACGGAGATACAGACGGAGGTAAACAGATGTACAGACAGGGAGAGATGGAGATACAGACAGAGGTAAACAGATGTACAGACAGGGAGAGATGGAGATACAGACAGAGGTAAACAGATGTACACAGACAGGGAGAGATGGAGATACAGACAGAGGTAAACAGATGTACAGACAGGGAGAGATGGAGATACAGACAGAGGTAAACAGATGTACAGACAGGGAGAGATGGAGATACAGACAGAGGTAAACAGATGTACACAGACAGGGAGAGATGGAGATACAGACAGAGGTAAACAGATGTAAACAGATGTACAGACAGGGAGAGATGGAGATACAGACAGAGGTAAACAGATGTACAGACAGGGAGAGATGGAGATACAGACAGAGGTAAACAGATGTACAGACAGGGAGAGATGGAGATACACAGAGGTAAACAGATGGGTAAACAGATGTACAGACAGGGACAGATACAGGCGAGGTAAACAGATGTACAGACAGGGAAAGATGGAGATGGAGATACAGACAGGGAAGGATAAACAGAGATGTAAACAGACAGGGAGAGATGGAGATACAGACAGAGGTAAACAGATGTACAGACAGGGAGAGATGGAGATACAGACAGAGGTAAACAGATGTACAGACAGGGAGAGATGGAGATACAGACAAAGGTAAACAGATGTACAGACAGGGAGAGATGGAGATACAGACGGGTAAACAGATGTACAGACAGGGAGAGATGGAGATACAGACAGAGGTAAACAGATGTACAGACAGGGAGAGATGGAGATACAGACAGAGGTAAACAGATGTACAGACAGGGAGAGATGGAGATACAGACAGAGGTAAACAGATGTACACAGACAGGGAGAGATGGAGATACAGACAGAGGTAAACAGATGTACAGACAGGGAGAGATGGAAATACAGATGGAGGTAAACAGATGTACAGACAGGGAGAGATGGAGATACAGACAGAGGTAAACAGATGTACACAGACAGGGAGAGATGGAGATACAGACAGAGGTAAACAGATGTACACAGACAGGGAGAGATGGAGATACAGACAGAGGTAAACAGATGTACACAGACAGGGAGAGATGGAGATACAGAGGTAAACAGATGTACAGACAGGGAAAGATGGAGATACAGACGGAGGTAAACAGATGTACACAGACAGGGAGAGATGGAGATACAGACAGAAGTAAACAGATGTACAGACAGGGAGAGATGGAGATACAGACAGGGGTAAACAGATGTACAGACAGGGAGAGATGGAGATACAGACAGAGGTAAACAGATGAACACAGACGGAGAGATGGAGATACAGACAGAGGTAAACAGATGTACACAGACAGGGAGAGATGCAGATACAGACAGAGGTAAACAGATGTACACACACAGGGAGAGATGGAGATACAGACAGAGGTAAACAGATGTACACAGACAGGGAGAGATGGAGATACAGACAGAGGTAAACAGATGTACAGACAGGGAGAGACGGAGATACAGACAGAGGTAAACAGATGTACAGACAGGGAGAGATGGAGATACAGACAGAGGTAAACAGATGTACACAGACAAAGAGATGGAGATACAGACAGAGGTAAACAGATGTACAGACAGGGAGAGATGGAGATACAGACAGAGGTAAACAGATGTACAGACAGGGAGAGATGGAGATACAGACAGAGGTAAACAGATGTACACAGACAAAGAGATGGAGATACAGACAGAGGTAAACAGATGAACACAGACAGGGAGAGATGGAGATACAGACAGAGGTAAACAGATGTACAGACAGGGAGAGATGGAGATACAGACAGAGGTAAACAGATGAACACAGACAGGGAGAGACAGACAGGAAGTGTTTCTGCTTTAAAATTAAAAGCATCACGCGTTCTCGATCGCGCTCATCCGGACGAGTCAACAGGCCGATGCTCGGGGGGGCGGCGAATCGTGCGGCAGAATCCAGGAGGGGAATCAGTGACACCGCGGCCCCACTGGGCCTGCAGAGGCAGGGCATGCATTTATATAGCCCAATTAGGACGGGAAACCAAGCCGCTCGCGTCTCCAAAACACAACGACCTCTGCGCATCGCCGCCGACGCATCGCCCTTCAAACACCTCGAGAGGAGAGATCAGATGAGGAGCAAAGAAAATATTCCCCAAATAATGCCCTCAAAATGCCCCTGAAATCACAGGGGGGACAAAAAATGTCCCCTTGAAAAAATATATTATTTTGTCTCCTACGCAAAAGGCTGGGCAGCTGCGACAGAAAACACAGCGTTACTCAGGGAGCGAACATGTTTTTTGGAGAAACATGACCCAACTCAAAGCAACGATGGGTTCTGTACAATAATCGCCTCTTCGTTCCTCTATAAAATGGCCCAGGATTTACACCTGAGGGGGACAAAATGACCCCCGATAAAGAGCTGAGATATTCTGAGCTGAGCTGGACACATGGACGACCCAATCAGAGGGGTATAAGATGCCAGGGTGGGGAGCGCATCACCATGGAGATGGGCGTCTTTGTTGCGCGCGGCGACGTCCATCCCTCTTAAGTGCATCAGTTATTCCCCCTGAGATGGGTGGCGTGTGAATGAATCAGGAGGAACTGAGGGGTCAAACGTTCGCTGTTCAGATTAATCCACCGAGAGCCACAGTGCAAGGCGAAGCGTGCGACAGGAACCGCTTCTGAGGAGAGATTACGGGCCGTGGCTGCGCCCATGCATGCAGAGCGTTACATTAGCGGCACGTTTGCCCATAGAGATATATAACAGAACCAGAGAGAATGTGGAAGTACCTTTGCTTCAGCCAGTTAGCATGTTAGCTTCCTGCTTCCGCGTTTCCCACTGGAGGCAATTTTGTGGCCAAAGACGCGGCAGCTCTATAGACACCAATGGAAAAGTGTGCATTTTTTTCTTGCCAAATAAAGCGAAAACAAAAGCAAATGTATTCAGTAATCCTTCATTATTTTGCTCTTTGTCTGACGCAACTGTTTGATGTTTTCAAGAGGGCCTGTTAAATAAGAACTGATACTTAGAGCAGGTGATGTTACCCTCAATACCAAGGCTTCGGAGCGTGTATCAAAAATGTGAAGCACTTACTAACGGAGCTCCGTGTCGAGGCTTGTATCGTCTCGGCGAA
Source organism: Gymnothorax javanicus (assembly GCA_029692085.1). Taxonomy (NCBI): domain Eukaryota; kingdom Metazoa; phylum Chordata; class Actinopteri; order Anguilliformes; family Muraenidae; genus Gymnothorax; species Gymnothorax javanicus. Next base: position 129,155,237 of record CM056198.1, on the reverse strand, counting down.
ATGACATCAACCATTACGTTTGAAGCCTCATTTGGGATGCTGTTTCGAGAAGGAGGTTCACTTTCGGCGAGTGGTTTGACTATAAAATGTCCAATTTCTCTTCCGCAGCTCGTGGGTTGTTGTCAGTAGTTTGTCAGTGCGGTTTGCGATTTTGTGCGGTGTGCGAGTTTATCATTGCGTGCGATGGAGCCAACAAGAAAGAGTAGTTTTCATCTGTTCGGGAATACTTTGATTTGATTTCACCGAATAAGGTCGCTTAGTGTGGCTAATTGTTAGATTATTATGTGATGTCATATTTTCAAGCCGTTTCAAATAATTTCCAATACATAATAAATTCCCTTATTTTGATCGTTTTTCCATTTTATTATTGGGGGAAATGCTTATTATTTTTGAACAAAAATACAATGCTCTTTGTTTCACAAGCACATTCACTGCCCTCTGTCCAGTCCCCGAAAGTATCTTTTAGTTTCGTTATGACATAACATGTGGTCAAAATACTTGATTTTATTTTGCTTTTATTGATTTTGCCACTCTCAGGCTGTAGGCTTAAGCTTGCCTATCATTTCCTATGAAGCACAATTCGTATGTGTTTTTATTGACCAATAGGGGTCTCTAGAGTGCATTCGAAACCTCAAGAAATGAACCACACTTCAACACATCTGGCTGGAAAGCTTCAATGCTTCATGAAGCTTCATCTCGCCAACACTACTTAGAGCTTGATGACAGCTCCTGCACGAGTTTGGTTGCCCAGCTGTTGCTCTGACTGCAGCAGTTCAATGAGAAGAGTGAAAAGTGTGTGCGCGTTCCGGATTAACAGCGTTACTCGTCATTTCCCCTCGAAAACATTCGCCAATCCGCACAGACGACACACTCTCTTGGCAATTTGTGCCGTGTAATCAGATTGGCAATTTTATTAAATGGTGCCGGAAATAAGCACCCATGGAACGCCATTTTTATAGATGGCGTCAGTCAATTCCGTACTTCCTGGGCTGCAGTAGCTAGCCTAGCATCTCCCATTGGAAGTGATAGGGGTGGTACTTCCTCGCTCTCTCCAGTTCTATTATATTACCTCCATGTGTTCGCCGGCAAAGAAAACTGCACAAGTACACAGACCAGAGCAAAAGCGCATCGAAACCCGTTACCTCCTGAGGGCGCCATATGGCACTCTCTTTATCGCCGTGTTCAGACCAATCAAAACATTTGTTTTATGTTTCAACTGGATGCTATCCTGTCTTAACCAATCAGAGCAAGCCTTAGAAATGACATTTCCATTATCAGATGGTATAGCTACACTCAAAGATTTCGAGATTTTTGCCCCAATTTGAAGGGCTCAAAATGGTGGAAAATAGATCTGACAGTGATTCGGATGGATCGGACTTTGAAGGAATCTTGGCAGAGTATGTAAATGTAAAATAATTTTCGAGCACAGAGTTGACAAGTCTGGAGTCTGGATCCCCCTGCGGACAGAATAACTGCGTCACCGACGCCATCAATAGCACAGCCCCATCAGGAAACACTTCCTCATTCCACATGCCAAAGAGCCAAAATGGCAGCTATTGAAGAGAAAAATGGTTTGTATGATTAATCGCCCCGCTGAGAGTGAGGCAATGTCACCAGGACCCCCACCCCCGCCCCCCGCGGGCCCGACCATCTCATTAAAAAGCAGCAAATGCAGCTCCAGCCCCCCTCGCACTGCGCGAACAATCCCAGCGGGAAACGCGTCACGCTCCGCGCGGCTAACTGAGAGAGGGAGAGAGAGAGAGAGGGAGAGAGAGGGAGAGAGCGAGGGATAGAGAGAAAGAGGGAGAGAGGAGAGAGTGAGAGAGAGAAAGAGAGAAAGAGGGAGAGAGTGAGAGAGAGAGTGAGGGAAAGAGAGAGGGAGAGAGTGAGAGAGAGAGGAAGAGAGAGGGAAAGAGAGGAGGGAGGGAGAGAGGGAGGCATGGAGGAAGAGACGAGAAAGAGGGAGAGAGAGAAAGAGAGAGAGAGGGAGAGAGAGTTCAGTCAGGACGCAGTGCGTTTACTCTGATTGATCAGGAACACGTATGACCTGCAGTCACTCATGACCCCACCGGAGGTCACTACAGCAGCACCACCTCACCACACTCTTCATCGCCACCTTCATCTTCCTCAGAACAGCAGCTGTGAGAAATATCACAGTCACCGAGTCACATGACCCGGTTCCCACCCACACTGCATCAACACACACGTGTACCCACACACGCACACACACACCACTGCACATCACAACAAACATGAACAATGACGTCACTAACTCCTCTCCCCCCCTCCAGCACACTCCCCCAGTGACTCAAATTCAAATTCAAATTTAAATGCTTTATTGGCATGACATATTCAAGATACATATTGCCAAAGCAACAATCAACAATATTAACATATTAAAACAACAACATTAATTCTGTTAATGGTGGATGTAATACTATTGAAATTGATCATCTATTATTAATTTATCAATAATAAAATGAAAACTAAGTATGTAGTTTTGTATGTATGTAGTATGTAGTATGACTCTCTCTCTCACTCTTAAAAGCAATCAGTGTCATCAGAAGCTATGAAACTGCTATTTTTTAAATCGGCGATTCCTCTCAAATCAATTACCATTTTCACACCATGAATGGCAGAGCACCAAAAAATCTGGAAATGCCTCGTCTAATAGTCAGAACAGAGGGTGGACACGTCGCCCAGAACCTCCAAAGGAAAAAGCGTGTGGTTACCGTGCGCCATAGAGCTGGCTGGGCAGTAAAATGAATGTACAGACTGGCGATGGCTGCCGGCCGGGGACACAGGAAGGGAAGATTGTGCAGATTTATGGCCTGGTCCAGCGATTCTTTGGCTGCCATTATCTCAGATAGAATGCATTAACATTTCCCCGCGCTAATTACCAATCATCGCTCTCCTGAACTCTCGCCGGGGTAATTAAAGAGCAGCCCAAAGGTTAGCGCTTCGCAGCGCCACCCGCCACAGATTTTTCACAAAAACGCCAGCGTTTCTAATCAAAGCCCCGTCTGGGAGAAAATAAAACGCCGCCATCGAGCTTTCGCGGTTCGCTCTCCGAAAGCATTAGCAATGGAAATCATTTTTCCACATTAATGAGCCCCGCAAAAATTGCGAGACTAAAAAATGCAAAACAAATATTATTTTTCCCCCATTACGATTCTAACGATTCGTGATTCAGATTATTCACTGCGCTCATTTAAATGCGCCCGCTAAAGAGACAAACCAGTTATGTCAAACAATAAACACGGCATAAATAACTCATTAGTCGTTATCATTTCATAAATGCGCCACTCTGCCCCACACAGACTTGTAGACACAAAATCTGGTCACGATCTAGAGTTTCAGATTTGTGACAAAAAAACTCGCTTGATCTCCACAGGAAATCAGAGCAGTGACATCATCAAAGGAGGTCCCGCTCTGAGAAGGGTGTCGATCTGTGTGGCCAGCATGTCTGTTGCCGTAGAAACAAACACACGCCCCCCTTACACAGATGAGCAGACTCCTAATTTCCTAGTAATTCATTACATCTGTCATTAGTGAGGCTCATCGGCCCGACACAAGGCATGATGGATGGGTGGAGATAAGGCCGTTTGTTGCTGAAAGGGGACACATACGCGTTTTGTTTCGGGGCTCCAGGCTGCGTTCTCCCAGGAGCTTCCCCACATCTATCTTCTCATTGATTCTGCATCAGGGTGAGGGGGGGCGTCAGGTCACCCAGAACAGGACCTTCAGGGGTCTCAACCTCTAGAGCCCAGCCCAGAGGCGAGGGAAGATGCAGCATTAAACGGTTAAGAGCTGCTGTGAAGAAACATGGACCGACAAGGGTCCTTGAGGCACTACGTGGAAGGCAGCAGGTGAGTGGAATGCAGGGAACCCAACACTGATTCTCTGGGACTGAGGAGGGGTGGTAAACAATTAGTGTGAGATGTTTCTAGCTCGAGTTCAATGAAAATATGTGCTTATTTCCAGTCCCGTGGGAAAGAGATATTCAGCCTCTGAGTGGTCCGAGGGCGGCCCCTTATTTTTTTCCATTCAAAGTGGAAGCACAAGTAAAGGAGGAGCTGAAAGAACATAACAACGGCTCAGAATTAAACAGTTGAGGCAGGTGATAGTTGTCCTGTGTAACAGGATCATGTGGTCTGTGTCACGACAGTCACAGCTACTGAAACCCTTCGCTCCACAAGACTTTTTCTTGCTCTCTCTTACAATGTGGACGGAAACATTTCTGCCACGGAGGTCAATGTTTCCTCCACTATAAATAACACTAAATAATGCAAGCCGGAAAAGTGTTCTTTCAAGTTCCCAGAAAATGGAAGGGCAAGCTGTTATAACATACACATCCGCAGGCTGCGCGCTGCGCATTACGCAGTGACTCAAGGCGATTGTGTGGCGCAATTATTGCTCCGTTAATTAAATCTGTCTCGACATAAACCCAATGTCATCACCGGCGTCACAGAGATGAGTCACCAGATTAATCTCACACAGCGCCGATTTGCATAGGGGCACAACAAAACACTCGGCAAGAGATCCCAAATATCCCGTACAACAGAACCGCAACTGCGCTGCAGCACGAGAACTCATCGCTGACTGACGCGGCTCGGAATTAGACAAATGGATCAAGGGCATGTAGCCGGCATTAAGGAGCTGTACCGTCTTTCATCCATAAAATTTCTCTGAGGCTTTTTGCGATCCGAGCGGAATTTTAAATCGGCCCATCAGCCTCCTCCGGTAGAAAAACGCTCCCCGCAAACACGCCAGCTCGGGGGGGTGAGGGAGGGGGCCTCGACAGTAATTACAATAATAAAACATTTAACGCCGAGCACCAGGTCCTAGCCACGTCGCCTCGCGTGTCCTTGAAATTTTAATACGGAGAGCAGAAATAAAACGAGGGAAGCAGTTTTCATGCTACCGTCATAAAGCGCTAACCGAGTGCCACCGTTCCACCGCACACTCCCCCTCCAGATAAATTTAGCTCCCCTCGTCCCAGCGGGGCAGCTTACCGTTTTGCTCATATATTCTACCACTGGCACAACAGTAACTGCATTTCACATCATCTCTTATGTATATAAGTGACTTTACAAGGCAGCGGGATTATACTGGGATTTCACCAAACCCAAGGTTTCTTTCTTTTTCTCTTTTTGTCGCAAACCTACAAGTTGGAGGATATTTCACTTCAATCGTCCGCCTTCAACATTAGCGCTGCCACCGAGACGGCTGATTTACACACTTCTACCCATCTCTCCCCAGGCAACAGGCCTTTAAATTATATGTGAAAATTGTTTCCCCGAGTTACCACGCCAATCTTAATTGTTTTCCTTAAAGAGATGACGGGAGTGACGTACACTACTTGAATACTAAATCTGCGTTCAAAAGAGAGAAAGTGCGCTGAAGCAGCTGTGGGCCGGGGAACGACGGGGAAGAGCGTAGGCACTCGGGGGAGAGGAGCGAACGTGCTGCTCTGACAGAGCTATTTATACTCAGGAGCGGGAGTTCGGCTCGGCGAAGCCTTACCCCAGTAAAGCTCTCCCAAGCACTAAGAAAATACTGGAATATTTTCAGGTTACGCCCAGGGAGTTCATGACCAGTGACACAGAACCGTCCAACCAAACCGTGTAATTGAACCGCGCCAGGGGGAGATGGCCGGGCCCGAGCGGGCGCTGTGGGATTCTGGGAGAGCGATGCGGTGCGTCAGATCCCAGCGGTGACCTTGTGGAAGCTGGCTCCCGGGAAAGACGCAGCTGAGACGGAACGAGAGGCCGAGGGTGGGGGGGATTTCCCATGAGTCTGTGGGGCGTGTCACATCACTCCCCCCGCCTTGCTGGATTACCCACGGAAACCAACACATTCCTGCACGGCCTGTTCCCCGCGCCCCACTGAAGGGCGGGATTACAGGAGCGCATGGCCCACCCAGATGTCCCAGCGTACTCGTCCGCACGCCTCGTCCACCGCTGCAGCCTTCATAATGTATTCTTTCTCATGCCTCTGACTCAGCCCTCCAAGAGGCACATCACCCCAAAATCAGCGAAGGACCATAAATAACGCTGGAATAACTACACCCTAAAACTCACCCCATGCGAACCTGAAACACTACTGGACTGCCGCCCGGCCACGTCAGTGTGGGAGTGGGCTACAAGGCCCAAATAAAATATCAAAGTAGTTTATGTCCAAAAGATGTTGTACGCAAAGTCTCATCAAATTTACGCAGATATTTGTGAGTGTTAAAGGTTATGGGTCCCTCAAATAGGTGTGTATTGGTGAAGAAATGTCAAAGGTCACAAAACTGCCATTTCCAAGAAATCATCAAAGCTCGTCCCTTACATGTTGAGATACATTTTAGACGACTTACAGCCCAAATTTCAGCTCTCTATCTACATCGGAAAGCTCTAAGACAGACAACATCAGTTATTCAATATGGCCACCCTGCCATGCTCACGTTTGTGGGTACAGGGCTGAAATGCTCTGCTGATGTAGTTTACATCCTAAAAATGTGTACCAAGTTTTGTCAGATTTGATCAAAATTTGTGACCGCTAGTGGTTACCGGGTCAAACTGTTTACGAACTACAGACAACAGCTGACAACAAAGGACAGATGGAGTTAAAACCGTCTTAATGACTCACCTGGTCAATAACCATTTGAGTCAAAAAATTTTGCACCCATCACTGCTAACTCCGCCACACCGATAGCACCACAGTATCGCGAGGGCTTGACAATGAAAAGCCAACGTTCGTACAGCGGTTGTCCCCAACTATTCCTCCTATAACTTATCACCTTCATTCTGCCACTCGAAACTGAATGCAGGGTACGAGAGAGTGTGCAGTCCTAGCTGAAGAATCACAAATTCAATCAATCCCAGATCCTAGTCTATTCTCCCAGTCGGCAGAGGTCTGAAGCTGCACCGAGGCGTCAGAACAGGGTGTGGAGCTCATCAGTTCAGCCCTGGAGAAGAATCTCAGGCCGCCGGAGAGCGCGGTGGGGCGGAGGACGGCAGGAGACAGGCTGGTAAAAGGCGAGATGAGCCGTAATGTGATTTAGCCCTGGCTCCCGAGCCTCGGCCCGACCGAAGCGCCTCCGCAGGCCCCGCGACGAGAAAACGCTCAGATCAATTCACGTCTCCGTAATGAATTCTGCCACGGCCCTGACATTAAATCCTGCGCCGCCATGAGTAGGAATCACCTGCAGCTGCGGGAGAGAGTGGGCTCCTGATTTCCCCGTCGAGATTTTAAGCAGAGAAATGACACCTCCTCAACACCCCCGCGCTCTGGGTCGCCTTTTGTCATTTATCCACCGGCTTAACCATGGCCGAGGAGTCACGAGAATCACAATTGCCCCGAGCTGTACAAAGGAAGAGTCTAAACTGCGAGCAGGCGGAAGGACCCGGAACACTAACAGCCCACACCAGTATATCCAGCTCCAGTAGACCTCTTCACCCCGCGGTTCGTTCCTTACGCCTTTAGCGGCTATCGCACGTTCCCACACCACATTCTGAAAGAGGCCTCACTCGCATGTCAAAAGCAGACGAATGACAACGTCGCCTTTCTTCCTGTGTAAGTCCAGAGGGGGAGAAACTGTCATCCGTCTCTCTGTCTCCTGCGTGACACGGGCGAGTCAGCCTGTCCCCGGCGTGTTTCTCAGGTGAAGCGAGCGTCAGGGCGTTTCTCTAACCTAAAGTCATGCGGCAAAAACAACAGCATTAATCTGCTCCCCTCAGTCTGACAGCAAAACAGCCGCAAAACGTCAACAAGCCCGAAGCTCTCCTTTTCACTTATTTATTTATTTTCCCCCGCATTCGGTGAGTTTCTCCGCTTCAGCAATGAGCACACCGTCGGCCTCTTCGCAATTTCAACAGCTCAGAGAATCGAGGGCAAAGGCCTGGGTTAAGAAAATAAAAAAATTTGAGCATCTTTTCTGACACGGACTCACAGAGAATACAGATTTGCTTTATCCGTCATATTGGAAAAATACTGTCCCATCTAACTCTCGCACCCTTGTATGGTCCAGAATCTCAGCCCCCCACCCCAGAAACAGCAGTCCACGGGCAGACGCACCCCCCACTGGCCCAGACACCATTAGCCACGGGCATGTGCCCCTTACAGTCCCCTGACACAAAGCCAGCGTCGGGACGGCCTCAGACAACGCATGCGCTCAAACAGCCTGGAGGGGAGACGCGTCCGGAGCATTACTCAGGCATGGGGCGGTGGGGGGGGCCTTCCAGTTCGTCCTTGTACTTCAGAAGCCCCAAGAATGCACTCTCTGTTCCCGTGACAACACGCATCGCGTCAACCGCCGGGGCTGTCGCGGCACGTTACATCGAGGGATCGTCCCACACGAGAAGCGCCAGGAGGAGAGGCCGACGACACGGGACACGGCGGCGTTCGTTTCGCCGGAATTTCTTTCTGGTCAATAAACGCCAAAAAAAAAAAAGGCAGGTGAATTTAATTTATTCACTTATTGATCTTCTTTCTCTCCGTTATGCATTCATCAAAGCAGGAGACGCGTGGCAGTTCGCCAGAGACGCCGGGAAACATCCAATGAGAAAGTGCGTGATGATAATACGAGCACGAAACACCTAAAATCAATCGCCGAAGCGCGCGCTGATCTGAAATAGCCGTCCCTGGCGAGGTTTAAGCACAGCGGAAGAGCCGTGCTGCTAATTGGTTTTCATTTGGAAAAGGTTCTCCCTTCAAGAGCTTCAACACCGCCTCCTAATGCATGAGTTTATCGCCCTGAATCATTTATCGCGTTCGCTCAGCGAGGGAGTGGTATGATATGGCTCGTGATTGTGAAAAGCAGTTCAAACCGCTCAGTTGCTCCCGCAAGCTAATTATCCCGGCAACTGGAAGAGAGCACGCACATCCGCGATGACCACGGACGAGCTACACTGGTGCCGAAGCGAAGAGAGAACATTCAAAACGTTCACTAAATGTTATCAAAAAGTTTTGGAAATGTTATGAAAGTACAGCTACATTACAGCAACACTGTGAGAACGGTGTTCGTTAGCAGCATTAGCGTTACACCTCGTCCCATCAGCCCCCACGCAAAGCAGTTGTATTCCCCCTCTGCCCGGGCTGTACAATCCACCCAGGCTACGAGATACAGTCCAGCCTCGATACAGCACCACAGCAGCATAACACACCTGTACACGGGCCTCCCTCGCTTTAAAAACACAAGATCTCCACAACATCCCACCGTGTAATTCCTCACCAACTGACAAATTCAGACTTGCTCCATAAAAACTCAGTTATGATGTTAGAGAGAGCTGAGCAGGTGACCAGCCAGAGCAAAACAGCAGAACAAGACCAACTTCTGATCTGCAGTAAAATAAATAAATAAATAACCTTAAAGACAGTTTTCTTCACGACAGGCTCAGCATGCAGGATCACTGGTTTCAAAAAACATTCAGCGCTCCAGAAACGCAAATGTCCAACTTGTTTTTGAGATCACCATGGTGATGTATCCCCCCCCCCAATAAAGACACGGAGAAGCGAATCACCTGTCCGCCACAAAATGCACCCCTGCTCACACCACCGCGGATTCCACGAGTAAAAATAAATCGCTCAAATGTGTTCATTAAAGACCCCTGTGAAAAAATCAGAACCCAGAAACATTAGCGTACTCTACTCCAATTGTTTTGCATCCAAATGTCATAATGACCTTATGAAGGGCCAACATTTTCTGTGCTGTTATTGTACATTTTCGCATCTCAGTGAGGCGTTTTTGAATCAGAAGGCAGGGAAATGTGTGTAAAATATTTTGCTGAATTTTGCATGCCTCAGAAATCACTGCATATGTGATGATAATATCCACAGTTTGGTTGCTGTGCCTCGAATTCTGAATCCCCAGCAGCCAACCGCAGCTGTGAAATTCTGTATGCTAATCCAGCTAACAGCCCCCCCCAGCCCCGGCTTAGCTCTCCACACGGGGGGACATTCCTACATCGAGTCAACAAAACCCGGCCACAATTACCCAGAGTCCACAGGGGTGCCCTCGCTCCACTACATAAAGCGACAAACCTTCTCCAAGAGCGAAAGACTGGCCCAGATAACCGTTCCCATCACGAGTCCATCTCAGGAATCTTAATCAGCTTTAGCACATTAATACGGCATGAATTGTGATTTCATATCTTTGCAGAATAGGACACGCATCACTGCTTCACAGCCTCATGAGAGAGAAACACTGCTGTATCCATTACTCTCCAAACGGACACACTCCCAGCGAGCAGAGCCGGAGCTCTCTGTGGACCGTAAGCCATACTTGACACACACATGAAGCCCCTTCCCTCTACAACGATCTGTAGTTTATCACTTGACACGCCGTACACGCTAGTGTAAGAGTGCAGGTTTTTTTTTCCTTTTTTAAGTGGACTTGTTTTTCTCGCCCCTCTGAAAATAATTTTCCAACAGTGTTCTGTCGCAGTCACGTCTGTCCATCCATCTGCCCCTGTCTGTAACAAACCAACAATACCAGTCCGCACCACTAGGGGGCCAGAGTGTCGTAACCAACATGCATTAAGGAGGTCTTGAGTGTCAAGACACATTATTTTTGATGATTTTCCCCCACCCGACCATCAAAAACAAGCAGTGACAGCTCCCCACCCCCCCAAAGACATGAGCAGGCCCGTGAGACAGGAGCCAGCCGAAACCGGTCTGCTGGGGCGGGGTGGTGGGGCTGTCAGTCAAGGCCACAGGCCAAAGGGCAGCCAATGGCAGCCAAAGTCACAGGAAACGAGGCCCACAGGGCAGGACAGAGCTGCACAGCCCCCACAGCTACAGGCGAATCACAGCGATTCCACAGCGATGAGCAGGACAGAGGAGCCAAGATGGCCGCTCGCTCATTACTCTGCAGGGCGATGACCCTTGACCCCTGTCTGCTCTGACGCATGATGGCAGTGCCCTCCCAGGCTGGGCAATGGGAGACCAAAGCCCTGTGCCCCTGCAGGCAGCAGTGACCTCCGTGACCTCCGAGGGTGTGACTGATGTAGAATCTGCTCTCCGCCCAACAGGCCTGAAACAGCCTGCCCAGCCACAGAGGCTTTTATCGTCACCAGTAACCCAGAGGGCCACTGAGATTTAAAACAAACGTCAGACCGCTGACGGATCCAGCGAAAATACTGACGACACGCTCAGGAACTGAGCACAAGCGGCTCTAAACGCGGCACCCACAGCCGAGCAGGAAACGTGCGCTCCCATTGGCCCACCTGGGTCCCAGGAGCAAACAGGGAAGCCAATTAGCTTCAATAACAGATGTCACATGCAGCGCGCACCCTCTCCTCTCACGCCCGCGTCAGCAGCGCCTGAGGGCGTCTCGGCACACCTGCTGAACCGGTCCCCCCACAGCCCCTCCCCTGACATCCCACACTCCTCCCCTAAACGCTTCCGGGAGTCGCTGCTCCTCTCCTGTTCCCTAACGAGCCCTGATTAAGGCTTCATTTAATTAGCGCCTCACGGATGCTGTGCAGCAGAGTACAGGAGATTTATCACATGCTCGCAACGGCTCAAAATTCCATAACAACCTGACATAGTTTTCTTAATTTGTGCACTGAAAAAAAACAAAACATTTCGCAAGAATAAAAAAAAAAAAAAAAAAACCAAAGCATCTATTTCAAAACATATTTTCCCAAGATATTTTTAGATATGTTGGCCATAAAAACAGGAAAAGAACCCAATAAAATGTAGTAACGCAAATCGACAGCATCTAAAGAATGTTTATTCAGGCCCAATGGGAAAGTAACAGATGTAAGAGTAATTGAACAGCGCCACCATCAGGTGAGTCTAGTACACACACACACACACACACACACACACACACACACACACACGCTACACCGGCAGAGGAACGTCCTGTCCGAACACACAGAGGAGATGGCTTGACATGAAGAGCGAACAGCAGAGAGATGGCGATTTCGAAGTCGGGGTTAGGTTTGAGATCAAAGGGCTAGCCGTACCTACGCTGCCCGCTCACGGCTGACGACGGCCGTCATGTTCGAGGGTCCTCGTCTCCTGCACTCCAGAAATGGAGACCATCTCCCTGAAACCCATCCTTCATAGAGGCCCAGATAAAAGCCTGGCAAAAGCAGGATGCCTTCAGAACAAGGCAACACATAATGCCCCCATAACTCTCAAACCAGACAACTCAGTCGCCACAGGGACCGAGTCGTTTATCTCCCCGATCCCCAAATTTTGGACAAAAGGGCCGCCGGCAGCCATATTGGACGTCCAAAATTGCCGAAAATTGGTCTTGAGCATTGTTAAATAAATACCTTCGTCTGTACAAAATTAGAAAAAATTCCTGTAATAATTGTCCCTTCCAGAGCCCGGAACAGAAAATCTCCGCCGCGGCGGCGGCCTGGGAACTAAACCATAGTATCTCCTGACTATCGTCGTCGGGGAGATACAATAACCTAAAATCAGGGCACAAAAAAACAGTTTTTTTTTTTTTCAACATACCATCAATGGTCCTAAACTCTGGATGTTTGTAAAAGGAGAACATTGGCTGATGTGACAGAGCAGAACAAAGCCGCCCGTCCCACAGCGATGACGAGCTCGCTCCCATTCTTCAGTCTCAATACCGCTGTCATTTCGAGTCACTCTGCAATTTTCCCACGATCCTTTACAACTGCCCCCAGACTTTACCCAGCACGGGCAGCAAGATTCCCCTTAGAAGATATTTACTTTCGCACCTGGCCTCGAGGATAGGCGCACGTGCCGAACACCAGACGGTACCAGGGGAAGGACACCTGACAACCCTGAGAGAACATCCACAAACCCTGAGAGAACGTCCAGGCGCTTCCATGAGTGATTGCTGGCATTCTCTCTCCCAGTCTCCTACATAATTAACACCCGGGTGTTTCTGCATTTCCCTCTGCGCACCAGCCTCCCCTGAGTAACGGGAAAGACCAAAGCAGCGATCAGTCCAGTGCAAGCCCATCTCTCCTGAGCAGAGCCACTTCGCTAAACGACACAGATCAATCCTGCCGAAATTCGCAGGCAGGAAGGCCCACGAACGCGACAAAAATCTGGAACAGCTTCCAGGCTTCAGCTGCGGTAATAATGAACAGCAACTTTCATATTATTCTAAAATATTCACAAAAAAACAAGAAGAAGTGCAAGAATTATTGATTTTTTTTACCGCAGGACTACAAACACTGCTGCCCTCCCAGATTTCAGAGCACAGACAGACTCGGGGCAGGAACACGGCGTAAACACCAGTGAAATTAATTCCCGCTGAGTTCACGGACGCCAGGACGCTAACAGCATTAGCCCGTACATTGGCGGCGGCGGACGTTATTCCCACCTGAGCAACAGTCGAGCGGAGAGCCGGCAGCCTGTACTGCACCCCCAGCCCCCACGGCCGCCCACGCACGGACCCCTCGCCAGCCGCGGATCTACACATGCCAAGCTCAGCGCCCACAAACAGATGGCGTGGGCATCCTCCAACGTCCAAAGCGCCCGAAAACATCAAAGTCGTTTAAAATATAACTCGCACAGCCCCCACCCCCTCATTCACCACCCGCCTATCAACTTTCTGCTTCGACTGAACGCTTCGTCGCTAAGCTAGGCTAGCAGGCGGCTGCGCGCTAAATTGCATTTGATGGGCTACTGCAAGACCTCTGAGACAGACTTAGCTGCAAAAAAACAAGTAATGATGGCACAGCCGTGATTCCACAGACCAGGCGTGGGGAACATTCAGCATTCTGCTGTGTGTGTGTGTGTGTGTGTGTGTGTGTGTGAGTGAGAGAGTATATTCGTGTTCATTACACACTCGCTTTGTTACAGGTTCAGGCTTTATCTTGAAGCACGAGCGTCTGTGATCTCTATAACGCATGTTAAAATGCGAGGGCCCTGCCTGGACGGGTCTTCAGCTCTTCCCTCGCAAGCGGCTCGGTGAGAGGCCTCAAAATTCAGAGCGCTGTCTCCCGTTAGCGTTCTAAAAGCTGCAGAAACTCCCCGAACCTCCAGCAGCTATTCCCCGTAACCATGAGGATCTGTGCGGAAGATCACAGGGGGCGAGACCCATCTGGTCCGGAGCTGATGTCAATCCGCTCCTCGCTGCGCATGAAATTAACTTTCCCATCCAGCGGCCAGAATGGCCTTCAGATTCTAAACAAAATCAAAAACCAGTTTCAAAGTTTTTTTTTTTTTTCCCTCAGCCAGATCACCTGCTGCAGTATCACACCGTCTCATCAGTTACCTGTGGAATTGGCTGGTCGAGTAAAAAATCTTACCAGCCACAATCAAAACTGTCCAGGTGTTCATTTCTTATGCACTCTAGGCTGTGAGAGACGCCGCCATTTTATCTCGGGGAGAAAGAGAATTTCTGGGCAGAGATGTGTGTTCCAGCACTGCGCCGCGGAGGTGAAAATGCTCCACATCAGGATTCAGGCTGACTCATTAGCAGAGGCGTGACAGAGGACCTCTGGGACAGTGATGTCACAGCACCTTAAGTGCTGGGGGGCTGCAGGTCTCTCGCTGCTTCCTCAGCTCCGCCCCCTCGGTACCCCCTCTTTTCACTCCGAGCCTGACGGTCCGACCCCGCCAAACTAAGTGAAGAGCACCGGGGAGCACTGTCAGTGCAGGACAAACGCCTCGTACCCAGGTCCGGCCCGCAGTCTTTACAGGCAGCCATTTTAATCCATCACCGCACACTGAGCTTCACCTCTGAGGTGTTTCTGCTGGCGGGCCTCGTCTCTGCACGACTGTGCCTCGTTTTCGGGAATTACCAGACCTGTTCCTGAACATTACCAGCAATAATTTCATTTACACAGCAATTATTACCATTTTATTTTTTGGTAAGAAGGAATTTTCAACTCCGCAGCACCTTCAGAGAGTAATTATGTTGAATACGGCGTTAAATTAATCCTGTTTGCCGTTCACTCGGAAGACTGTAGAAGCCAGATACAATAATCCAGTGCTGCAAATGGATTGCTCAAGCAAACACATGCAGCGGCAGACATGCGAGACAAGGAGCCTGTAATGGAAACTACAAAAATAATACTTCAAAAATCACGTACTGACCTGGAAATTCTCAACCTAAGACTAGAAGATTCATTCCAATCCAGCACTATAGAGCAACATCTGCTGAGGGATGAAGATTCAAAAGTTCCCTGAGTTATATAAGGTGGAGCAGTTATGTGAGGTGAGTTATACATTAATTACCGAATCCAGTTCTAATAAATGAAAATACTCCAGTCATTCATGCCACAATAGGAAAAGAATTTTTATCACCGAGATCGAGCCATTACAGATGGACATCATTTTAATCCGACCCATAGTTCCCGGCTGCCCCCGATTGAACCAGTTTGAATAGAACACATTACCATATTTTCCCCACCTCGCATATCTCTGTAAATATGTGCGCATTTCTATAAACGCAAGCGTCGGGCGACACAATAGCGCTCGCAGGGAACCTACTGCATTGTACGAAAAAAAAAAAGTCAGCACATACAACAATAGTCTATCAAACAGACCCAATCAGCCGAATCATACATCCATTCAACATAAACTCAATGCATCTCGTTATCTACCGCACCGCTATCGCTATCGCCGAGAGACTTAATGAAGCGTTACTCAGGGAAATCTATATCGAAAAATGCTTTCAAACTATTTATGAGAACATTAACTGCACAGAGGTCTAGTTCCTCATCTATACTGTACACCATGTGCGCCAAAGTAAGCAGATTCTTCAGGCTTGGCCAGTCAGGTGTATACAGATACAAATCTGGAGGCATGCCGTCGCATTCCGGAAGATTCTGTGCTTCCAACATTCAGGGGGAGGGCACTGTATTTCTCTCGACATGACTGTGCCCACGAGAATAAAACCAGGGCAGAACATACAGTACTCCGTCAAGATCAATGTTAGAATCTCTGACAGACACAGAGCCCAGACCTCAGCTCCATCAAAACACAACCTGAATTCAGCTGGAGCGCTGACTTTGAGCCGGACCCTTCCGGAAGAGTCAGAGCTCTTATACCAGCTAAGAGTGTGACCAAATCTTATATTAATGCTCATGATTGGACTGGATTGGAATTTTGGCCAACAGGTGTCCATATACATTTGACCATATAGTGTATGAGAAGTGACCACTGACCTGGAGACCCATCGCTCAGCTAGAGCAACAATGTACCGTCTGAGTGAAATACCTACCCGTTCACAGGACTGTGGTCAGGATGTCAGCATGAGATCTGGGGCTGTACACCTGCATCACTGCATCAAAGGGAAAAGTCAGCTGGTGCTGCGACAGGCGGCCGACTTCACTGTCACCTGATACATCTGACTGCACGGACATTTAACAACAAACAGAACCCTTCTACCTCAAAAATAAGTAACCACAAGATTTAAAGATGCCACAGTACAGGGGCCATCACATCACAGCCCTCCCTTTACCTGACAGTCAGGTGTAAAGACAGTCCAGCCAATCAGAAGCATTCATTGTTCAGTTAATTAGTTAATTACCAGTGGACGAAAAAACAAGAGCTGGATTTGGATTTGAGAGCCAGAGGTCATGATCGAGGCGACAGTGAGGGGGTCAGAGCAGCGCTGGATGCGAACAGGAGGAGAGGGGACCCGCCTGAGTGAGACGTGTTGGATGTGCGGAGCGACAGGGGTGTTTGTATCTAAGCCAATCAGCTGCAGTTACTGTGGTCTGTTACACAGGAAACACAAGCAGCTGAATCACAGAGCGGCTCCTCAGGCCTTCGCCCTCCTGATGGTGTCTGTAATGCCATAGTGCAACTGCAGCGCTTTTCTGCAAATCCACTTTTCTTCTTCTGTGCCTCCGGCGCCTTGTGGTGGCAGGTGTGCTCCTGCTGTTAGACGGCCGGTCCTCTGTGGGGTCGCAGAGGGTGACAGAACTGCTGACTCTGGACTTCACCAGGCAACAGCGGCGGATCAGAACTTTTTTCCCCGAATGTCGCAAAAAAAAATCCACTTCGTGCCGGACCACAAGATGAAGTGACCATCTTTTATTTAGGCATTTTTTTCTTTTTTAACAGTTTTTTTTTTCTTTGTCTAACAAGAATTTTCCCTCTGAAAAAGGGCTGGAGGTCCTCCGCATCAGAGAGGTCAGAACCGAAAGTTTCACAAATTGGGTTCGCCGCAGAGAACCACCCACCTCATCCCTCACCAAAATCTTCTCCGACATTTCTTCATTCCGTGGGCATGCGACAGGTTTCCGGGGGCCGAATTCAGACCTCTGATGTCGCGTCAGATAACGAGCAGGAGGTATGAGCTCTACAGGCTGCCGTACGAGATGCACAAGCAGCTGGCCGAATCCCGGAGCTGGAACAGGACTAACGGCACTGAGCACGCCACGCCAGCCCCCTGCCGCACTAATTGCTGCGGCCCACTGTCTCACGGAGGCCTCAACGCCGAAGAGAGTTTCCCCACCGCGAGACAGAACTCCTCACACACTCTCAAACTGACTGACAGACACACTCCAGCCTGCTGGATTTCTGCAAACCCATCTCATTCAGATCAACTTTAAATGTGGATTGAATTCAGGGTCCTGCAGGGGGAAACTTGCCTTGTTCTCCGCGTCTCCGTGTTCTTTTCATTTCCTCAAACGAACCTCGCCCACTTAACGCAGCAGTTAGCTACAGACTGACTCCAGATTTAGGGCTTTACTCATAATCCATGTGCGAACACGAGCTCTGCATTCCTTCCCCGTGCGCTCAGTCACTCACAGAGACCGGACTGCTCGGCTCACCTGTGCTACTGACGCAGTAACAGACCCAGAGCTGTACAGACTGACAGATCAGGCTCTACAGCCTAATGACCTGAACCCCTGTCCCTTAGATCGGACAAAATAAACCTTACACTGAAGAAACAAACACCAAAATCCATGTGAACTCAGACCAGAGTGTCGGGGTCCCAGGGTGCCAGGGCCTATCCCAGCATGCATTGGGTGAGAGGCAAGAACACACAGGACAGTTTAACAATCACTCACACACACATACACACTCATAACTACGGGCTATGTAGAGTCTGCAGTTAGGCTGTGAGTGTGGACTTTCAGAGGACACAGCAGTACTTCAAGGAAACCCACAGGGAGAACATATAAACTCCAGACGGACAGGCCTCAGGCTGGATTCGAACCCACGACCTTCGTGCTGTGTGGTGGCGGCGCTCCCCAGTTTGCCGCGCTGGCGTGGAAACAGTCTGCTGATTGTGAGGGAACTCAGAACGGCGATATTCTCTTCTAAAAGAGCCAACCCTCTTGTGTGACATTTCAGACTGTAATCCCATGGGGCGAATAAGTACAGCCTCAGCACGAGCAGCCAATGAACAGCATCGAATGGGAGCCGTCCAATAACGCGTAACATTTAAGCCAGATATGAATTAACTCTGAGCATAAAGAATTAAACACAGCGAGTTTCAGCACTGCCACCACTACTGTCCGCGGTATTCATTTCTCTAATCAACTAACCCTCGCAGGTGCCCGCGTCATTAAGGACTGGCTGGATCGGGGGATTAATTGCTTGAATGCAGACTTTTTTTCTTTTTTTTTTTAATCGATCATGCTGGAGATTTCATTTTCCAAGCTTGTACAGATGGACGCATGACAGACGAACGCAGGAAACGCGAGGCTGATTGATACTTCCGCCCGTCCACATAAATATGGCTCAGCGGAGGGTCTGTGTGTGAGGCAGTACATCGCGTCCGAGCGAATCTCGTGTACCTCCTGAAAACGTAAAAAGCACGTAGCTGGCAACACGAGGTCCACAACACCGCCGTGATTTAATGTGCGTAACTATGGATACAGATGATCATGGTGGTCTGTTGATGCGATGCAAGAAAGGTCATTTGTGACGCAAACTTTCGACAATAAAAACAGCCGTTTGAAGAGGTTATCCAAATGAGGTTTAATGATGCTCTATAATTCAATCTCTATTTAAAAAATGTATACTTCTGTGCTATTTTATGAAATCTGATTATTACGGGCTAAGCGACTTGTTTAAATGCTACACCAGTATACACACTCGCACACCGCAGCATATGGCAACATTCGCGGGTGTGTATACTGGCGCAAATCAGATGAAGCACACGGACTGCGCAGAGGAGTAAAACAGAAGCTGACTGTGTTGTTGGGCAGTAATGCCCATCTTCAGCGATGGAGGGAACAGCGCAGGTGTTCGGGGGAAAAGGGGGGACACGCTCGGTAATTCGGATAATGCGGCCAAATCCACACAGGAATGCGTGAAAGAATGCGCAAGGAAAAATAACATATAATTGCATTTTTGGCGTGTGACGGCTCGTTACCGCTGCCTTTCGCTCCTGGGCGTGACAAATCAATTACACGTCCTCTAATAACGCGGAGACGGGTGACAGACGACGCCGCAGCATCTGCCGAAACTCGCTCCAGTTATTTCCTGAAAATATTTTCATCGAGACCCGGCGGAGGGGGGGGGCGATATCGGGGAGATGCGATACAAACCTCAAGTGTCAGAGGTCGAGGAGTAGGTGTTTGGGAGGCTGGAGAGTTAAGGGGAGGGGGTTCCAGGCGATGCTTGTTCCGCTAACCTGAGAGAGCACAAACCAGCACACTGGCACCAGTCGCAGTAGAGCGTTAAGTGAGAACGCCACAACGATTCACCTCAGTCAGACGACGCACGCACGGTGGCACAGTGGAGCAGCGGGTAGCACTTTGCCTCAAATCGAGAAGGTTGGGGGTTTGATTTTGAGTGACGTTCTCCCCGTTCAAGCAGACTTCCACCGGAAATCCTCCCACCATCGAAAAACATGCATGTTAGGTTAACGGGACTATTAACGTCCCTCTGTTATCACCGTAAGCGCACTGTCCCGCATTATTTTGATAAGGGTGCAGCGATATGACCTTACAGGGAGTGCTGAAAGTGCCGTTACACTGAGTCAATCAATTAACAGTGCAGAAAAACTGCCCATGTGAAACAGGAAGAACAAAAACTGCAGCCATGCTAACACTATCGACAAGGATCCAAACCACTGAACAAATACAGCACAGCTGTTCACATCTGGCTCCGCTCTGACGTCAGGGCTGTGCATGAACGCTTCTTTTATAGGAGCACATAAGCCTCGATGTGAAGAATACTCGAGCACTATAATGCCTACAGCTCGCAAAATCCTCACATGCAGCCCCATATCAGTTTTCAGAAGGCAACGCTTGTGAAATGAGAGCACTGTTAAGTCCTGGACGTAGTCCTGTCCTGTAGTACCAGCATTTCTGCTAACGCTCATCCCAGCACTACTCTAGGCTGAGACTGAGAGAGTGTCCGATCCACACGGAGCAGACTCCACACAGCGAGTTAATGCAGAGGACAGGTCAGATACAGGCCGCGTTACCTGTTAACCAAGTGTGTGTTACGCAAGTCCAGCACTTAGACTTTGTCAGCAACCTGCAGAGGGGAGAAAGGGAGGCATCCCCTGTCTAGTGAGGGATACTCAGAAGTACCCTCAATTAAGTCAAAAATACTCAGAATAGTGTGTTCCATTCAGTAGGGCAATTCCACGGTAATGGAATTACGATCAAGAGTAATTTTCATGTCATTTTTACCTGCCATCTATTACTCTAATGCAGTAGCTACTTGCCTGTGCTTTTATCAGTTCCACTGGCATGCCTACTGAGCTGTATAACACAGAGTTTGGGGTAATCTATTTTGTAGATGGCTATACGAAGGTGAAAGTGTCGGTAACGGAATTACGGCAGAAAAAATGCCATTATTTTTGCCTTTACTTTGACAGGCATTTCTCTGAAATCTGGCAATGATAGGCAGTAGGTTTAAGCTTAAGTTGGTGGCCTAGGATGTTGACCAGGCCATGGTAAGTTTATATTGACTGGTATGTTCACAGATATTTTGTAGGATGCCATTTATGAGAAAGAGACAGCGGTAACGGAATTACAAAATGGTAACGGAATTACATTTTCTGATAATCTACTAAATTTATTATACTCAAAACAACAAAGCAATTGAAAATTGGTATCATAAATGATGTTTGTGTAGCTGACCTCATTGAAAAATTACAAACTTCACAATGAGCCACTGGAATTGTGTGTTTCAATTTCCTGCAATGACTTACAGTCTCAAATACTTTGGCTACCAATGTATGAAAATACAGTAAATACCAGGAAATAGCTAAATATCTTTTAGGAGTTGTCAGCTTTGGAAAAATAACCTTTGATCCTTGTCCTGGAGCTAAAAAAAAAATCAAAGAATTCAAATCTAAATTTTGAGAAGACATTTCAAATCGGTTTTCAGAGTCTGATTTGGTAATGAGTCATCTACATGAAAACCTATATATTTCTAATACAAAAAAATTATTTAAAAATTGCTGTTTTAGCAACTCTCATGTGAAATTTCCCAGCAGAATTTTTTGTTCAGCAAAAGATACTCCAAATAGTGTGTCACGTTCAGTAAAAAGATATTCAGACCACTACAGTTTGTTCAGTAAAAGATACTCAGGACAGAATGCTTCATTCCCTAAATGACACTCAGTATAGTGTTTTGCACCAAAAAGATACTCAGAATCATACATTACATTCAATAAATCATAGATTTTGTTCAATAAAAACACTCAGATAAGTATGTTTTGTTCAGAGAAAGTTACTCAGAGTAGTATGAGTTTGTGCAATAAAAGACATTCAGAATAGTAAGTTTCATTCAGTAAAAGATACTCAGTATAGTATATAGTATAGTACAATAAATGAATACTGTTTCCTTCAGTAAAGGACACTCAGTACATTCCATTCAATAAAAGATACACAGAATAACATTTTTTGTTGAGTAAAAAACACTCAGCAGGAGAATGTGTTGTATATAACATGCAGCCACAGATGCAGTCGCCACTAGATGAGGGAATAACGACCAGCCTCATGACCCCACACCGATCACAGCAACAGATATTTCTCATCCTGAAAAAACACTTGACAAGCGTAGAAAAATAATCATTTACTCATTTTTTATGATGCTTCTTATAAATTGAAGCAGAAAGTAATTTCCTGACAGCAGTTATTTAGCCGTGCCCGAGCTTCCAGCCCTGGGACGCAACCCATAGCCATTACATTATAACCCATTTCGCCGTCAATCCGTAATTGGACTTCCTGCCTATCCATTTCACGCACTGCTGTCAGACTGCAAATATTTGCGCCCATTGATGAAGATGACGATAATTAGCTCAGCGTGCCCTACAATGGCATTAGCATTAACCTCAGCCGCCTGCAATCCAATCAAAAACAGCCTCAACAGTTCTGAAGCTTAATGGCAATGACTCAGATCGATTCTTCAGCAGGTCCTTTAATTCCTGTCGTTATAAAAACGGGTGTTTACCTTCCCTGGAAAGCTTTAACAAATCGCAAGAGCCATTTTCTTTGGTGTAGCCACTCTGGTGACACGACTTATGGAGTGAAGACAATAAGTTACACAGCCCCCGGGATGTTGTGAAGCTTGCACCGTTATCTGTGGTTTTAACGTCGGACCTGAAACTGCGCGTAGCTCCCGTTTGTTTCCTTCAGGTTTTTGTGAGAAGAAGAAAGAGAGGAGACTTGTCCATGGGATTTCCCCCCCTCTATTTATTCCCCAAACACAGGGATGAGAAGCCTTGTTCCGGTCAGCTGTGTTCCACAGAAATCTATTCACCGTGCTGCCGTTCGGGAGGCCGAATTCCCCCCTCCCCAGCAGGGGGGCTCTTTTCTCCTACACAAAGCCCTGCTCTTCCAGAGGTGGTCATGCATCAGCGGGCCGGGCTGGCATTCGTGAGCTGCAATCTTTTAACGCATGTCCCCTTCTTCCAGAGCTGACTCCAGGTCTCAAACTTCCCTCTAAAATCTCTCGCTCGAGTCACTCCCCTCTTGCCCAACACAAATCAGCCCTGGGATGGATGAGAAAGTTAAGAAATGATGAACTACGGCATCCATCTCCACAGGATTTTAGCGATTCGCGATTCAAGTAGGATTTAGGCTGCAAACCGACCTGTGTGAGAGGATTTAGATCAAACCAAATGTGGTATCAATTTTAACCATAGTACATATCGCGAGTGGAACCATTTAGTCGAGTTAACGCGTGCTTACCGGTGGTTTCTTAAATGCATCACATTGATCTTCACCTTTTGTTCTCACTAATCAACAATATCAGCAACGAACGCTTGCTAAGAGGTGGTGGATTAAGTTTTTCGGCTAAGTGGTGGGCACAGTGATAGAGATGCTACCATACCCCACAGAAATGCGGTCAGCAGCTAAAACGCTGCTCTGAGGAGCTGCTACCCGAAAGAAGTCACTCCCCGCATCCAAATAAACGTCCTGGCGAAAGTGAGCCGGGTTCAATAGCAGGCTTAAAAAGAGGCTACGGCTAATTCTGCAGTTCAAAACAGCAACAGAGAACCAAACACCCGCCCCCTGCCCTAGCACAGCCAATCACCGATCACACTCAGGCCACCACTGAACACAACATCAACGTTGCCACTTTTGCTCAAACATTATCCTGCACTTTTTAACTGGGATTTACAGTGCCAAACTAATGGGGACTGTTTTGTTGGTCTGATACTTTCATTCAGGAAAACCGGGAAGGGCAGGCAAGTAAAAACAGAAAATTATACATTTTTTAGGACATCACACAAACAATTCATTTGTGTGAAGCAATGTTTTTTACATTTTTATATTAATGGGTTACAGCCCAACATGTGTTACAGAGGTAGGCCTATCTGACGTTGATTCTCTTGAGTCCAGTGTCCTATAGGCGGTGTGAGTGTATGTACACGATGGTCCCAGAAGATGCTTCTTTAAAGGGGACCTATTTTGCTCTTTTTCCAAGTTTATATTTTGGTCTTTGACTCGCCTAGAGTACTCCTGATCGCGCAAAGTAAAAAAAGGGTATTTATTTCGCTCATACTGCCATCCTCAAAAAACTGCATTTGTAGTCCATTGTAGTCTCTGCCTGAAACGCCTCACTGGGATGGCTCTTCCGCTATGGCCCCCACTCCCCGTGTGCCCACTTTCTTCTGACTGGCCAGCTCTGTGGAGGGTGGAGTGGGCGGGACGAGGCTGCAGAACGCAGTTTTCCGTGTCCGGCTCCCCAGAGTGAAACCTGAGACACGTCTGCAATCTGATAAGGAAGCGGCGGGCAATCTAACGTTATACTTGAATATAGATCTAATGACATGATCTTGTTCTAACAAACGAAGCGGCGAAAGTGGAGGATGCAGTGCGAATATCTCTCAGCGCAAGCTCAAATTTGCTATCGGCTACAGTTTGCTACGGCAACAGTTGGTGAGTACCGCGGTTTTTCTAGTCCTAGCTAGGATGCAGGGGAAGCTAGAATCCACCCCATATAGACACATTTGTAGAACGGGTCGACATGCCCAAGTGTAGACCGGAGACCGTAGAAATCCGGTGGGTCTGAGTTTAGAGGGAAACATGGACAGTGAGGAGCAGCTAAAAGTGGACCAACAGCTTATGGACTGCTTCGGTGTGTATTAGGACCTGCTGGGTCGTGTGCATAGCTGTGGTGTGTTGTTAGCGTGGAGCAACGAACAGCTTCCGCGCTGGTATATGACGGAGGGGCGAAAGCTCCAGGCTTAAGGGCCTTTTCGGAAATTGCCCGTGGTAATGGTTTACTTACCGCGTCGGAATGACAAGCGTTTCCTCGCACAGAATGGGCGCGTTATGGATTGTGCGCGAGAGCAAGCTAGAGCTCCGGTATTATTATGAGCATAATACAGGTTTTACAGACCTTAAGTTCCGTCTGCGTGAACCGTTGCTTATGTGGAGCTAGCGAATCGATCACTTTTACAGGAAATAATTTAATATTCAGTGGCCGATTTAATACTCAATCGACAGCAATGCAGAGAAATCGTTTGTGATACCATACACGTAATAGCCTGTGCTTTTCCCTATTGCTTTCACCGGTAGCATCAGAGAGCTTGCACAGACATTGGAGATGTATCAGGCTGACCCCGGTCATGGAAAAGTAAAGCGATCGTTTCACGAGCACCCAAAAACTCACCCCAAGCTTTGCAAAACCTACGTCTGGTCTAACTGCAGCCCAACTCGGCAGACACATACAGCACCTCTCCAGTTAGCTTCAACTGTAGTGGCTACAATCAGGCAACGTTATGATGAAACTGTCACATTGATGTTTACCAAAGTAACACAAGCATACCGATCAGAATCGCTGCATATAAGTTAACCAGGAGCGTTTTTAATTAGCAGAGCAGGGGAACTAACATGCAGTAGCTGATAAGTGGCCATGACTTTGAATGTAATCTGTCGCGCGAAAATTTGTTTTGCGTCCGGTGTGAAAGCGGCTTGACATGCCCGTATTCGCGTCTTTGCATTGACTTTGAATGTAATCTGTCGCGCGAAAAATTTGTTTCTTGTCCGATGTGAAGGCAGCTTTATGGATAGTACGCGACAGCTAGAGAGAGCTCGGTTATGTTAGGAGCATAATACAGGTTTTGCAAACCGTACGTTCCGTTAGAGCGGACAAGTTGCTTATGTGGAGCTAGCGAATCGATCACTTCTACAGGAAAGAATTACCTATTTAATCTCCGCCTTTTTCGGCTTTTTATTAGCTGCAACAATTTCTAAAGGGGGATGAAATTATGTCAAGGTAGTGCAGAGAAATCATTTGTAAACCGGTAGAGCTTCTGCGTTTTGCATTGCTTTCATGGTAGCACCAGAGAGCTTGCTCAGACATTTGTGAAGTATCCTGCTGATCCCGGTCATGGATAAGTGAAGCGATCACTAACTGTAGAGCCTACAATTGGGCAACGTTATGATGAAACTTGATGCTTACCGAAGTAACACAAGCATACCGATCAGAATTACTGCATATAAGTTAACCAGGAGCATTTTTAATTAGCACGATCATGAAACTAACATGCAGTAGCTGGTAACGGCGGTCATAACCACAGAGACAAACCCTTGCAATACAGGTTTTACAGACAGCAAGTTCTGTTACTGTGAACAGTCCAAATTACAAACAAGTATTAAAAGTTGGCTTCAAATGAGGTTTATGTTCACACACCTTCTGTAGAATTTCCCCTGATATCACTCTTAAATATTTAGGACACAAGCATTAGCAACAGTAACTTGGCTACGTTAGCCGCTGTGCTACAGCCACAATCAACTGGCTATCACGTCAGGTTGGCTTATGCAGTAAAAGCAACTTACAGCTTCTGTGTCTGTGAGTCATGGACAGTCGCGACCGATACAGGCTTTATCTTCAGATATTCTACCAAGCCTGCCTTTGAGGCCAGTTGTTAGTGCTAACTATCGCTAGCGGTCCTGCTAGCCACCCGTAACACGTTAGCTTCACTTACATTATTTGCTGTTATATGGTTACTTACAGCTTGTGGCTCCGAGCGCTTGATCGATGCAGCTGCTTCAGGTTTGAGAAGCAGCTGAAACGCTTATCCTGTGTCCAATTATCCTTATTGACAAAGCTGTCTTTGGTGAAATGCTGAGCAGAAACAGCTAACGTTCCCTTTGGCCGTGGCTATTTGCTGCCAGCAAACGAAAAAAGCTACCCACTGATTTCTGGTGGCATCGTCTTTTCGAAGAGAAATATTTGTTTTTCTTCGCGTCCAAAAGTAAACGGACAAGTAGCTTTGGGAGAGATACTAACAAAATTGCAGCTCAAATGATCTGCGGTTCTTCTTTTGTATTTCCAAAAGTGTCAACGCTACTGAGGCATAGTATGACCTGCCGTTGTTAGTGCCTGCTAGAATAGTTTCCGGTGTGGGCAGGTCCAGCGCCATGATTGGCTCTGGCTAGGTCTGTACTAATTGGATGGCACAACCTGACGTCAGGTTTTACCCAGATCTCGTGAAGATCTCGGGAGGAGCTGTTCAGAGAGGAAATCACGCTGACGAAATCACGTTCTTGGATTACGGCAAAACCCCTGTATCTTATGTTTAGAAACTTTTCAGAGGTTGAGCATGGACAACCAACATTATAACATTACTAATATGTATTAAAAGAAGGATCAGCATAATAGGTCCCCTTTAATAATTTGGACCCTGATATATTACAGGGCATTTCTCGCCTGGGTTTGGATATTAAAGAATTTGACAACCATAGGTGTAAAGATATTTGACAACACTTCATAATAAGGTCCTGAGAACACACACATTGAATAATGCAGCTGTTAACATGAGTTAATGATGCACAGATACTGTAATTAAGCAAGAAAATAATTCATCTTTACGACTAATAATGCATTCAAAAGTAATTAATTATTTCTATATTTTCAAACCATAAGAAAAACTCACAATTAGTAGCCCAACAATGCATATATTAGCTGTTATTATTATTATTCTTTTTATTAATCATTATTATTCCTATATTAATCAGCATTTGCATATGCAATAGTCCACATGAACAAACTGATGTACAGATTAACTTCAGAGTAGTTTATAGTTAACAGCCACATTGTCTAACAGCAATCTGTTTGGACCTGACAGCAAAGCCATTACTGTCCCTGAAAACTTTTGGAAGAAACAGAATTTAAATAACTCTGGATGTGCAGCTATTTCAGAAAACAATAAAACAGAATCCCGCCGTGGGGGAGATCTGTATGTAGGCATCTTCAGGTCAGGTCACAAGGCCCACACAAAAGCACACAGAGGCTGCAAACCACACACTTAGTACATCGCAATAATAGAAATATCTCTGCGCGCTCATTCAAATCCCAAAAGAGGACGACCCGATCCAAGACATGACCTGCATAATTCTGTAGAGCAATCAATCCGTTCAGGACTGCAGAAGCAGCGATTACATTTCAACAAACTTAAAGCCAGCTCCGAAAATGACTTCTCTCACCTTATAATAAGAACTTGGATTGAATCAGATGGTTCTGCAGTCAAATTAATACATTTTATTCTCCCAGTGGGCCTGAAACCACTCTCCTGGAGACTTTCTGCATGGATGATATTCACAGCAGTTTTTACTGATTTGTATTAATGACGAATGTTATAAATATTAATTACGCTGAGAGTGAAACGTCTGGTATTAATGTGGCCACTTGTGTCCTTACTGACCTCCTGAATCCCCCCGATTCTGCTTCAATGTGTAAGATACTTCAGGACATCCTTCAGCGTGTGCAGATTACTCACCTGACGTATGTGCGCGCGTGTTCAGATATTTGCAATAAACAAAAACCCACATGAACCAAGAATAAAAAGCTAAACTGGCTTGAAGTAGAATCCTCTTGCCTGGTAACAACTGTATCTGCCATTTTACTTGACAACATAAGGACAATATCGCACGGGAAACTGGATCTGTACGCAGTCCCACATATCCCTTCATGCCCTGCTAGCCTCCATTTCCTCTCAACGTCACAGAAGATGACAGAGCAGCGTTCCAGTAAGACAGGCAGCAGGGCTGCCTCGTTGGGTCTTCATGTGGAACACAGAACAATGACTGAGTCAGTCTGACGCACAAGTGGTGACTGTTTCTTCCAGTCTTCCCTTCAGCTAAAATATTAAAAATTTTCATCAATGGATGAATGAAAAAAAAAACAGAACAGTAAAATGAAATCACTAACTGAGATGGGGCGAAGTCGGCAAGCAATGTGCCGCGGCAACATCAAGGGTGATAAATTTTTCTTACGCCGAACACCTTCCCAATGCATCATGCATAAATAAGACAGCATGGGTCTGAAACAGTGTTCCCTATAGCCAACCTCACCCCTGGGACAGAACAGAACCAGATCACGACAGCAGGCTGAGCTTCAAGCCAATAAGAGGCAAATCGGAAACGGCCCTCAAAAACTTTGCGTGACCAACTCAAACCGGCAAGATATTTCTCAATGTATAAAACCGACTCAAATCAACGAGATATTTCTCAGTGTATAACACCAACTCAAACCAGAGAGATATTTCTCAGTGTATAACACCAATTCAAACCAGAGAGATATTTGTCAGTGTATAACACCAACTCAAACCAGTAAGATATTTCTCAGTGTATAACACCAACTCAAACCAGTAAGATATTTCTCAGTGTATAACACCAACTCAAACCAGCGAGATATTTCTCAGTGTATAACACCAACTCAAACCAGCGAGATATTTCTCAGTGTATAACACCAACTCAAACCAGAGATATTTCTCAGTGTATAACACCAACTCAAACCAGAAAGATATTTCTCAGTGTATAACACCAACTCAAACCAGCGAGATATTTCTCAGTGTATAACACCAACTCAAACCAGAGAGATATTTCTCAGTGTATAACACCAATTCAAACCAGAGAGATATTTCTCAGTGTATAACACCAACTCAAACCAGTAAGATATTTCTCAGTGTATAACACCAACTCAAACCAGTAAGATATTTCTCAGTGTATAACACCAACTCAAACCAGAGAGATATTTCTCAGTGTATAACACCAACTCAAACCAGCGAGATATTTCTCAGTGTATAACACCAACTCAAACCAGTAAGATATTCCTCAGTGTATAACACCAAGTCAAACCAGCGAGACATTTTCAGTCAGTGTATAGTGTATAACCAACTCAAACCAGAGAGATATTTCTCAGTGTATAACACCAACTCAAACCAGCGAGATATTTCTCAGTGTATAACACCAACTCAAACCAGCGAGATATTTCTCAGTGTATAACACCAACTCAAACCAGCGAGATATTTCTCAGTGTATAACACCAACTCAAACCAGTAAGATATTTCTCAGTGTATAACACCAACTCAAACCAGTAAGATATTTCTCAGTGTATAACACCAACTCAAACCAGTAAGATATTTCTCAGTGTATAACACCAACTCAAACCAGTGAGATATTTCTCAGTGTATAACACCAACTCAAACCAGTAAGATTTTCTCAGTGTATAACACCAACTCAAACCAGTAAGATATTTCTCAGTGTATTACACCAACTCAAACCAGTAAGATATTTCTCAGTGTATAACACCAACTCAAACCAGTAAGATATTTCTCAGTGTATAACACCAACTCAAACCAGAGAGATATTTCTCAGTGTATAACACCAACTCAAACCAGCGAGATATTTCTCAGTGTATAACACCAACTCAAACCAGTAAGATATTTCTCAGTGTATAACACCAACTCAAACCAGCGAGATATTTCTCAGTGTATAACACCAACTCAAACCAGCGAGATATTTCTCAGTGTATAACACCAACTCAAACCAGCGAGATATTTCTCAGTGTATAACACCAACTCAAACCAGCGAGATATTCCTCAGTGTATAACACCAACTCAAACCAGCGAGATATTTCTCAGTGTATAACACCAACTCAAACCAGCGAGATATTTCTCAGTGTATAACACCAACTCAAACCAGCGAGATATTTCTCAGTGTATAACACCAACTCAAACCAGCGAGATATTCCTCAGTGTATAACACCAACTCAAACCAGCGAGATATTTCTCAGTGTATAACACCAACTCAAACCAGCGAGATATTTCTCAGTGTATAACACCAACTCAAACCAGCGAGATATTTCTCAGTGTATAACACCAACTCAAACCAGAGATATTTCTCAGTGTATAACACCAACTCAAACCAGAGAGATATTCCTCAGTGTATAACACCAACTCAAACCAGCGAGATATTCCTCAGTGTATAACACCAACTCAAACCAGCGAGATATTTCTCAGTGTATAACACCAACTCAAACCAGAGATATTTCTCAGTGTATAACACCAACTCAAACCAGAGAGATATTTCTCAGTGTATAACACCAACTCAAACCAGTAAGATATTTCTCAGTGTATAACACCAACTCAAACCAGCGAGATATTCCTCAGTGTATAACACCAACTCAAGCCAGCGAGATATTTCTCAGTGTATAACACCAACTCAAACCAGCGAGATATTTCTCAGTGTATAACACCAACTCAAACCAGAGAGATATTTCTCAGTGTATAACACCAACTCAAACCAGTAAGATATTTCAGTGTATAACACCAACTCAAACCAAGCCAGCGAGATATTCCTCAGTGTATAACACCAACTCAAACCAGCGAGATATTTCTCAGTGTATAACACCAACTCAAACCAGAGAGATATAACACCAATTCAGTGTATAAACTCAAACCAAGATTTCTCAGTGTATAACACCAACTCAAACCAGCGAGATATTTCTCAGTGTATAACACCAACTCAAACCAGCGAGATATTTCTCAGTGTATAACACCAACTCAAACCAGTAAGATATTCCTCAGTGTATAACACCAAGTCAAACCAGCGAGACATTTCTCAGTGTATAACACCAACTCAAACCACTCAAAGATATTTCTCAGTGTATAACACCAACTCAAACCAGTAAGAGATTTTCTCAGTGTATAACACCAACTCAAACCAGCGAGATATTTCTCAGTGTATAACACCAACTCAAACCAAACCAGATATATTCTCAGTGTATAACACCAACTCAAACCAACCAGTGAGATATTTCTCAGTGTATAACACCAACTCAAACCAGCGAGATATTTCTCAGTGTATAACACCAACTCAAACCAGCGAGATATTTTTCAGTGTATAACACCAACTCAAACCCAGATTTCTCAGATATTTCTCAACCATAACACCAACTCAGATAACCAGTGTATAATATTTCAAACCAGAGAGATATTTCTCAGTGTATAACACCAACTCAAACCAGCGAGATATTTCTCAGTGTATAACACCAACTCAAACCAGTGAGATATTTCTCAGTGTATAACACCAACTCAAACCAGTAAGATATTTCTCAGTGTATAACACCAACTCAAACCAGTAAGATATTTCTCAGTGTATAACACCAACTCAAACCAGTAAGATATTTCTCAGTGTATAACACCAACTCAAACCAGCGAGATATTTCTCAGTGTATAACACCAACTCAAACCAGCGAGATATTTCTCAGTGCATAACACCAACTCAAACCAGCGAGATATTCCTCAGTGTATAACACCAACTCAAGCCAGCGAGATATTTCTCAATGTATAACACCAACTCAAACCAGTAAGATATTCCTCAGTGTATAACACCAAGTCAAACCAGCGAGACATTTCTCAGTGTATAACACCAACTCAAACCAGTAAAATATTTCTCAGTGTATAACACCAACTCAAACCAGTGAGATATTTCTCAGTGTATAACACCAACTCAAACCAGAGAGATATTTCTCAGTGTATAACGCCAACTCAAACCAGCGAGATATTGCTCAGTGTATAACACCAACTCAAACCAGCGAGATATTTCTCAGTGTATAACACCAACTCAAACCAGCGAGATATTTCTCAGTGTATAACACCAACTCAAACCAGCGAGATATTTCTCAGTGTATAACACCAACTCAAACCAGTAAGATATTCCTCAGTGTATAACACCAACTCAAACCAGAGAGACATTTCTCAGTGTATAACACCAACTCAAATCAGTGAGATATTTCTCAGTGTATAACACCAACTCAAACCAGTAAGATTTTCTCAGTGTATAACACCAACTCAAACCAGTAAGATATTTCTCAGTGTATTACACCAACTCAAACCAGCGAGATATTTCTCAGTGTATAACACCAACCCAAACCAAACCAGTGAGATATTTCTCAGTGTATAACACCAACTCAAACCAGCGAGATATTTCTCAGTGCATAACACCAACTCAAACCAGCGAGATATTCCTCAGTGTATAACACCAACTCAAGCCAGCGAGATATTTCTCAGTGTATAACACCAACTCAAACCAGCGAGATATTTCTCAGTGTATAACACCAACTCAAACCAGCGAGATATTTCTCAGTGTATAACACCAACTCAAACCAGCGAGATATTCCTCAGTGTATAACACCAACTCAAGCCAGCGAGATATTTCTCAGTGTATAACACCAACTCAAACCAGAGAGATATTTCTCAGTGTATAACACCAACTCAAACCAGAGAGATATTTCTCAGCGTATAACGCCAACTCAAACCAGCGAGATATTGCTCAGTGTATAACACCAACTCAAACCAGCGAGATATTTCTCAGTGTATAACACCAACTCAAACCAGCGAGATATTTCTCAGTGTATAACACCAACTCAAACCAGCGAGATATTTCTCAGTGTATAACACCAACTCAAACCAGCGAGATATTTCTCAGTGTATAACACCAACTCAAACCAGTCAGATATTCCTCAGTGTATAACACCAACTCAAGCCAGCGAGATATTCCTCAGTGTATAACACCAACTCAAGCCAGCGAGATATTTCTCAGTGTATAACACCAACTCAAACCAGCGAGATATTTCTCAGTGTATAACACCAACTCAAACCAGCGAGATATTTCTCAGTGTATAACACCAACTCAAACCAGCGAGATATTTGTCAGTGTATAACACCAACTCAAACCAGCGAGATATTTCTCAGTGTATAACACCAACTCAAGCCAGCGAGATATTCCTCAGTGTATAATAGTGCTGGGTACCGGTACGCGGTATATCATATCACCGGTACCAACATTGCAATACCATAACCGGTTGTCAAATTTGTGTGAAAAGGATACACTGTATCGAATCATTTCTCACCTACCGTTCGCTCGTTTCCAACCACTGCAGGCCAGGCTGGTGACTGAACTGTGCACAGTGACACTGACAAACTTAACATCGTTCAATCTAACTTCGATCTGAAACATTCTTGCCGTCGAATACATTGTTTTTCTCTCGGTGAATCTCGCCAGAAACAAAAGAAGCGAAAGAAGCGGCATTTCCAAGCTGAAGCTGTCACGGGATCCCCGACCATATTAGGGAGTCAAAATCAGCCTCGTCATGCGCTACCATGGTTACCAATCTGGGGCCGGAGAAATGCAAATGAGGTGCGCGCTGTCTGCACTGCGATTGGTTTGCCTGTTTACTATAAATTCCCATGCGGTAAAACTATGAATGAAACTCCGATCCGGAAACAACGAAGTGAAAGCCGACCCTGCCGCGCATAATTTATGCATGCCGACACATGAGTCATTACGCAAAAAACGCAACAAACAACTTATTCCAGAGGCATCGATCGAAGTTATTTTACACTGTTCGCTCACCCGTTCGAGAATGGGAGCGATACTTGAGTCAAAAGTGTCACCAGTCCACATAATGGACAACATGAATTTTAATTTGAAACACTTCGTGAGGAAATTCCTATACCCTGACGAAAACATCGGTGTAACTAATCCTGGGATGCCTGGCATTCACGTGGTTGCTAGCAGGCTCTCTTTCCTTTCATTCCCACAAGGCGAGACTGCACGTTGTCCTGTGTCATTCCGTATCATACAAATCGCAAAGATCGCAAAAATGTAGCCTCCCGTCAAAAGCAAGGTGTGGAATCTGTTATGGTCCCAATTTGTTATGGCGTAGCGGACAGCAAGGGATGACAGCCAAAATTTTAAAACTTTAACAGATTTAATTAAACAAACACTTTGAACTAATCTACAATCTACTCTACTGACCAAGATTGAAATAAAAAAAAAAAAAAAAAAGATATTTACAGTCCCTTGGTAATTGAGATGGGGCTGCTATGTTGCGATGTCCTGGGACAGGAAAATGCTCCAACACAGGCAAAATCCACAAAAAAGAGCTTCACAGGTCTTGAAAAGAGTGACAGGTCTGGTCAAATGTATCCTTCCACAATTTCTCCTTGCAATTTCTCCTACTACTTTTCACTCTCTCAATTTTTCTCCTTATATACTCTTTTTCAGCCCCCTCCCACCTTCCACACTTTTCTCCAATTCTCTGGGACATGCCCCAAAACCTAGCTCCAGACTGGGCTTAACAAAAAAAAATTGTCAATACTGCCATCTAGTGGCATTTTTTTTCCCATATTACAAATCACTTTGCAAAAACTACTTTCGGTGGGAAATGCAACCACTCTGACAAAGATGTTTCAAGCAAGGGAGAAAACACAAGTCACTTCGCAAGCCACCTGCGCCGTACACACTAAGGATCGACCGATACATCGGCCGGCCGATATTTTGGGCCGATATTTGCATTTTTTACTTGAATCGGCATCGGCCGATTCGCGCGTGGGTTCGCCGATGTATTTTTACGCGGCATGATTTACAGACAGGCATCCAGGGGCAGCTCTGTGTTGCCGGAAGACCCTGCAGCACATGCAGACGCGTTACCCCTCCCCCACTGGAAGAGTGGTGAAAGCAGCATTGCCCCGAGGCTGCTTCGGAATAAGTTAAGTTTTAAACTTTCAATTAGCCTCTAACTGTTAAGCTTAGTTGAAATATTGCCACCCACTTTGAAATAGGAAACATGAATGCCAAGTAATTGCCATGGAATACACGTGCTTGCAAATATAGTTAAGTTTGTGGGTCAGAAAAACGGGAATGCTGCTGAATGCTTCGTCTTTAAAACTGCTTACCATTGTATTTAGGGAGCTGTTGACGTAGTTGTAGGCTAATATGTACAGCTGTTACGAACACCGGTTTAAGGATTAAGTAATGTCAACGTTGTCAATTCAGTTCCATGGTGTTTGTAGGAGTTTAATTCAGCGAACACCAGGCTGAGGTTAAATGCGTGTCGTGTGTGTATGTGCAGGGCTCGAAATTGCGATCGTTTCACTGTGTGACCTTCGAATTAAAATAGTCGCACCTGTGCGACCGCTTTTTCCCCCAATTAAAAGCCTCTTTTCGGGTACATTTGGTAGTCTGAAGGCATGCCAGCCGCTGCTGCAGCTTAAATAGAGATGGGCGTATGTCTCGGAGCAGTGCATGAATCTACTGGACATACCGCAGCCGTGCGTACCGGTATAAGAATGGAGCAGACCCAGTGTGTTCCCTCGAGCTGACAGTAACCATTCTGACCCATCAAAGGGGAGGTTGACGTCCTAAACCTCAGTACTGATTCTAGAATGGTTAATATTAACCGTCAACAACTCCATTTCGCGGGACTGAGAGTTACTACTGTAGCTATGCACAAAACTTGGACGGAAAACGAAACGAAGAGCAATGGAAGACTTCTTTTTTTTGGTACCGTTAACGTTAAAAAAAGTCGAGTCGGTATCAAAAGTCACTGAAACTGAGATTCATGACGGTGATTCGGATGAACGGGCGGCGAAATCAGTTGATTATTTTCGCAAAGAGTCGCATCGAAATTTTGAATGGCTGAGTTTATAAGAAGGTGCAGTGCACCGTGTTCATTGCAAAGATAATGGCCCGAATCTCGCTGGTAACAGCGCGTTATCTACTGAGTTCAAACACTTTAAACGTGAAAGTCCTTCCAAACATGGAGAAAGCACGAAACACAGAAAATACTGTGACAAATGTGCGAAACGAAAGTAGGTCCGGTGTTCTGTTAATAGTTGCAACTTATCAAAATATGCTGCCTCGCGGCTCTGCGCTTGCGCAGCCCTAAAATCTCCGTCTCGGTTTCTTCGCTCATATCTTCAGTATCCTATCTGCAAAAATTATTAACATACATTTTTTTTTTACAGCGCGTCTTTAGACCAGTAAACGTTTATATACTTGCAAGTACACGCAACGTTTTCCTGAAAATGCAGAAATTAGATGACAATGGCGTGTGGCATACTATATCTCAAAACAAACGTATCCAACTAATTATAAAGTCTGCTTATGTTATAATAAGCCGACAAATAGCAAAGTTACCGCTATAGGCTGACAGGAGAACATGCAGAGCGCCTCTGTTTCCTCCATTACAACCTACAGCTCCTAAACGGGACTATTAAGAACTTTCAGTGAGGGGTGTGTGGGGTAACTAAAGAGAATTAGAAGTGGGCCAAAGTGCATATTATGCACAATTCTTTTTACGCAGTTTTTTTTTTTTTTTTTGTTGTTTTTGTTCTTATTTTGTATTGCTGTTTACACTTTCCTTATCTTAAGAGAGCCATTTGCACTTTAAAATTAAGTATTGTGCAGTGTGCACACTATGCTGCTTGTTCGTTACTACTGTGTGCAATACTTCAAATGTTTTAATGATGCTTAAATATTTGTTTTATTTCATAGACATACTTGAATAATTAAAAGCACAAAAAACTTTTATTTGAAAATATGTGTGGTTAAGTTGAACAAAGCTGAATCCTACTGTGTACAGAAGGTGTTGTTTTATTTATGCTTAAGTTAAAATATTTGTTTATTTTATTTCATAGACATACTTTATTTCATACATACATACTTTTCAATAAATGTTTGTTTAAACTTGAGACCTGTGATATTTGTTATCATTGTGTCATTTTTTTTGATGTAAATTGAGGGAGCAAAAGCAGTATCGGCCACAAATATCCGCCCAAGAAAATCGGCAGTCCATAATCAGTCATCGGCTAAGGATGATGGAAAAAAATCGGTATCGGCATCGGCCCTAAAAAATCCATATCGGTCTATCCCTAGTACACACAATATTGAAGTGCAGCCACATCCGTCCGTAGCCAGTAAACCTCGCCATTCTGCCGTGACCATTCATAACAAAACCGGTTCAAATGTAATAAAGGTTTCACGAAAATTGTTTTGTCTAACCCGTTAATACCAGTGACTCCACATGGCAATAACGATGAGTTTTATAAACTTTCTTTCCAACAATCGGCTTCGTAAAATTTCTCTCCTGAGTTCCCCTAGTGCATATTGTCAGAAACGAGTATTCTGGGAAATGTCAGACTGTTACACGGTACTATAATCAAGACCTCTATCGGTAGTCTAGCGCTAATCCGAGAAAAGCATATTTGGGCCGTGGAACAGACTACAATGATGCACTCTGAAATGAAGTGAACTGTGTTAGCTTGTCGAAATGTAACTCCAGAACATAAGTAATATTTAAGCACTTACGTCTCCGGGGGATGCTGGCAATAATACAGCTGGGCCTCATAAAAAAGAAAGGAATGTGTTATTTTTTAACTTATGGTGATGAATTTTCAACAAGAATTAAAAGCAAATATTACGAATTATTCATTTTTGAATCTTCAAAATTGAAAGGTACAAACAAATATTTGAAGCAACATGAAAAAATATGAAGCAACATGGTTTTCTGGATTTACCTTACTGAATAAAACAATAAAGAATGAAATAAGACATTAACTTTTACGGATTTATGTGTATTATCTGAATAAAGACTATGTTCTAAAAAGGTTTGCGTATGTTGATGAATCGTGATAAATATTGTGTATCGCATCAATGATATGATACGATATATCGTATCGTATCATCCATATGATACCCAGCACTAGTGTATAACACCAACTCAAACCAGCAAGATATTTCTCAGTACATAACACCAACTAAAACCAGCGAGATATTTCTCAGTTTATAACACCAACTCAAACCAGTGAGATATTTCTCAGTGTATAACACCAACTCAAACCAGCAAGATATTTCTCAGTGTATAACGCCAACTCAAACCAGTGAGATATTTCTCAGTGTATAACACCAACTCAAACCAGAGAGATATTCCTCAGTGTATAACACCAACTCAAACCAGCGAAATATTCCTCATTGTATAACCCCAACTGAAGCCAGTGAGATATTTCTCAGTGTATAACACCAACTCAAACCAGCGAGATATTTCTCAGTGTATAACACCAACTCAAACCAGCGAGATATTTCTCGGTGTATAACACCAACTCAAACTAGTAAGATATTTCTCAGTGTATAACACCAACTCAAACCAGCGAGATATTTCTCAGTGTATAACACCAACTCAAACCAGCGAGATATTTCTCAGTGTATAACACCAACTCAAACCAGCGAGATATTTCTCAGTGTATAATACCAACTCAAACCAGCGAGATATTTCTCAGTGTATAACACCAACTCAAAGCAGCGAGATATTTCTCAGTGTATAATTCCAACTCAAACGAGCAAGATATTTCTCAGTGTATAAAACCAACTCAAATCAGCAAGATATTCCTCAGTGTATAACTCCAACTGAAGCCAGTGAGATATTTCTCAGTGTATAACACCAACTCAAACCAGTAAGATATTCCTCAGTGTATAACACCAACTCAAACCAGTAAGATATTCCTCAGTGCACCAACTCAAACCATTAAGATATTCCTCAGTGTATAACACCAACTGAAGCCAGCAAGATATTTCTCAGTGTATAACACCAACTTGAACCAATGAAATGTTTCATAGTGTTAACTCAAACCAGCAAGATATTCCTCAGTACGTAACACAAACTCAAACCAGTCAGAGATTTGTCAGTGTATAACACCAACTCAAACCAGTAAGATATTTGCCAGTGTATAATACCAATTCAAACAAGTGAGATATTTCTCAGTGCATAGGCTAACACTGACTCAAACCAGCAAAATATTTCCGAGTACCAACTCACACCAGCGGAACATTCCAAATCACAACTACTCCATACAACTCTCTGCAGAAATGGAACTTCTTGAAGCCCATTACATCCAGCATCCTCCACTCACGCAATTCTGCACCAGCCAGCCATTCAGAAATGGAGGTGCTTACGTCTGTGGTCATGGTCGAACCCCAAAAGCCCCTAAGTTAAACAGACTGCCAAGATTATCATCCAAAATGATGTGCTTAAAGAATATAGCCAGATTATCAATCATCATTCACTAAAGTAAAATACAACCAAGGCACTGATCTCTTTTTTTGTTTTGTTTTTGAACATTAAAATATTTTTCTTGCACATTTGCTCACACTGAACACTTTGCATATTTGTCAACTGCCAGCCTTGTGCATCATCCACGTCCTGTTGAAATTTGTTGAACCAAATCAGCATAAATGCATCAACACAGTCAGAAAAAACCAAAATACAGCTTGAGTCTTCATGTTGCAGGAAAACAGAAAACGTGACATTACTTCACTCTAAGGGAATGTGCGGGGGTGGCCGGCAGATCAAGCTCACATTCACCAGCTCGTTACCGTCGGCCTGATTGATCACCTGCTCAGGTACCGCTCATGCGGACTCCACAAGCGACACAGCCACTTTTCAGAGTCAATTAACACCAACACAAAACTCCAGATTAGCGAAACCACCACCCACCCATTACACCTGTCACCACAGATCCATCAATCCATCATCTAATTGTCTTACTTCCTGGTCAGGGTCGTGAGGCCTGGGGCCAATCCCAGCATGCAATGGGAGAGTGACAAGAATATACCCAGGACAGTTTACCAACCTACCGCAGACACACACATTCACACACCAATCTCTAACACAGTCATGTCAGGGGGCACACAGGTAGGCCCAGGCCTCAGCCAAACCCTCCTCAGTAAAATAACCCAAAATAAAATCAAGAGAGGAACTTTAACCTCATTTAGTGGCGCCAGTGTGGCTCCAAGTGAGGATCAATGTTGAGCTCCCTCTGCAGGAACCCAGCAATGCGATGGTACAAATGTAAACAGGTCCTTACGCCTGACAGCCCTGTGTTCCCCATCCGTCAAACCCGCTCTCCCAAAATCTTCATTAGCAGCAAACAATGGTTTGTAATTAGGGTCCATGGGGAAAAACAGATTAGAGTCTGGCGGGTAATGAATATGGAGCACCCAGCTAATTGGCTAATTGCTTTAAAGGAAATTAAAAAGTGGGAAAAAAAATCGTCTGCATTTTACCCGAGCATGTACACAATTGTAAATCAACAGTTTAAGCAGGGATGTTAGCCATTTTTTCAGAACGTTGCAGCTTGGCAGAATGAGACGCGACGAACAAGATGCTAATTAGCAGGATTCCACAAACGACCTCTGAATAGTTTCCTGCTCTCTACTTGCAGAGGCAGGAGTTGTGACATCGAGGCTGAAACACACTCCTCCAGCTCTCCTGTAACGTACAGTACCAGTCAAAAGTTTGGCCATACCCACATTTTCCTTACAATACATGTTAAACAAAGAAATAAGCAGCCCTGATCTTGCAAAAAAAAAAGATCTAACGCTTAAATCCATCAAACTAACCATCATTTGTTGTCATATTTCTAGAGCATTCTCACATTTTTTTTAACAAGGGCAGTCACATGACTGTGATGAATTTGCAGCTGGACGGCTGTCTAACTTCCCAAAGACGTGCTGCACTTGAGGTTGCTTTTCATCAACCTTTCGCCCAATAAGTCCCAAAACCGCTTCACTTTAATTCCGCTGTTGGAAAATAGAAGGAGCATATTTGTCTGTTCACTTTGCAAAATATGGCTTCTTTGAGAATTCCAAAATTTTGGACACTATTCAAACAAGTAAATTATTCTCTTTTCACTTCTGACTGTTTACCTTTTACAAGATTCCATACAGAGATTATATAGAGAAGTTAAGCCGTTTAAATTTCTCTAAAAACAGAGCGCTGTGACATAAGCAAAGTGTGTCCAAACTTTTGACTGGTACTGTACATGTCTGACACAAGGCAAACACTGGCCTAACACAGCACTGCATACGAGAGAGTGATTCCAACATTGTCATCTGATGCTTACATACATGCAGCCAGCCAAGGGCCAATAAATTACTTTAAACCAGCAAGATGGTGAAAACTCACACTGTCCAACAGGCAGAGGGGAAATAATGCTGACAGAGTCTGCAGTTTCAGTGCAGGTAATGAGAGCCGGAGAAGATGGAGGTATAATTTCAGCTACTGAGCCCCGGGATTTACACTATCAATGGCCAGCATTCTGTAAGCGAGGCCACATCTCTTCATTACCACAGAATGAGAAAGCAGGGCCAAAATCTAAGAGATTCACCTGAGGGCCTTTCTCAGTTCTCAAAACATTTTTCTAAACATCATTTCAGACCTTGTGGAATAGCTAAAGGGTAATCTTACAAAAGCATTCCCAAGTCATCGCAGCGTTTTCTAAAAAGAAAAATGGATCTCCAAGCATGAGTCATTATTTTAGCGCTTGTTTGTTGCAGTCTGAACAGCAATATGTACAGAAGTAAATCCTGAAGCTGGCCAAGTTTAAAGGGAGACTGAAATTTTCATCACGTAGGCCTGAGTGCTTAATCATTTATAGGAACTAGTATTTGGCTGGAAGGAATAAATCTATGTGATCACGAAACACGGGTCTGGTACAGTGCACACGACCCATCTCACGGTCAGATATCTAACTGCAAACAGCCGGATCGCTAGTGCTACAGTGCACAGGAACAATCTCCCAGTGAGATATCTAACTGCGAACAGCTGGATCGCTAGCGCTACTGTGCACAGAAACCATCTCCCAGTCAAATATCTAACTGCAAACAGCTGGATCGCTAGTGCGACAGTGCACAGGACCCATTTGCCAGTGAGATATCTAACTGCAAAACAGCTGGATCGCTAGTGCTACAGAGTACACGAACCATCTCCCAGTTAGATATCTAACTGCAAACAGCTGGATCGCTAGTGCTACAGTGCACAGGACCCATTTGCCAGTGAGATATCTAACTGCAAACAGCTGGATCGCTAGTGCTACAGAGCACACAAACCATTTGCCAGTGAGATATCTAACTGCAAACAGCTGGATCGTCAGTGCTACAGTGCACAGGAACCATCTCCCAGTCAAATATCTAACTGCAAACAGCTGGATCGCTAGTGCTACAGTGCACACTAACCATCTCCCAGTTAGATATCTAACTGCAAACAGCTGGATGGCCAGTGCTACAGTGCACACAAACCATCTCCCAGTCAGATATCTAACTGCAAACAGCTGGATCGCCAGTGCTACAGTGCACACAAACCATCTCCCAGTTAGATATCTAACTGCAAACAGCTGGATCGCTCGCGCTACAGTGCACAGGAACCATCTCCCAGTGAGATATCTAACTGCAAACAGCTGGATCACCAGTGCTACAGTGCACACTAACCATCTCCCAGTTAGATATCTAACTGCAAACCGCTGGATCGCTCGCACTACAGTGCACAGGCACCATCTCCCAGTCAGATATCTAACTGCAAACAGCTGGATCGCCAGTGCTATAGTGCACACTAACCATCTCCCAGTTAGATATCTAACTGCAAACAGCTGGATCGCCAGTGCTACAGTGCACACTAACCATCTCCCAGTCAGACATCTAACTGCAAACAGCTGGATCGCCAGTGCTACAGTGCACACTTACCATCTCCCAGTGAGATATCTAACTGCAAACAGCTGGATCACTTGTGCTACAGTGCACACGAACCATCTCCCAGTCAGACATCTAACTGCAAACAGCTGGATCGCCAGTGCTACAATGC
This sequence comes from Gymnothorax javanicus, assembly GCA_029692085.1. NCBI lineage: Eukaryota > Metazoa > Chordata > Actinopteri > Anguilliformes > Muraenidae > Gymnothorax > Gymnothorax javanicus. Next base: position 129,112,163 of record CM056198.1, on the reverse strand, counting down.
ACACTTACCATCTCCCAGTGAGATATCTAACTGCAAACAGCTGGATCACTCGTGCTACAGTGCACACTAACCATCTCCCAGTGAGATATCTAACTGCAAACAGCTGGATCGCCAGTACTATAGTGCACACTAACCATCTCCCAGTGAGATATCTAACTGCAAACAGCTGGATCGCCAGTGCTACAGTGCACACGAACCATCTCCCAGTCAGACATCTAACTGCAAACAGCTGGATCGCCAGTGCTACAGTGCACACTAACCATCTCCCAGTGAGATATCTAACTGCAAACAGCTGGATCACTCGTGCTACAGTGCACACTAACCATCTCCCAATTAGATATCTAACTGTAAACAGCTGGATCGCTCGTGCTGCAGTGCACAGGAACCATCTCCCAGTCAGATATCTAACTGTAAACAGCTGGATCGCTAGCGCTTTCACAGTTATTACCCCCCCCCAACAGACGCTGTATAGAAACTGAGCAAAGCATGATAGCACTAATTATGTTTCACATTCATCTTATCATAACCGGATTATACCTGGTCAGGGCTTGTCCCCAAAACGGCCTGGAGGCAGGATTACGCTCGGGCCTGATTAACCAATCCATCACAGGAGTCACACACACCATCCACACACACACACTCATACCTACAGGCGATTTTGAGTCTCCAATCCACTAAACCTGCGTGAGTTTGGACTGTGGGAGAAAACAGGCCTTACTGGAGAAAACCCACAGAAACACCGTGATGCTAAAGTTCTAAGTAAGTTTTAAATTTAAAACTGAGTGAGTATAAAATGTAAGACCATATCCTGCATAACCTACTGAGGTCATGTGGCGCACTGGCTGTGTGCGGATATTGATCTGATGCTAATGTCAAACGATTTCTGGGGATGAAAAGGAATATTTTTGCATGATTATCATTTATTAGTGCTAGTTTTAGAGGGATTTACATAATTGTGTAACTCTGGAAACAGCTTTAAAACTGCCCTGAGATTTTGAAAAAGCTGGGGATTATTGAGCGATTGCAAATTAACCAGTGATGCTGCCCACTGAAAACTGAGACTATATTGGATCTTTTATCCGCTGATAACGTCAGTTTACCATTCTGCCATCATAAAAACCTTTAAAAAGGGTTTCAATTACCAATTGATTTTCTGGACATTTTTGGGCATTTTCACTTTACTCTGTAGTCAGTAAAAACTGTACTGTGCAGGAGCATTAGGCATGTTCAACCCCTTTAAACTCTGATTTTTGCTTTAATTTCCTCTTACGTATGCACAAAGGCAGAAGAAAGCATTTCTTTCCCATATTGTAGGGCAACATCACAAACACATTCTTTTCCTGCTGGTTTAACTGCTGCACTGAAGCTACATCACACTACGGGCCCTATCTTACGCCAGAGTCCCTAAACCCGTTATTTGGGGATTTCGCATTGCGTAAGAGGTGTTCCCCCGCAAAAGTTGCTATCTTGCACACCTGCCTATATCCCTAAAACACCTGCGCTACCCATTATATTATGCATAGGCGTGGTTTGGGCGTTACGCCAGTTAAACCAATCAGTGTGCCAGGTGCCATTGCCTTTAGGAGCAGGCTGCCCTACCCCAAATCCTCAAACCGAAACCCGTGATGGAGAGAGGAAGGTCGCCACGTTTCTCCAAAGACGAAGTTAAATTGCTCGTGCATGAGGTCAAATCCAGACAAGGGAGGATCTGTTTCTGTTAAGTTAATCAATGAATTGTATTATTTTATTATTATTATTAGTAGTATTATTATTTTTATTTTTATTTTTATTATTTGACATTGACATATTTTTAATTTTTGGTATGTAATAAAAAAAAACAGCAAGCCTACGCCTTTTGTGATGGAAACTTAAAAAAAAAAAAAAAGCGTTTCGCCATGCACTTCCAACTCCCTCTCCCGTCTGAAATGATGCATACAACAAAATCCCATTTTAGAAAAATAAAATTAGGTATATACACAGGCACTCAGCGACGTAACTTTTTTTCCCGCGAGAGCGGCATTTCAGAACTCTTCAGCGAATGAAGGTAATTCTGGTGACAAGTACGTGGTTTCGTCCGTTTACATTTTCCAATCGGACAGCTGTCTATTTTTTACTGCAAGTTGCGTGACCGTGCTGCAAAAACAGGTGTGCGTGCACGTCGCCGAAATTACCTTCATTCGCAAAAGAGTTCTGAAATGCCGCTCTCGCTGGAAAAAAAATTACTGTTGCTGAGTGCCAGTGCATAGACCTATTTATAATTAAATTATTTTTCTGCACTGAATGTAGCCCATTATTTTGTCGCTGTTAGATCGCATGGGGGAGAGAAGCCGTGTCTTCAATTGCCACTTAATTATTCTTGAATTGGAAAACGCGGTGATAAGGGAAAACCCATCTAGAATTTGCCAGGACTAATTGTAGTCAATAAAGGGATGGATATTTTCCCCCAAATTTTCAGGTCTAGCGCCGGCCCTGATATTACATATAATATATATCATTAATATATAATATATATAATAATTATGTACTATTATAAAAGCGGAAAAAATGATTGATACAAAATACAAACAATATAGAATTACCTGAAAGGCCCAGGTAGCTGGTGCGCTGGCGGTACACGCGTTCTGGGCGTCTTCTATTATTTCACAGGCGATCAAGGCAATTTAGTACTATCTCTGCCATTTTCTCAGGGGTTCAACTGAGGCTAAAGCAAGGTGGCTTTTTATAGGCGAGTTAATTCGGGAAGTGGAGCCGCATGTGCACGTCCACATGTGTCCAAGTGGACGCGCACTGAAGCCGCCTGGGCGCGATCTTGTAAAAGCCCAAATGGGTAGCGGGTGGTTTGAGGACCCGCTATACGCTTTCCCTAACGTGTGTGGTCAAGATAGCAATTGTAGGGAAAGCGTATAAACATGCCCATGGGCACACCTCCAGGTGCAAAGAAGGGAGTCGGCATAACGCATAGCGGGTAGTGTGGCCGCAAGATACCGTTTAGGGATAGTGGAAGCTGCTAAATGTGTAATTCACGAGTAGCGGGTAGTGGCAACGGGTAGGGCAGTGTGAAAGATAGAGCCCTACGTCTCAAGCACATTGGAGAATTTCTCCCAGATCTGCTGACTCCGAGTCTCTCCAGTGTCTCTCTCTCCAGGTAATCTCAAACAGCCCTGATAATGTTCAGATCATGGCTCTATTAAGGCTACATTATAATTTTTTAGATTATTTTTGACTCAACATTTCTGACTCAATATGCTTTTTATTTACAGTAACACTAACGTGGAAAACACAAAGCATACAGCGAAGACCACATTTAATTTAAGAAGAATGTCTAGGGTGCCTTTCCATACAGTATACAATTTCCCGAACAATAGAGCTTTCATAACTTCATGTATTTAAAATAATTAAATGCATTATCCTCTGGTATGTCTCTCATATTTCCTTTTTCTCATTAAACTGATAGCGGTATACACTAAAGCGTCAACACTGACTGTTAGCAGGAGGTCAATCTTTCTCATACCCGGGAGAATAAGTACTCAAATAAATAAAATAAATCCCAAAACATGATGCTGCCTCGATTATGTCACCAAATTATAGGCCACTAATCGGGATGGTGCACATTTTAGACAACGTACGCAATCCAGTAACAGCTAATTAGGCTAAATTAGGCTAAACATAAAGTTACAATCGTCATTATTTTATATAAGACACATTTCTTTCCATAGTCTCTGCTTTCATTGAGACTGAGAAAGAATTCAACCGTTGGTTGGCATGGTGATGGCATGAGACAGATCGAATTAAAGGGGGTTTCACAGGAGCAGCTGAATGTCAATCGCGTCATGCGTCGGCACGTACCAGATCTGAAACCCCACCGCAAAAATGTTTTTATATTTTAAACTTTAGGGCTCGAATGGGGATTATATCTCCAGAAGCTGGCACCACCCCTGTACCTGACAGAAGTCTGCTTTGATCCTGATATTAGGACACGCATTTAACTTCTCTTCATAATGCTTACAGTACACCGCAAATCCCTTTCAATGCTGCAATCGAACACAACCACGAGTTCTGCTTTGAAAGAGCCTTCGGCTGCAGAGATTACCTTACCTTCTGGGTCAGATTATTGATTACCGCTTACAGGTTTAAAAAACAACTATTTTTGAGGGTAAAATGTAGAAAACGTTACACAGAATAAATATCCCGGTTAAAAGTTAATGTGGAGCGCCCCTACCCCAGCGTAACTCGCACTGCGGAGGTGGAGAGATCAAAGGCGAGGAGAGGTTATGATATCTTTTGATGATTTTCAGGCCCAAGTATAGAATTACGGCCTGTTTTGGTGAAAAGCTGCTGCGTAGCAGGTAGCAGTAGACCTGGAGAGGGCTTCATGTCTGGTGCTAAATTACAGAGGAGAGTTGACAGGAGCTGGAAGAGACAGCCCAGCTTCTGATCAGAGAAATGCCCCCTTTTAAACTAGGGAAAAGACACAGATGTGGGCCTACTTGAATATCCAAAGTGTACTTTGATGTTTGTGTACGTAATGGGAGATAGGGAAAGCACTGGATCGCTCGATAAAAAGATGCAGAATCCAAACGAAAGAAAGACACTTCTCTAACTCGCAGTCACAGTTCAAAAGAGCAATAAGACGCATCAGTGATTGATGCTGGGAATATTTAAAGCGCATATATATATGCGGTGTTTTTGAGGCTGTTTTAAAAGGGTAAATAATAGGAGAGAGCGCTAGCCTGTGGCAGCAGTGCAGTTTCGTGATTAACTGACAACGACACGACCAGGCAGCAGGGCGTCTCACCCTGTGTCAGTAGAGGAATGAACCCCACGGCTGGCTACTGAACGCACCCTGTGCTGGACTCACTGGGATTTACTGGGAATACTGGGAGCCCCACACAGAGCAGGAAATTAAAGAGACCAAGGAGTAAAATACCTAAATACCTGTAAAAATGCCCCAGAATTCATACAGCAGGGGGCAAATAATAAAATCTCAGTATTTTTCCTCGTTATCATTTTGCCGGTCCCCCCAAGAGCTCAGTATTTGATTTGTCACAGAAAATAGAGGCTTACGTCATGAGACAGACATGGAGAAAAATGCAGCCCGACTCATAGCTGCTATCAGCCATTTCTAATCACTTTGAACAAAAACTGAAATGTCACCATCACTCTTTCCCCCCCATTCATACAGACCCTGAGCTGTAGGCACTGGGGGAGGAAATGAGTTTCTGTTGGCAGGAATGAGGGCGTCCCATTGTGCATCAGTGACCCCTGCTGGTCAACTGGGTACCTGTGACTCCACCAAGCTGTAAAACTGCACGAGTGGCACCGTGTGACATCACAAGCTGAAGATGAGATCACATGCGTGTGTGTGGTTGTGTATCTGCAACTACAATAGGCTGCACTGAGGACGGCCCAATCAAAAATCACCAAAAAAAAATAAAATGGCGATGTAGTGAAATGGTGAAAAGCAAAGGCGTAGCATTACACAACTGAGCAACAGAAAAATTAAGTATGAATTTAAAATCACAAAAAAAAGAAAAAAAAAAATAAGTCAGACCCCAAAGAAAGTCAGTCCAAGAAAAACATCTGTAAAAACTCAACAGAATCTGGAAGGAGATGTTCCTTATACAGTGGGGTGCAAAAATTTGTGCACCCCTGGTTTAAATGTGTTTTTCAATAAATCTCAAAGTGATTGAAAGCAAACCTGAACACGAAATGCTACGAAGTTAAACATGACAACTTTCTGCAAATTTAAAAGCAAGGTTTCTTTTTATTTTAATTTTTCTGAGTTTTTAAATGATAAGAAAGGAAAAAGGGCCCTGTGCAAAAGTTTGGGAACCCTTTTGGATTATTCTTTGTTACCTTTTAAGAAGATGATTACTAAGGCCCAGACCCAGGTGATTTACTCATTAAGGCTTCAGTGAGTCAGGTGAATATAATTCCAGGGTTGAACTATATATTCTGAAGTAACTCCATGCCTTCTAAAGTATCCGACTGCGGTGGCTGTTGTGTCTGGTGTTAAAAACCACGTGTTCCTCTAAACAGTTGCCCAAGGACGTCAAAATCATGATAACTCACTTCCACCAACAAGGCTACAAAGAACTCTCGCAACATTTCAAACTACCCATTTCTACTGTCAGAAACATCAAAAGAAAATGGAAAATAAATGGAACAATTGAAGTCAAGGCAAGATCTGGAAGACCAAGAAAAATTTCAGATAGAGTGGCCTGAGATCGGTGCCCCGGTGGCTCATCGGTCTAAGCGCGCGTACTATAAAGGCTGTGTCCTTCCCGCAGCGACCTGGGTTCGAATCCGGCTCGGGTCATTTGCTGCATGTCTTCCCCCATTCTTCTCCCCAACTTTCCTGTCTCTCTACACTGTATAACTATCGAATAAAGGAAAAATTCCCAAAAAAATAATCTTTAAAAAAAAAGAATGGCCTGAGATCTGTTGAGAAATGCTCAGAAGAGCCCACTCATCGCTGCAAAAAAAGAGTAGCAGACACAGGTCTAGTTGTTCACGGGACAACAATACAGCGTACCTTAAACAACAAAGACCTACATGGCAGAGTTGCAAGAAAGAAGCCTTTCATACGACCTCAACACAAAATTAAGCATCTGAAGTATGCAAAAGAGAAACTTGAGAAACCTCAAGCCTATTGGAACAATGTGCTTTGGACTGACGAGACCAAAACTTAACTTTTTGGCCACAATCAAAAAAGGTCTGTTTGGAGAAAAAAGGGTGAAGCATTTGTAGAGAAGAACACGTTGCCAACTGTTAAGCATGGAGGTGGATCCATTATGCTTTGGGGTTGTGTAGCAGCTGGGGGCACAGGCAATACTGTGCAGGTGGAAGGAAGAATGGATTCCACCAAATATCAAGACAATCTAGAGGCTAATGTTCAAAGCTCAGTCCAGAAATTGAAGTTGAAGAGACGTTGGGTATTCCAGCAAGACAATGACCTGAAGCAAACCTCAAAATCCACCATGAAGTACCTCCAGGAAAGACGGATGAAGGTTTCGGAATGGCCATCACAGTCCCCAGACTTGAATATTATTGAAAATCTGTGGAGAGACCTCAAACATGCCGTGCATGCAAGAAGGCTGAAGAATATTTCTGAGCTAGAGGTGTTCTGTCAGGAAGAATGGGGGATAATTCCAAAGACAAGAATTGTAAGACTCTCAGCTGGCTACAGGAAGCGTTTGCAAGCTGTTATAGCTGCCCGAGGAGGAGTTACAAAGTACTAGCTGACAGGGTTCTCAAACTTTTGCACAAGGCCTTTTTCCTTGTTTTATTATTTTGAAACTGTAAAAAGTTAAAAATAGAAATTATTCTTGCTTTAAAATGTGATGAAATGTGTCATGTTTAACTTTGTTGCATTTAGTGTTCAGGTTTGCTTTCAGTCACTTGGAGATTAATTGTAACAGACATTTAAACCAGCGGTGCCCAAATTCTTGCACCCCACTGTACATTTCCGCTAACAATGCTGTACCCAAACTGTGCAGCACAAAGAACAGGCACAGCACTGTGAAAACTCCATATTAAATGTGCTCAAATTAATGAAAGGAATTAAGACATCAGCTGAGAAAAAAAACAAGCTTTTCAGTCATTTTAGCTGCTAATGATTAGAATCCAGTAACAATGACCAGCTTTTATGAAAAATGGAAGAAGGAAACAAAAATAGCCTAATTAGCAGTTTTTAATCTCCGAAACAGCGGGGAACAATACAAAACTCCAATTCAACCGGCATACTGGACTATTCTGCATTTTGAAACAGGAACACTTATGCAATACTTCAACAACACCCACTATAGGGCCCGAGCGGTACAATGCAAGCACAACTGGTTCTGAATAAACTCTACAGAGCAGAAACTCCATCCACCTCCACTGTGACCCTGCATTTGAATTTGACCAGAGGAGTCGCAGCAGTTTAACATCAGGGAGGTACAAAATGGCCGCTTGCTTTTAAAAACTTAAATCTCGTGAGAGGGTGCAGGATCATTGGTGGTACACTGAGGATTAATTAGGACTAAAGACTGTGCAGACTCGCGTGTTCCACGGGGACGTGCGTTTATGAAAGAGGCTTTTCATGCAGTCGCGAAAGGCGCGACCGGGGCAAAGTGTAACGGTATTCGCTGCCAGCATCATCTCCAATAAAGATCTTTGTTCCAACGGACAGACTGACACATTCCGCAGCATTTTCTGGCCGTGTAAGGGATTACCGAAATGGCTGTCAAACGCCACGCCGTTTATCTTCGTAATGTCGGCCGAAACGCCCCGCTCCGCACTAATGAGGACCTCTGCAACAGCTTCATAACGATTTCCTCAGAAAGGAAAATGCCAGCCGGTCACATGATCTTTCCAGCATTGAGGGTCCTCCCTGTCAGTTTCGCAGGAGATGTTCTTGGGTTTAATGTGAGCGCACTGAAAAAATATTCAACATTTAGTCAGGGCTATCGGGTCAATTATAATGATAAATTTTAGAGGCTTCGCTGTGGAGTCAAATCCATTCCACTGTCTTCTTATATTGGTCGGTTAATGTAGATCATGTATTACTCCAAATTAGCTGTGACAGGGTGCTTATATTCATTAAGGAGCGAAAGGAGAAAGTGCAAGATATTTAACTTAATTTCACCAACAGCTCTGCAAATAAATGCAGTTTCACATCCCGCTCATGATCAAAAGGCCAACAAAAATGCTGGGAAAAAAATCCTGGCGCACTTCCAGGAGGCAGCCTTCATTAGACACAGAAAGGAAATGCTGATTCTAACATTTTCTAACAGGGGAAAAAGTACCGAACACAACCCACCAATTACTAACAGTATTGCTGCACTACTGTAAAAGGCCAGGTTCAATTGGTTAGGATTATTTTGTGGACATTTAGGAATAAAAACAGGATTGTCAGCTTCAAAGAACAACTTCAGAATTCAGCCAAAAACAAGATACTCGTTACTCAGTCTGTCCCACCTTTTTCCTAATTGGTTAATTTTGGGCAGGGGTGTCAAACCGGTCTGTGAAAGGGCCAAGGGGCTGCTGGCTCTCAAACCAAACGAGCCACAGCACACCTGATACAACTAATCAAATCAGCTGATCTCAGCTGCACAGGTGATTTGTTGTATCAGGTGAGCTTCTGCTCAGCTGGAATGAAAACCAGCAGCCCCTCGGAGCTTTTAAGGACCAGTTTGATATTGATATTGAGAGGTTAGCTGCTCTCTCGCAACCCTGCATACATCACTAAGTTGAAAAGGTTTAACTGGAATCACTAGACTTGGGAAGTCATTAAAAATAGCATACTTGAATGTTTCATTAAGGAGACATTACAAGAAAGCACTAGAGTACAATTAGTGACTCGCCAGAACTTTAGAATTTAGCAGAATTAAATGAGTCAGTTCATTAAACTAGGGGACACACAGAGAGATCATACCTCTGTCAGCAGGTTCTGATCCATTAACACTTATAATCAGCTGCAGAGTCCCGATCTGTATCCGGATCCGTCTGGGAATGTACTGTAATCACCTCTTTCCATTCGTACAGTCCAACTTCCGTTCAGATTTTTGATAAGCCATTGAATAGTTTTAGAGTAAACCCACTGACAAACACACACACACAAGCACAAGTGATCCCAACACCACCAGGCAAAGATAATAAATGTTCAATACACTTAAAATCTGCCATTTTCTGCAAGGCTTCATCTACTGGGTGTGTGATCCTTTTTTTGAAAGTAATTCTCCATACCAGGTGTGTGCAGTTTTCCAAGATGATTCAACACTAGACTGAATCACTAACCTTTGAGCGCTAAATGCAGCTATTGTTGCTCAGTAATGTACGACATCAAAATCAAAGCAGTTGAAAGCCTATCTTGTGGCGACTTGTTTAAAAGAGCTCCCACAGGTGAGCTCTTTTAAACAAGTTGCCACATGATCGGTTTTCAACAGTACAAGATAAATAAATTTTTATTTATTTATCTATTTATTTCACCGCTCTAAGGGTTAACCGCTGATTCACATTTGTAAAATGAAATGTACTTGAATTTAATTGATGAGATAATTTCATATGGTAAACATCAACATTTTTTTTTTCCATGCTTTTTTTTTTTTTTTTTTTGAAGTGGCATATGTGAGATCGGACCCAGGTCACAGAGAAAAGCAACACAGTTTAAAAAGTGATTAAATCTCTTTTATATAAACAAAGTGCCTTTTTTTGCCCAATGCAAACTGAAATTCTTTGGAAAAGACTGAAAGTTCCCTTAAAAAGCCTGATTCCCAGCATCTGCATCACATTAATCTCCAACAGGAGAGATCTGTCCTCTGATATCACCAGCCACCAGCGGAGTTCAGCAGATAAATGTACCAGCATCCAGCGAGTCCGCATTCCCTGTCAGGACACTTCCAGCCAATTACCCAAGATCTCCAGATCTGCGCCAGGTGTCCGCCACCGAGAAAACTAACAGGATCGGGGTTAATGGAAGTCATTCCAAAAAGAACACAGCAAAAAGTGCGAGCTAATCGATAGCTATGCGGACGCACATGCTGCATACTTCGGTGAAATCGAGCTGTCGAATCGCCGCGCGCTGATCAGGCCAGCAACGGGCCTTCGGAATAATCCCTCAATAAACACAACCTTTTAAAAGTATTAACACTCGCGTCCAAAAGGTGAGAGCCCGAGCGCGATGTACTGTAAGGGCCTCGCAGGAGTCAATATTTAGCGAGCCAGAAAGAGCCGACACAGAGATCGCCATCAGAGATAGCGCAGCAGGAAATCCGGGTCACAGATCTGAACCCCAACACAGAGGATGAAATTGGATCAGTTTAACGCTGATCAAACATCTGTAGAACTCAGAGGGAACAGGTTTTAAGAGGCACAAGCAATTCGGAGACGAACAGTTCTGTCTCCGCGGGGGTAAACATCCTCGACCAGCAGACACACCAAAACCCTGAGTATCGTCAGCCATGTAGACCTGCATCCACACATCTATAACATTATTCTAATGCACAGTATAAAACTCAGCTCTCATCTCCTGTTTAAAACATTGCTCATGAATGAAATACAAAGAGCTCTGTCTTCAAAGTCAGTGGGGAGTTCTTGTCAGGTTGTCTGCTATGGAACCTGTATCACACAAGGTTAAATCCAACATAAAGAGCAGGTGATGGTAAACATAAGCACTGGGTACAATTACACTGAGACAGGCTATTTAGGGAACGAGGAACAGGTGAATGTTTTTAGCCAAACATCCACTAGCCAGCCATCTGCACAAGTGTGTATCAGCCAAATGGCACAAGGGCTGCCAAATTACCCTGCCGGCAAAAAATCCTCAATTATACAGCTGAAGGATAAAATCTGCAACTTACTCGCTGATGACGGCCTCTTCAGAGCTCAGTCAAACGTATAAATACAAATGTGTACCAGGGCTCATGTTTCAGAGAATTAAAGACAGTTATTTCTGAAGAGCCTTTGGCACAGAGTCAGTAACATCGAGAAATAAATAGGTGGCCTTTTTCTAGCGGAACAGCTCATTTAGCTCCAGCTGAAGGATAAGATCCGCAATGTACCCGCTGACGACACGCGATAAGGAGACCGCGATCGCTTAGCCGTGTCCGCGGCGCATTAAAACAGCGCTTGCTTCGGGAAACTGAGAACAACACCTGCGGCATCATAAATCCACTCGCAGCATTTTTTTATTTTACTTTTTAGTCCGCGACGCCTTCGGAAATATACGGCTGAAATAAACTTGAACTGTGGCCGCGAAAAATGCTTACGTGTCCCGGCTGGCGCCGCAGCTAACAGGTCGCTGGGTCTCGTGCGTTAAATCAGCGCGGGGCCGACCTGCCCGAGCACGTTTTCACACCCATTTGCCACAGATAATGGCGGCCATTGCTCTCCGGGCCTGGCGGATGCGACGGCCCAATGCATTAATCAGGGCAGCTGGACTGACCTCACCTGTCGCAGGGCCGAGGTGGGGGGAGTGAGCACATCGCACCCCGACTGCGAACACTAGCGGCTTTTCCATTGCGGTGCACCCGCTTCTGTTCGCAGTCAATCCGCACAAACCATTACGTGACCCCTATATTCCTGCCCAAGGTCAGGGGGCGAAGGGGCACAGCTTATAAACTCCACACAGAGAAGCCCAGCTAACATAAACCACTATTGCAACACTGCCACAAACTGACAAAGCCGTCATTTCACAAACATTTTGAGGACATCTGTGATACCTGTGACGACATTCAGTTCAGAGGCTAACACTGTTAGCGCCACATTCAGATCAGAAGCTAACGCTGGTAGCTCAACATTCAGCAGAGAAAGCTACAGCTGTTAGCCTCACATTAAGCTCAGATGCTAAGACTGTGAGCTCAACATTCAGCACAGAAATTTAAGGCTGTTAGCCTCACATTCAGCTCAGAGGCGAAGACTGTTAGCTCAACATTCAGCACAGAAAGCTACAGCTGTTAGCCACACATTCAACTCAGAGGCTAAGACTGTTAGCTCAACATTCAGCATAGAAAGCTAAGGCTGTTAGCCTCACATTCAGCTCAAAGGCTAAGACTGTTACCCTCACAATCAGCTCAGAGGCTAAGGCTGTTAGCTCCACGCTTCACTGCTTCAGCAGAGCTCGCCTCGTCAGTTTTCATCTAATTAGCGGATAATTGCCGAGGGCTCCTGATCTTTCGGCCGGCCACTTCTCTGAGGGCACGACAACAAGCTCATTTGCATCTTTGTGTTTTCAGTGAATCTTTTTTCATCTCAAAATCCATGCCATTTCATAAACCCATCTGATCTTCTGGAAAGTCTGGCAAAAAGTTTTAAAACCTCCACACTCACTTGGTCTGGCCATAGCCTACCCATGCTATAGACACCTCTCCCTGCATACAGTGCTGCTTTGAAACATACATACTGAATTGATCTGGCTGTAGGCTTCATCTAATGTATAGGCTGCCTGTGCAGTTTGCAACAGTGGCAACACCTGTTGTGAAAGCTACACTCATGCAGGCTGGTTGAGGAGTAATGTCACTGGTACACTAGCGAGTCAGCTTAGAGCTTAGCGACAGGACACGCGTTTCACACGCAGGGCTAACCCTCCACAGCTGTAGTGTTTACACACACAGTCCACCGGTGTCAAGGGGAAACATTCCACGTCAATAAAATCTCCCCCCGAACCAGGAGCGGGCAGCTAAAGCTAATTAGTCATTAACTTTCCCTCAAGCACGTTAATGCAAAAATACTGCCTGCATAATTCAAAGCAGCTCTTCTGATAAATTCAGCCCAATTTTTGTGAAGTTTTACGATAGTGCTTGAGGTTGAATGGTCAACATAAGTTTGCTTTGGTTTCTGACCACATTTTTTCCATTATTCTTCCTTCGGTGCGTAATGTTTTAAAAAATCCCCTGCTTTCATTAGGACTGCTTCCGAGGCACAGACATTGAGTCAGGTCACATTAAATTTACAGCTCTACGCCAAACTGCAAGGCCACACCCTCCATTACCATCAAATTTGACAAATCAGAGAACATATAGCGGTAGTGAGCACCACATCCTGTTGCATTCTAACGAAATTTGTCATCAGCGCTCGGCCCAGACACATAAATCCAAACAGCTGAACGTGGCTTCAGGCCAAGAAATACATTTACATGACTACGCGACACACCCAGATTATGCTGCATGCCACTAATAGCACAAGCAAGCACCTGGCACCATACTTAACATGGTCCCAATAAAACGATAAAACTTTGACTGCCATTATAATAATGCAAACCAGCGTGCTGTTGTGTTCTCCAGCCTGTGAATAATACTGTTTAATGGTGAAACATTGGAGGCCGAACACACAACATTACCAAACAGGGATGAGGACCCCTTCAATGTCATGCTTTACAGCATTCTTTCATTAAATAAAAATTAATTAAAGTTTCTCAGGCATGGTGTCTGGCCTGATCACCAATGACTAAAAAAGCACGGATGCCTTTTTGTTTTTTTCCCCCTGAAATTATCTTTTCACAGCCTGACCCTTAAAAACCCCTTGACAATAGTATGAAGGCAGAATTTAATCTCATTTAAGCAGGCATGTACGCTATACTGTTACAGCAAGTGCCAAAAAGCGACAGGAAAGCGCTAAGCGGCTCCGGCAGAGTGCGCAGATAAGGGTGTTGGGAAAGAGCCTTCCCTGCAGGCAGGTGGAGGTGTCGCCTCGCACGAAGTGCTGCAGACCTACAGTAATTCCTGCGTCGCTTTTCCGGAGGGGGAGTTTTGGGCTCGCTCCATATCAGGCCCAGAATATCAGCTGACTCACCTCGGCGACAGAAGCGAAATTCAGCGACTGTAACTCAGAATAAGCTGTTTAAATCCACAGCCTCTGATCTGCCAGCTCGAAAAAAGAAAAGATACAACAAACTCTAAGCAAACACTTTAGAAGGAAAAACTACTTCGGGCAAAGTTGCGCTGCATTTCAAGTAGGTGCAGACGACACCCTGCAAATGGAGCACTGCTGATCTGAACCGCGTTAGAAAAATGACCGTTCCTGACGATGTGGCATGGCCATTCGCCTCCGCCAACTTAGCCTATTTATATCAAGCTACCAATTTAGAATCCAATATGAAATCCAGGCCTTTCCGAAGCTTCTATCACTGGTGGACGGCAGGTAAACACTGCGCTGCCGATACTGACCGCGGTTGTTTACATGCAGCTCCAGTCACATCTAGTGCAAAACACTGCCTTCATTGATAAAAACAACAATTCAAAGAAACCACAGTCATCAATATCCCCTCCTGCCATAAAATCCCGTTTTCAAACCCAATCAAGGTCATGACTACTAGCACACAAAAAAATGCACTCATCAAGGTAGTTTCAGAGAAAACGTGTCCTCACTTATCTAGACGGACAGACGTACGGACGAACTCCATTGCAATATCCCCTGCTCCAATTCGTGTGGTGACAGGGGGTAATAATGATTCAGAAGAGTGGACACACACGCATATTCTGATATCAGAGAACTGCCACACTCCTCTACGAGGAGGAGCAAAAGAGCGCTTAACAGGTGAAGCAGCAGGTAGACGACAGCAGCAGTGCATTGTGGGATGGATCGTTCAGACAAGGTCACTACAGGCCTGTGCGATGGCGCTCCCCTCTCCCCTCTGCTTGTCTCACAGAAGTCGTTTGGCGGCACTCTGACTGCGCTGGTCTGTAATGCAGTCAGGAATAGTGGCTGATCGGGGGGGAACAGACAGGGCTGCAGAGTTCGGCCGGGGGCGGAAAGCACCGGAAGAATGAGGGAGGGGGAGAGGAAAGAAGCAGCCAAAAAAGCTCTCCGCCCATGCGGGAGAGCCAGTGCCCCGCCCCTCTGTTCCTGTCCATCTGCCGCCCAGGCGGGAGGGCCGAGCGCTCTGTCCGCTATCCCACGGTGCACTGCTTCCGGTCCTCCCACTGGGCATTGATGTCCGTCCTGCTGCCCGCTCCAATCTGAGATTCGCCAGCAGCCGATAATTTCCGCTTTTCCGTCAAGCGCCGAGGGGACATGGCGCATGAAATGAATATTTTCACCCCCACTGGGCGGGCCGTAAAAATCACCCGCCAACTCCACACCTTATCAGCTACATTACTCTCTACGAAATAACACCACCTGCATGATTACCTGCTAAAGTACCGCTAACCAGGAGCCGTCATCGCCGTTTGGAGGGCGGAGGGCGTTAATCTCGCGCCAAGGAAAGGGCGGGGCACTCCCACATGAGACACGACTAACCACTGGAACCAGACTGAACAGAATCTGAACAGAGACTAGAGCCAAGATGGAGGGGCAGAGGATGGAAGAGAGGACGAACTGAGGGGGCGACGAGCTGAAAATTTAACGGCTCTTCAGCAACCCGACACTCGCACAATCACCATTCATCTCCTCCTCAGTTAATGTAAGATGAGAGAAGAGAGATTCACATTAGCATGATGGATAAATGCTCATGTGCGATTAAATTAGGCAGAAAGCACCAATTTGCATCACTGGTGGACGTCGCTGGGTTTCTCTCACAGATGGGAATTGATTGTAGCGTCTTTGCCGAAGCATTGGCTGCCCTTTATCCTCCTCGTGTTTTGAAAGAGAAACTCGCATTTACCTTTAGCGATCGCACTAGACAAGGTCCAACACTAAAACACAAGCCCGCGGCTCCTGCAAATGAACTTTTCAACTGCCAGAACAAAACACACACTCAACAAAACACACACTGCACACTGACACACCGAAAACTGATACAGGCCCGTTTTCATTCTAATCTGAGGGGAATTGATTTCTCTCCTCGCTTAAAGAAACGATGGAAGTGTTCAGATCTATAAACACGCAGTACATATGAACAGCCTGCTAAACACACACACACTAACCCTTTCCCAGGGGACACAGTTTAATTTATTGTTTTCTTCAGTCACAAAAATCATCTGTCAGAGTTGCCCCCGCAGATCTCACGGAGTTCTGCTCGAAGCTCAGTAAATCCAGCACCAGATTCCTAATTTTAATCCAAAACGGCTGCGTAAAGTCGCCTGGATCTCGAGTATCACTGTACAGCCAAGCTACTTTAGTCCAAAATAAAACATTCAGTATGTTCAGCTGTTTCCAAAGGTAATTCACCATCGGGAAAATTAAAATGTAAACCGCGGCCTCTGTTCTGAAAACAATGCCTTTGGTTCCCAGGCATATTTTATTTGTTTGAAAATGATGCAACCACTGCAAAACCATAAATTTTCCCCGGCTTTATACAGTTCAAATTCTGTCAGAGGCTCACAGACTCCGCCCAGGCACAGTCCAGCAACGCATCACAGCTCACTGACCAATCACGGCCAGTTTCCTTTGCCCTCTATTTCCCAGATCGTTTTACCTGGTGAGAGCCGGTTCTGTCAGGAGGAGCTGGATGGGGGGGGGTACAGAGAAAGGCTCGGAACAGCTCAGCAGGACAGCTGCAGTGATTTCACAGGTATGAGCTGACAGATCCACAGCCTGTGCATGTGAGTCTGGAACAGCAGGAACTACAGTCTGCAGAGGTGCTGTGATTTCAAATTTCAGCAGGAGAATGCAGCACGCTTTCGTGTGTGTGTGTGTGTGTGTGAGAGACTGTGTGTGTGTCTGCAAGTGCGTGTGTGTGTGTGTGTGTGTGTGAGAGACTGTGTGTGTGTCTGCAAGTGCATGTGTGTGTGTGTATGTGTGTGTGCGCGCTCACACGAGTACTTATTTTACTATACTGATGGGGACCTCACAAGCATAAGACAGTCCTAAAAACAGCACTGTGGGGACATGTTTTGGGTCCCGATAAGCTAATGGCTAAGGGCTAAAGTAAATGGTTGGCACCAGGCCCAGCTATAAGGTGATGTAATACATAATGTACAGGTTAAGGTTAGCTGTTAATAGAGGGTTGTAAACAGGATTACTCTGGGGGATTCGAGGGTTCAGATTAGGGGTTCGAAGGGCTCCCCAAATCACGGTCATCGACAGCTGGGAACGGCTGGTTTTACACCCTCCCTTTACCTGGGAGTCAGGTGTGATGACAGTCTGGCCAATCAGTGGCAATGATTGTTCCCAGAAAACCAGGAGTGGATTTAAATTCAAGGGCCAGATTTGGGCAGCCCTGGGTGGGGTTCAGAACAGATTACAGTGGATCTTCGGAAAAGAGATTTAAAGAGAGAGAGAGAGAGAGAAGGTGAGGGGAGAGAGAGAGAGGGAAAGAGAGAGGACACGGGGAGGTGTGACGGTGAGCAGTACCCACAGCCAGCAGGGCCCTCGTCCCGCCCGTACGCTGAGAGAGGAGCAGGTATTTCCGCGCTGCAGATGCTCCAGGTAAACATCAGATGAAAGAGCATCACGCTGATCAGGAACAGAAGCACCGAGCGCCGCCCGCACGCCGACAGCACAGAGCCCTCAGTCCCTGACGAGAGCTGTCAGCCTGAAACCTTTCGCTGGGTCGGATCGTCTAATCGTCTAACAACATAATCTCAGAGAGCCCGCACATCCGCCGAGCAGCTGCTGAGAGGAACCGGAGCAGCATCCGGGAGATTCCGCAACGCCCCAGTGTTCCTCTGTGACCCGCCCAGCACAGGACACACAAACCACAGGCCGCCACAACACAGCAGCGCTCCGGACTCATCCTGCCATGATTAACGGCCCGCCACTCCAGGCACAATAGCCAGCACAAGTCCAAGTCCGCAAAAAAACTTTCCCCGTTCCTGGAACAGAGTGACCCCTGGACAGCACCGTGGGTCCAGAGACCGATTTGGACAGGAGAACTAAGGCGGAGCCCTCGGCAGGAAAGAACCGCACGCCAATAAATCTGGAGCCACTCCCACGCTGAGAGAGAGAAAAGGACCGAGAGCCAGTCCATCTGCAGCACACCAGCATCACACATGTCTGATCAGCTTCTGCTTCAAAGGCAAATACAGCTCACAGATAGAGTCGTCACACGAGGGTCCCAAAAAATCTGCTCGTACAGCCATTTTGTTTCCACTGCGCTATCAGGGACCACGTCAAAGTACATGAGACGTTTTTCCCCCGTTTGCTCTTTTCTCATGTCCAAACATTTTCTCCTCTTATGCTCGTCAATACAACTGCTGACCGGTTTATCGTTTCTCCCCCAAAATTAATGTTTCCCCTCCGAGAAAAGAACTAAATAATCCAGCGATTTCCATTGCGTGAAATGGCTCAGTTTCGCGCAATGGAAACAAAATGGCTTCTATTCTAGAGTTGTCACAACTCCATCTACAGACGCTAGAGCTAATTAAGGCACCAGTGCAGCTGTTTAAGACGCAATTCTGCGGGACACAGAGTGAAACCTGAAGGTTCACCCGCACATTACCATGACGATACATCTGTGGCTCCTGAGGAGGCCAGTATCTTCACAGCTAAGATGCTTGACTGGGACCTGAAGGTCTGAGGTTTGAGTCTCAGTGCAGCCATAGTGAGATCGGAGCAGCTTCTGGGCCCCTGAGCAATGCCCTTAACCCCTCACTACTCCAGCGGGGATTGGCCCCTGCTGGGTCAAATGTAAGTCACGCTGGGTAAAAGTAAAATAAAATATCTGTGATGACAATTTCACCTCTCGGGGGGCAAATCAATTAGAAAGAAGGCCGTGGTCGTAGCAGAAAAACTCCAGTGTGATATAATCACCTTTTAAAGCAAGACAATAAGATCTTTATGAGTGAGAAAGAACTCTGTCTTAAACACTGGCTTTAGCTTTAGTTTTTTGTTGTCGTTGTTTTTTACTACACTCCTCTCCTCTGCTCAACATATTTTGTAACCGGCTGCTCTGTTCCAGGCCACCATCTGTGTCCCATTCAGAGAACAACACAGCGGGAGAGCAGAGCGATGTCATCAGATACAAGTCACTGACCACATTGCTGAAATCTCCCAAACAATACACACTGCACATATCAAACAATACACACCGCAGATATCTCCCAAACAACACACACTGCACATATCTCCCAAACAACACACACTGCTGAAATCCCCCAAACAATACACACTGCAGATATCTCCCAAACAACACACACTCCACATATCTCCCAAATAACACACATTGCTGAAGTCTCCCAAACAATACACACTGCACATATCTCCCAAACAATACACGCTGCACATATCTCCCAAACAACACACACTGCAGATATCTCCCAAATAACACACATTGCTGAAATCTCCCAGACAATACACACTGCACATATCTCCCAAACAACACACACCGCAGATATCTCCCAAAAAATACACACAGCAAATAACTCCCAAACAATACACACTGCAGATATCTCCCAAACAACACACACTGCGCATATCTCCCAAACAATACACACTGCAGATATCTCCCAAACAATACACACTGCACATATCTCCGAAACAAAACACACTGTGCATATCTCCCAAACAACACACACTACACATCTCTCCCAAACAATACACACTGCACATATCTCCCAAACAATACACACTGCACATATCTCCCAAAAAACACACACCACAGATATCTCCCAAACAATACACACTGCACATATCTCCCAAACAATTCACTGTACATATCTCCCAAACAACACACACTGCAGATATCTCCCAAACAACACACACTGCAGATATCTCCCAAACAATACACACTGCACATATCTCCCAAACAACACACACTGCCCATCTCCTAAACAATACACACTGCACATATCTCATAAACAATACACACTGCACTTACCTCCTAAAAAAAGCACACTGCACATCTCCTAAACAATACACACTGCACATATCACCAAAACAACACACACCACACATATCTCCTAAACAACACACGCAGCACATATCTACTATACTGCATATATCTAATACACACACTGCAGATATCTACTGCACCCACTGCCAATGAATGCCCGCTGCAGATAAACACTGCACTTCTTCAATGGACTAACACTGAACGTGAGATCTGAAAGATGTATGAGAGACGCTGAGGAGCACCATTTCTCACCAGGAAATGAGCCTCGGAAACACAGCATGGTTAAGGATACTCTTACTGAAGGCCTTTTTTTCTGTTGGTTTTTTCGCCACCAAGCAGGAGCCTCCTGATGTACCGTTATTAACGTACACTTAGGTCACTCCGAATTCCTCTGGTGCTGTGAAAGTACCTGCGCCAACGTCAGAGCTCATACAAGTTCTAAGCAGTACTATAGTTCACAGTTCCTGCGATACAGGTGTAATATAAAGGGTGGTTCTCAGAACTAAGTTCTTAGCGCTATCGAAAGGTTCCTCCAGTCTGTAAAAGCAAAAAAAAAAACAAAACAGAACCGGACCTAAACCCTGGCGGGGGGGGGGAGCCATCTGTTCTATCATGGCAGAGGTTCGGTTTTAAGCCTTAGGGGTCCAAGACCACAGATATGCCATCAGTGCCTGACCTGAGCATCCCGATTGTGACTTCATGATCACAGCAATAGAGAGCAAAAACGCTGACATTGCAGAACAACGTCCACTTCCGAGGGTCTCTGACTGCAGGAACGTTTTTGCAGGCGTGGAGAGCTCAGGAGTCTCACAGGAGATAATGCTGGTGGAGTTCTCTCCTGAAAAGCCACTCAGATACAGCACACCAGACCCTCCTGACCAAGGGCTGCACTTAGACACCGGCTCCAGGAACAATAAAAAAATTAGGGCCGATCACCACACCGACACTCTTGCCAGCTCCAAATCAGACCGGACGGTTCATCCTGGAGGACTGAAAACACATACAAACATTTGGCGATTCCATTTCGTTTGCACGCCCAAATGCAGCAGAGATCTCGCAGGGCCTCTTCCCAAAGTGCAGCGTCTACATCACCTCCCACCACTGTCTCCTGCACCGCGTCCTGGGGGGCCGGCGTGCTCCATTTTAATTTAAAAACTGTGACAGTGACGGTATCCTACAAAGCCCCAGTGACCTGCCTTATTCCCGCCTCGGCAGCAACAGCAGCACCGATTCAGGCTGCGCGATATGACTCACCTCGCAAACTAACTCTCCTCTCCATCCGCGAATGCAAGTGATCTTCAAATTCATAACAACAGCATGTTTCCCCACATAATGAACTAAGGCTAAACAAATCAAGCACTGAAGGAAAACTAATAAGATTTCAAATGAAACAGTGCAGCAAATTTCCCCACAGTGCCACTGATTAAGTAGAATAAATACACAAGCGAGGGACAAATTAAGAAGCGTATTGAGATGGTTCTGGAATCCTAATGATTACAACCAATAGCTGACACGTGTACGGATCTGCATACGTGTGCTCATGGATGGGTTGACCTGATTCCATTTTACTTCCAGGGGGCTTTGTGACATCACAAGGGGCAGAACAGGCCTAAAAAGTCCCAAGAAAAGAGAGGGAGGGGACTAGGGCTGTGTTCCGTTGTGCATACTTGCATACCACCAAGTACACATAGCAAGCACAGTCGCTATGTTGTTTAATCAAACGTGCTTTCCACATTGCAAGAACACAAAGATCATGAACAAACTAAAATCCCAGGCTGTAAATATCCTCACAGAGATACAACTAAGAATTTCAAATGCGTATCACTTACACACGTTCTACGATGAGTCTAGCAAGCTCGTTGGGGGAACACACCTCCTAGAACTGTAAATTTCAAACCTAACCCAGGGTACTCCTTGTCCAGCATGTTCTAGATCTTTCCCTGCTCCAGGACAGGTGATTCACATGATCAGGTCATTATTAACCCCTGAAACCTGATTGATAATGAGCGGCTCGTTGGCATCACCTGAGCTGGAGCAGGGAGAGATCTGGAACATGCAGGAGAGGTTAGAGGAGTATAGTAGCAGACAATCAGTGCACAAGAGAGCGAGTGTTCAGAACAGCACAGGCCGGGTGTCACCTTCAGTGCAATCAGCCACATCCATCACCTCCCTTTAAGGATCACATGACTAACTCACTCATCCCATAATAGTCTCATTTGCGATCACTACAGCATCACGCTGCCCCAGCATCACAACAGAGGACGAGCCGCACCTCGATCGCTCACGATGGATCAGGCTGCAGAAAGGGCTGCATAAATTAGGCACCATTTTTTTCGCGGCACATTTCTCTCCAGATTAGAAGAGGTCTTTTTTTCACTGTTAAATGCCATTAGTGCGCCGATTAAGCAGCAGAAATGTTAAAAACAAAAATGGCAATCAATAACGTACATTACAATGGCAGTCGGCCATTACTTACCAGTCAAATTAAGACGCTCCGGGGAGGGCAATGGCTTTGCAAAACAGGCCAGTGTGTCAGAGCACTGATACATAATAACTCCATCCGTTGACTAATAGCTGCAGCAGCACTAAACATGCTCAAAATGATATCATTAGCACCCAGGCATCCATTATTATTACGCGGACTGGAGCAGAGACGCATGTCGACACAGGGAGACACATTCACACAGGAAGGCCGAAACAGATGTGTAATGTGAAGCATTCCGGAAAATAACCGCGCCATTGTTGGCAGAGTCAGAATTACAACAACACAATGAGAACAAACAGAAACCGTAACGCGACTCGTCTGCCTTCAATCAACCTCTGGCTTTAACACTCTGCTCACATTTAAACTCACATTTCAAACCAAAATGTTTTTCTATTCGCAAACACGGCCCGGTTAGTTTAGCAATCATCTCAGCAAATTGTTTGTGATGGAAAATCTACATCCTGCAGTCCGAGACAAAACGCTGGTTGACTACAGCCCTGCAAAACAGAGCGCAGTCAAGAGAAATGTAAGATGAACAGATTTAATCTGTTTTTATCTGACTGCTGGATGGTAAATTCATGTATTTAAAGGTGCCCTATCATGACATCAGGTGCACAGCCAATTAGCCATTACAAGCCAGTTTCTTTGTGACATCACACAGTGCAGTGACCTCCCAGAGGCAAGAGGGGCTGATCAGCTTCAGCCAACCAGTTAATAACTTCCCTCAGTATTCACAAAGGACAGATTTTGAAATGACTCGTAATGGTTAATTGGCTGTTCACCTGGTGACATGATAGGGGTTGTTGCAGGAACCCAAAATGGTCGTTGGTGTTGGAGAGATCAGGGGTCAAGAGCATTTCCCCTGAGCTCAGATCAGCTGGTTACACTGACTTGCTTGACCTCTGAACTGTTGAACTGCACAAATCATTCTCCCAAATCAGAGAGGCCAGTTACTGTCAGGAGTGGGACTATTGAGCTCAGGCGGTCTTGTGTGTGTTTATTGACATGGAAACGGGGCCTCATCTATTAAAACTGCCCTGATTACAGATTCAAATATTGTGTGCAGGCTAAAGCAGAGACATGGCATGTGGTCAAAAAAATCCAATCTCACAAAACCGTGGGTATACGGAGCTGCATGCAATTCCACTCCATAAATTCACTCCATAAATCACTGGAATTGATTGCGAAGTAATGCAGACGCCTATCAATTGCACATGTTTTCACACGGAGTTAGTTTTCATGAGTCTCGGCTCGGCGGGGGAGAGATGAACATGCGCCATCATCGTGCGAGCGCTGCGTTTATAAACAAGGCCCCAGACCGTGTGCAGGGACGGCAGGCCAGGGTGTAGCACAGCAAACTGATTAACTCAAACGCTGCCGAGTCCGAGTCTGCAGCGGTGCCGATTAGCTAAATCACCGGCGGAGCGAAGTCTGTGGCTACGCTTATTACCTAAATCAGCGGTGAGGCCCTGTTTGCAGCTCTGCATTCTCCCAGCGTTTTTAAAATAATGGCCCACTTGGGATTCTACAGCTGCGAGGCCTTCCGGAATGATCCGCATGAAGTCCTGTCGACAGAATCGCCGGTCGCCCGGGGACAGGGGGTTGTGAGTTATGCTTTCACTTCGAGAGAGATCCGAATCTGCCGACTGATGCACCCCATCGCCTCTCCGCTTCATATCCCTGGGGTTCGAGCTGTCCATCAATCCCGCTAACTGATAAGACCGACCCAAACTTTCTGAATCCTCACAAGGTTAAAAAAAAAAAACACGTACATATCCTCTATGTTTACCGCCGTCAGCACAGGCACCCCCTCGGAAACACTCCATATTCTGCCTCGGGGCCTCAGGAAATAACATCCCGTCCTGTGGCTCCACAATAGCAAGCCGGCGTGTCTCGCGAACACAGCCAGCGTGGGAAAGCCCAGGGTGGTCAGTGAGCCGCGGAGACGATGAAAAGAGGCGAAAATGCAGCGATTTTCACTTCCTTTTCTGTCGGCGAGGAAGCGGTTTGTGTCGTCGGGCCGTCAGAGGGAACAGCAACTGCTGGCGTCACTGTTTGGGCGACAGATGATGGGCATCAGATGGCCTGAAAGCAGCTCGATTATAGAGTTGGGCAGCCGCTCAGTCAATACCCTCATTTAGCTGCGGAACTCTGAATCGCCGCACATCTCCGCCCAATTACGGCTCCAATTAACCCTTAGCGCGCTGAATAAATTTTCATGGAATTAAAACTGTAATTATCCTGAGCTGTTGAAAACCTATCATGTGGCAACTTGTTTAAAAGAGCTCCCGGGAGCTCTTTTAAACAAGTTGCCACATGACAGGTTTTCAACAGCATCTGATTTTAGTATCTTACATCACTGGGCAACTATAGCTGCCTACAGCGCTCTAAGGGTTAAAACCCCATTGCGGGACTCGGGTCGAGGGAGCGAGAGCTCTCTGTAGGACAGACAGATGACTGGCAGTTTGCTCCTGGGGTGGGACAGTGCTCCGAATGCGGTCCGCAGGCTTTCGCCGAACCCCAGGCCTGTTTCCACTCTCGGCTGTGTGAGCACCTAGGCTAACCCTGTAAAAATCAGTGCAAACGCTTCGTAATGCCACCAGCCACCAGGCTAATAGGAAACCTGGTTTCAATCAGCGGACAAATTACCTCTACAGCCAGCCGTCTCCGCAGCCTCGCTACAAATCTTTCAACGACAGTCGCTCTGACAGCGCACACCATAGCGCCATTAGGCTACTGAAAACGCAGGAAACGGGTCCAATACAGGCCAGTTCTCCTCACCAATCCGTTCAAACCGAACTAGCACCGCTGACATCGTCCAGGAACAAATCGACCTCACGGACGGCCCAAGGAATGAAAACAAAATTCCAGCCTGTCTGCTCCAATACGTCGTTAAGTTTTCAAATTTAAAGTGTTCGTCTCTGATGCAATCTTCAAAACAGTCTGAACATGCAGACACAAAATGGCGGCCATCCATCATCCTGCAAGCAACAGATTACAAAGACCTGATTCATTCAGGAGATACTGGGATGAAAGTCTGTACTCTGCACGCAAGCTGTTGATTCATACGATCTGACAATCCCTAAAAGAGCAGAGAATTTTTATTTGAATTTTCTCAGCACTTCTATTTGACCCTTAGCGCGGGAATACAGTCAAATACATTTTTCCCCTTGTCACTCCACTGCATGGTTTAATTTGATGAGCATCTGTTTGCGCTCTGAAATGATTCACAACATTAAAATTACACTGTACATGCAGACCTTAAAATGCTCAAACGCCTCAAATCTGTGTTTGACAGCGGGAGACAAAATCAGCAGATATTTTTTCGACAGCCCGGTTGCGCACCCTCGCTGGGAGAGATTACACTTAACGCTGAACGCAGATGATCACATGAAAAGTGGCAGTGAGGGCGAGGAGGGGATAGTTAGCACTAAGAGGCTCTTCGGGATGTGATGGCGGTCGGACGGAGAGCTTAACGGGCTGTTTTAGGGATCGTTCACAGCGAACAGACTGCAGCTCAGAACATTCACACAGGCGCAGGCTAAACCAGACCCGCTACGGACAGCCATTTAACGCTCTGCTCATGCCCAGCGACTGGTACGATTCACAGGTGCTCCTACCTGTAACTAACAGAACCTACAGCATCTGCTGCTGGAGTCATGGTGCCAGAAATAACAGGACACCTTCAGAGGTGTTTGGCCGGTTGAAGCAGTATGTGAGGCAGGTGTAGAACCAACGGCAGATTAGGCAGGTGGTCATAATACTTTGGCTCATCGCTGTACACCAGCAAGCATACTCGTAAACACATGTACCCATTCACGCACACACGCACTCACAAAACACACACAAATGCATATAGGCAAGGAGAAACAACACGCAGAGACATTGGGTTTTCATGTTTTGTGGGAACATTAGACTTCACTTTCGTTCCCTAACCCCTAAACCCCGACCCAAAACACAAACACTACGGGCTCTATCTTTCACACTGCCCTACCCGTTGCCACTACCCGCAACCCGTGAATTACGCATTTAGCAGCTTCCACTATCCCTAAACGATATCTTGCGGCCACACTACCCGCTATGCATTATGTCTAATCCCTTATTTGCGCCTGGAGGTGTGCCCGTAGGCGTGTTTATCGCGCTTTCCTAAAATTGCTATCTTGACCACACACTTTAGGGAAAGCGTGTAGCGGGTCCTAAAACCACGCGCTACCGCATTTGGCTTTCACAAGAGCGCTATGCATTAGCACTCAGCAACGGAAATTTTTTTTTTTCCAGCGAGGCGGCATTTCAGAACTCTCTTGCGAATGAAGGTAATTTCGGCAACAAGTATGTACACCAGTTTTTGCAGCACGGTCACGCAACTTGCTGTAAAAAAAATAGACAACTGTCCGATTGGAAAATGTAAACGGACGAAACCACGTACTTGTCACCAGAATTACCTTCATTTGCTGAAGAGTTCTGAAATGCCGCTCTCGCTGGGGGGGAAAAAAAAGTTACGTCGCTGAGTGCCAGTGCATATACCTAATTTTATTTTTCTAAATTGGGATTTTGTTCTATGCTTCATTTCAGACGGAGAGGGAGTTGGAAGTGCATGGCGTAAACGCTTTTTTTTTTTTTGAAGTTTCCATCACAAGGCTTGATTTATTTATTTATTTTTTTTTACTACATACCAAACATTAAACAATTTGTCAATGTCAAGTAATAATAATACTACTAATAATAATACAATTCATGATTAACTTAACGAAAACAGATCCTCCCCTGACTGGATTTGACCTCATGCATGGGCAATTTAACTTCGTCAATGGAGAAACGTGGCGACCTTCCTCTCTCCATCACGGATTTCGGTTTGAGGATTTAGGAAAGCGCAGCCTGCTCCAAAAGGCACTGGCACCTGGCACACTGATTGGTTTAACTGGCGTAACGCCCAAACCACGCCTATGCATAATGTAACGGGTAGCGCTGGTGTTTTAGGGATATAGGCAGGTGTGCAAGATAGCAACTTACGCGGGGGAACACCTCTTACGCAATGCGAAATCCCCAAATAACGGGTTTAGGGACTCTGGCGTAAGATAGGGCCCGATATGCCTAACCCTAACCCTAATCTTAGCCCCTAACCCTAACCTTAAACCATAATCCTAAACTTAACCTCCAACCCTAATCTTGACCCCTAACCTTAACCTCGAACCTTAAAAAAGCCCAGTTAACTTTTGGAGAACGGAACTGAAAAAATCTAATATCGTTTTTGTCATTTGTGGGGACAACAGTAGGAGTACATGCCCATAGAACACACATACACAAGCACACACTGCAAAACTGTGGAACATGTGACATGTTTATAATCTAAACGCCAGTGTGTAAAAGCTAAATGCCTGCTGATTATTGTTGTAAATGGGCGTTCTCATTCCAAACACTGATGTTTATTGGATGTTGCAATCATGGTTTTTCAGATTTGATGAATACACTTTAAAACTGAATCTAAACCCTGTGACATCAGGATTTCCCACACATAGACCGCCACAGCTTCAGTGTGGAGCGCCACAAGTTGATTCCCGTAAATTCTAAGTAAATGCGGTATTGCCGCGTGTTGATAATGCATGCGCAAATTAGCTAAAGGAAAAAAAAAACCGGGAAACTTTAAAAGGTACTGGGAGACGCGTAATTTGCGCCCCCCGCTCAGCAGAATTAGAGTGATCTCTCCCCCCCTCAACAAAATGAAAATCATCTCTATTTAAAAAAAAATTGGTCTGCCACCACGCATTAGTTGCTGGTCTGTGGGAAACACTGGACATGTTTAAAAAGTGTTACGAAAAGGTGTTTAGCAAATGAGACCTGTCATGCAAACAGGGTACTATTCAACCAAAACATGGATTTTGAGATTTTTACTTTAATTGACTAGCAATCAGTGATACTGATGTGCAGAAGAGAGCTAATCTCGCCAACAGCTGCTTCTTTCGATCTGAAATGAATTTGAATCTGACCTTTGAACTTTGCTTTTCAATTTCAGTGCATATCTCAAAAACTACTTACTGGAGGATAGTATCCTTTTCGCTTGACAGGTCACATATGTTCAGAACATTTGGTTTTACAGTCCACACAAAAACACAGAATACGCAGAACATATACCAACAAGCATACATGCACACACACACACAGTCAAACCACACATAAACTCACAAACACACATAAAGAAGTAAACACACACACACACGCACACACACACGCACACGTGCACTTTTAAATGCTAGGAGGGGCAACAGAAACTTCATGCTCAGACACACTTAGGCCAATAACCCTGTGATCCATTACTCGGGCTTGATGCCTCAATAATCCAGTGTAAGACAGTGTGCCGCCTATACAACCATTTCGGCCTAAAAGCCTCCATCAACCACAAACGAGCCAGTGGTCCCCATTCAGTCTTCAGGAGGGTATGGGAAAAGCATGGCCCTGTGCATTAACCCATAAGCCCTTTCTGCGCACCATTACCAGAGGCCAGTCTCCTCTCTTCCCTCCTAACATGGTGTGGTTTCCCTGGGTGACCTTCGGTCACTTTCAGACCAAGTGTCTTACACCTGACATATGCAGAAATGCTTGATCACAGAGACAGAAAACAAGCCTTTCTCAAGAAATCAATCATCCGCACCATGCCTTCGAAGCTAAGATTCTCGCAAAGCCACTGGCAGCATTGAGCGGTAAACAGAATACCTCCTTCCAATATCTGGAACAGTAACTCTGACGAACAACATTGTTATTATCATGTTATTATGCTCCCCTCTCCCAGAATGCAATAATCATCAACAGCTGACTGCGTAACATGCAGCATAGGCTAAGTGGGGGTAAGGCTAACTGCCTGTAGGTGTGAGCGTGAGTGTGTGTGAACACTGGATGTGCCTTGAAATGGATGGGTCCAGCACCTTTCATGACCCTATAACCAGAAATAAGCGTGATGGATTATGAACAGATGGAGGAAGGGATGGATGGATGAGAGGACAGTGACTTTGGTGCCGAGAAAAATTCTGTTAAGTGATTTGAACTTCTGGAAAACAAATATTGTATATTTTGAGTGATGTTCTGATTATTTTCTGTGCCAGGACCATGACACCACAGAAAAATTAGAAGAAAAAAAACACACACACAGTGTGTTGGCTGGGAGGAATATAATACAATAATTTATCTTTCATTCATTCACCGCAGTCCACACTCTCGAAATACAATCAAACGACTGTTTGCTGTTTGAAGGAGTGTCCCAGATGCTCAGACTGTTCTGAAAATAACCACACAGCCCTTGATGAGTGGTGACAAATGAAAGCTACGAGTTCAAAACCTATGTAAACTGACAAAATAGGGCAGTATCTCCGAGGGTTAACGGGAAATTATCCACACCACGCTTCCTCACGACTCTCTCTCTCTCTCTCCCCTCCATGCGCGTCCCGTTTGCTTCTCAGAGGACGATGGTTCTGTTGCCTACAACAGCTCAGCGGCGACCCGACGCAGCGATCTTGAGCAGAATACATGGGCGCGCTCCTTTCAGACGCGCTTCACATTATCATTCCGCTTCACAGCCCCTGAAAATGCATGCGCGCTCTTTTCACGCATCGTATTGCTATTCAGCACTTGAGAGTACACGTGTGTGCTCTTCAGACATCATTTGCCATTTCGGACCGTCACTGCAGCAGGACGTCGGGTAGCGGAGACCCGCACAGCGGCGAGAGGCGGTGGTCCGCGCGCGGAAGCGAGTGCGTTTCCCCCGCGCTGTCAGCGCATAGTGGCGAGGAGAGATGCGGGCGGTGAGACGCCACTGTGGAAATGTCGTTCATATTGTCCCACATCCCGACAACCGGTGTGCCTGACAAGCAGCCCAAGTTTTTTTTTTTTTCTCCCCTACAACCGTCGGATCTGTTATTTTTTTAAATCTGTTATACTGTTATTATTTATTTGAATAGTGTAGATATATTCACAGCAAGAAGCAAAAACCCTCGCCCCAACGTTACATACACGAGCTGAAAGTTTACAGAAGAGTGAGACCATTGAAGCGCTTTTGGTACAGTCCTAAATGTGCGGCTTCGTTAAACTCAATTTCAGATAGTGTCCGAATGACCAACTTTTCCATATTAAGAGGTGATTAACTTTTAAACATAGCGATGATCCAGTAATCAAGCCGTAACAGAGCCAATTCATCTTCGCTAAGCCTTAGATGCTGAAATGAACAAAATGATCCCTATTTTAACTTCTTGTGACTTCTGATGCAATTCCAAGAAACCCACCCCTCCCTATGACAGCACGCCTCCAACTAGTTTAACCATGAAGATGCATAGCTGCACTCAAGCCCAGTCTACTCGCTGCTTGAGGTAAGCTACTAGCGATATGTTTTCAGAAGTCACCATTATTTAGGTAACGTGGTTTAGTTCTGTTTAAATAAATGTTTCGGTTCTAGCGTCCTGTCCTGATCTCCCAACGCCTGACAGTGAACGGCCGTGCAAATAGTCACTTGCGTGGGCGCTCCTCTGGAAATAACCCCGCGGAGTGGCGGGGCGTACTGCAAGCACACCAGAGGTGCAGTGCCATCTAACGCTCTGTCTTTTCATCTAAAAATTTATATACAACAATTTCCCTTTAATCTGAGTTTAACAGAGAGAAAACATTTGATCTTCGTTTTTCGAAATCCGTGGCTGCAAGCTTTTTTCCTTCCTTTTTCCGTTCAAACAAAACCATCCTCAACAGCGCATCGTAACCTTAAAACATTTTAATAATCAAACGTGGTACTTTGACAAACAGACGTTCTTTCGGATAAATAATGAACATGTTCTGATTCTATTCGCTGTTTCGACCGCGCACGGACGTGCAGAACAGGATGAAAATCGCAGCTCAATCAGACCCAAAAGGCTGCGGCTTCCAGTCGGTTCGGCTTCTTCAGCATGGAGTCGCGCGGAAGCTCGCGCCTGTAACGCGTGCTGTCCTTTCAGCACTTACCGCGCGAGGTCATACGTCGTTTATAACACATTTCATTTCATTCATTCCACCCATTCGCGTCAAAGAACCAGACGGTTTATCTTTTCCACATACTGCTGTCATAAAAAAAATCTATGTTAACCAACACTTCGCGATAATAATTTTAAAACTATATTTCAATCCGTGTCGCGAGCGGTACAGAACTTGGTCGGGGAATCGTCTCGCCCTCCAGCAAACTGCCGGTCACACGGATCCAAAAACAAGATGCCAGATATATAATAAGCGTTAAATCAAGGCAAACGTCTCAGACATGGATTCGCATACCCGGCAATGACAAATAAAGCGAAAACACCAGAAACATATGACAGAATAAAATGTCCTTATGATATTCTTTCCCCGACAACAAGTCTAAAACACTGCGTATTCGATAGCGATGGATTTTCAGAGACAAACCAATACCTCACAGCCAGTTGGTAATTTATCTATCTTTTCCCCATAAATAACAATGCATATAGCAACATTCAGATGCACTCCACGAACGACAAATCCCTGTGCAACAGACTGAAAATGATGTCCGCAACAAACTCGACAAATGCCCGTCAAGCAAATAAATGAACATTCTACATTCAAGTTCATACGTCGAACCTGAACGGAACCGGGTCCACTGAAAATCCGATAGCCTTCAATGTCAGAATCTACGGCTTAAATTGCGCCTTTGTCATTTAGAAACCTAGCATGCACATTCGGTAAAGAAGCCAATATCACTAGTATACATGGTAAAATTTAAATACTGTACCGTTTGTTAACTAGACAGCTATTTTGAAAGGGCAGTTGCATTTTGACGAAGCTGATTTTGTGCGCGCGTACTCAACCTTGCATATTCTTGAATACTGAAACCCCAAAAAACATTGTCCAGTCCCGCTCTTTGCAAATACAAATGGATGAGGTCTGTAAACGAAGTATTACGCAGGCAAATAGTTATTGTTATCTAAAGGGCAAGGCTATTTATTACACTGAATGAAACCCACCGAGAGCTAACTCACGTTCCCAATAGTTGCTGGCTCACTTGCAAAATCAACCATCCGACACTGAATCACTTGAACAGGACTGACATATTATCGCGCAAGCCTAGTATCTAGCTGGAATAATAGAAATTCAAAAACTAAATAAAATAACTAGCTTGCAGCCGAGACAAACAAGCTTTCCAGGCAAATGTGATTCCAGAGAAGCACTCGCTGACCAACCACCACCAGCCAACCTAGGCTGCGGTCCGTGGTTAGAGCACGGGTTAGATCATGGGTTAGTTAGAGCATGGGTCAGAGCAACCTTATCAAATGCAGTCATCGCAACCATGCAAAACAGTACCCACTCTATTTCTTAGCTTCTTCCAGCCAACGAGGGATATTTAACCACACACCTGGTTGAAAGGTAAATGCAGGTATTGAAACATATTATTTGATAAGCTAATTATTTAGAACATCTACCTCAGCTAACTGTGAGCTATCCATCATGTAGTAACTAAGCCAGCTACGTTAAGTTAGCTAGCAGACAGTAGTACCGTTAACGCAGCCGCTGCAGCCTGCCTGACAGACCTGCGAACATTTGCGCGACCGACGCTAACCAGTCCAACACGTTCAGATTATACATTACACACAAAAACACATCTTCGCTCCAGGGAAGTCAGTCTCGCTTTCCATCGTTACTAATTTCGCAAGCGAGGTACCATTAGAGAACTGATAGCCGCCAAGCTAGCTAAGTTGGCTCGTCATAACTTTGAACTGGCCAGACACTGGCGGAGACGGTGTCGCTCGTCGGATTATTTTTCATAACCTAGTTAGGGAAAATTTCTAGTTACGTTCTATCTGATTGGTTTACAATTCCAGTTAGGTACAATCTGATTGGCTGAAGCGCGGCTCAGAGCGGAAGCGGTACCACAACTTGGTTAAGAAAAATACGCACGCGTGCCACTCTGCAAAGCACAGGGTCGCAGAAAAGATTGCTAGCAAGTTAGCTAGATGTGCGGCGTTAGTTCGAGAATAAAGGTTTGTTGCGGGTTATTATCAATCGCCAACCATCAGCAAACCTTTATTCTCGAACTAACGTCATGCATCTAACATAACGGAATAATCGCTGTTTGTCGGGCAGACAGAAAAACCTCACTCACCGTTTCTGCTCCGTTCGCATTTCTCTCTTCGCAAAACACTTCGATCTCCCCGTTCACTTTTGCAGCATAAAATCCACTTTTAACTCAGTAACCAGCCTCGCTTCCACGAATAAAATTAAATGCGTCTGTGATGTAACCACACGGGAACTTGGGTATAATCCTGGCGGGGAATGCACGTTTGTAAAGAAGTCCTTTGCAGATATTCCCCGTTATAGATGGTTATAGAGCTCTCCTCTCCAAGTTTTCCCACTCGGACGCACGTTCTCTCTCCCCTGCTGGCTGGCAGTCGGCTCGAGCTCTTCTCTCGCTCGCGCTCAGTCACGCTCTTGCAAGGTTGTTCGTTTGGATTTCCGGAATCGCTCGGACTCTCTCGGATAAAGTCGACGAATGCGTATTATTATTTTTTTCTGTGCTATCGACAATCAACAATGTTATTTGTAAATAGCGATTTGATTCACTTACATTAAAAAGTGTTTCATTACATTTATTGACTTCGCTTCATGTGGGCGATGAGGTTTCCCAGGTTAGGGACTTCAGGGTCTGCAATGATTCTCTTAAACAATGCAGTGTGATTTCTATAGCCGAGATTTCAAATAAATGACAGCATAAAATGTCAAATAAACCTATCCAGTAGATTTTCATCGATCAGGTGGCTTAGATCTCAAAACAGAAATAGAGTTATGATTATTTAAATCCACTCTAAACAGAAATTTGCTGGAATGTTTCATGGTTCTTGCTGATCACTGATCATAAACTGCAAGAGAAATGATCTCTGGCTCATGGAAGCAAATTTGAAAAGAACTGATTGTCAATTGTTGGTAGAGATGTGCCCAGAATAACAATCATCAATGATAATAAATGGCATATTTAACCCCTTAAACTCTAGCTTTGCACTTAAAGGAACTAAAGAGTCTAGAGGGCGAAATTTCACAAACAGGTTCTCTTTATGTAATTTTTCATCCAGAAAAAAAACATGACAGTCATTTCCCATAATATCAAACCGTTTTGGAGTAATAGACCAGTTCGGTTTAAGGCCGGAAGTCCGCGCGCGCATGCCCAATATAGCTGATGTGGGGCAAAAGGAAATATTGTGGCTATTTGTTGCGTAGAGGGGTGCATAAACCGGTATCATAAAGACGGGGACATAAGGTTTTTTTGTGTTCCCCGTGGCAAGAGACAACGACAGGAGTGGATTCGAGCTATAAATCGGAAGAACTTTGTCCCGAATGATCGCACTAGAGTCTGCAGTACTCATTTTGTCAGGGCTGGCGCGACTTCGTTGACCCAAATAATGTTGGCTTCGCTCTGTGTTTCCCTACAAACGAAAGGATCTCACACAGACGCAAGCTAAAAGGAAAGAGCGATTTGATCGGAGAAATATAGTTAAGGTGCTGGTTGATATTATAAGTTATTTAATTTGGCCCACTAATCGTCAAATAATTGTTTAATCTTTTGTTGTTTCAAGGTGTTATTGTTTTGCAGTGTCCAGTTTTTGTACCCACGTTTTGAATAGAGACTGGCTTTGTTCGATCCTATAGGCTATATAAGACTTTAAGTAGATGTTAAACTCTACGCAAAAAAAATATCAAGCCAAGGGGGAATGTTAGTGCCATACGACGTTTTCAGTCTAGGTAAGCTCTGCGGGGCTCACATTACAGAACTTAGCCCCTCAGAGCTAAGTGTAGGTGTGGTTTTCATTTTGCTGCTTGCAATAATAATAATGTCATTAACACCGCTATGATTGGGTCCCACGCCTTAAGTCTCCCACGCCTTAATGGCTACAGTGTTCTTGCGACGAATTCGCATTGTTCAAAACAACCGGCAAGCACACATGATCCTAATCGCCTCTTAACATGGATAAGTGCGCAGGTACACATGTAAAATAGGCTACAAGGCCATATCATTACTGTTTGACTGAACGCTACACATTTGATTTGGGATTTTCATCTGTGCTGAAAATAACAATATCAAGGACTTCCCTTGACAGTAGCCTATCTCGCCAATATAGTCTTCAGCGCAACAGAGACTTGAGAGAAGTCAATGCTTTCAGTTTGTAGGAGAAAACTAATAGAGCTTAGTTTAGCTATATTGTCAAGGGGAAAAGAATTTCGGATCCAGCCTTCACTTTTTTCCGGCTTTTTATTTGTCAGAACGATTTTAAAAGGGGGGCGCCAATATGTTTTAGAGGAGTTTTATCAGTGAGAAGGGGGTTTAGAATTTAATATTAATATTTAATATTGTGAATGCATATGCTGCGCCTGCCCTAGCAACCCAGTGTGTCAGCAGTGACATGACAGCCGCCGTTAATGACATGCAACTGACACGAATAGCAGCACTTGAAACTAAACTCTAAATTTCCTTAACTGGGTAAACGCGGCAGCGTGTTTTCATATCCTAATGTTTCTCTGGGTACCCAAACATTAATCGGTATTTGGAGTAGGTTGAATACAGAACTCTTAATCTCGCCATCCAGACACAAAATGTACGTTGCACACCCTAGAATGTTCCCAAACGAAAAATATTCCTGTTTATAGTCCGAATCCACGCTGTAAACTGCCTTTTACCATGGGGAAAGCGAAAGAACTTATAATTCCCCACCTTTTAAATAGGATTTGTGCATCTTCTGCCCCACATAGTCTGCAAAGAGCATGCGCACTCCAAATCTCGCTTTTTCACGTCCTTAAACCGAAAGGGTCTATTAGTAACTTTCTACTTGCCCTGGGAACGCCCCTTTTTAATCGCTACAATCGATAATGCCGCCCTTTCTTAGCGTGATGTCATCTAAAGAACTCAGGACCAATTCGCTGCATAGCCGGTATGTACAACTGCATGTAAAAATATCATTTTGTTCACTTCATTACATGTTTTTGTCGCCCCAGTGCTTAGTAGCTTCAAATCTGATA
The DNA here is from genome assembly GCA_029692085.1 of Gymnothorax javanicus. Classification (NCBI taxonomy): domain Eukaryota; kingdom Metazoa; phylum Chordata; class Actinopteri; order Anguilliformes; family Muraenidae; genus Gymnothorax; species Gymnothorax javanicus. The sequence goes on along the minus strand of CM056198.1, from coordinate 129,075,468 downwards.
TGATTTACATTATGAGCAAAAGAAAAATTGGCAATATGTATTCTTTATTTAATCTTACACTGGTTTTCTTAAGGGGCAATCAGAGACGCGCTAAATGGGCTAGAGAGCCGTGGTTCACTCGCGCTCGCCGTCTGCGAAAGCTACTGCTAAACGCATTATCCAGGTGTTTGGTTCTCCATTTATAACAACATAAGTACTGCGTTTTAAAGCGTATGACCCAGATTTCTGTTATGAAAATCTAATTCCTCGATCAGCTGTTCATGAGTTTGCCAAACTGCGTGCTACACTTTAATGTCGATTTGACTTCGTTCATTATGCTCTCCTGAGCGGACATCCAATAAGCTCGTTAGGTTATGTGCGGCATTTGGTCAGGCTAGAGTAAAACAATAATATGATCTGACAAAGAGAAAAAGATTAGAACAAAAGACAAGAGTCAAGACACAGCGCCAGCATGCAACTAGATGCGCAGCAGCAGCTAGGGGGAAGCGCTTTCACACTGGACGCGAAACGAATTTTTAGCACGACAGATTACATTCAAAGTCCATGCAAAGACGCGAATGCACGCGTTTCGCGTCCGGTGTGAAAGCAGCTTAATAGAGCGCTGGCGAAGAAAAGGCGTTAAACGTGTGGAATGCAAGCCAAAGCCTGCTAAGTGCTAGCCGGAGCCAGCGCTCTATTAAGCTCTATAGCAGGGGTGGCCAACCCTGGTCCTGGAGAGCCGCAGTGTCTGCTGATTTTTGGTGTTACTCAAAACTCGATTGATGGATTAAAGTAGTTGATTACTCACTTAACTGATCTCACCTGGTGTCTCAGGTTTAATTTGGTAATAATGAGCCAATCAAGCAATTAGGAACAACCCACAAGACTCCTAGAGCCAATTAAGCAGACTTGCAGGTTGTGACAGCAGTCTACGTGTTAACCAAGATTTGTCAATGTGGTTGGATATTTAGCGTAGTTGTAATACAAAGTAGAAGTACAGAGTACAGATAAAAGTTAATAGAGCAGGGGTGGATAACTCTGGTCCTGTAGAGCCAGAGGGTGTGCTGAGTTTGGTTTTCTCCACCTGATTTAAACCTAAGACACCAGGTGAGATAAGTGAAGTGTGTAATTAGCTTTATTTCATCAATCAAGTGCTGAGTAACACTAAAAACCAGCAGACACTGCGGCTCTCCAGGACCAGGGTTGGCCACCCCTGCTCTATAGTGTCTATAACGAAAGCCCTGCTTAAGCGCTGGTGTAGCTAACGCGTTATAATTGTTCATTAGCGGCCTACCTTCATTTTCTTCCGTTTTTCAGTGCCCGGTCTGTTCTTCTTTCTCCCCTTTTCCTCGGTGCTTCTCTCCTCGAATGGACTTCTGATTTTTGGGATAGCATCTGGCTTGATTTTTCTCCTCGTTTTCATCGCGAACTCAGACCAAAACCCTTAATCCTCGAAGTCGGAATCGTTGAAGTGGTCGCTACAAATCACACTATTGTCGCTTGGTCCTTGCCATTTTGCCCGAGTCAGTTTCACCCAAGACGCCCAAATTTGACTTATTTTTTCATCTTTTGGAAATCGATGAAGGCTGACTCCTTCTTTGGATACGTTACTACAACCTGCTACAATGCATCTGGTAGGCATTTGCTTCTCCGTTTCCCGAAATTTCGCGAGAAAATAACGATTTTATAAACCTTCTGCAGTTCGTGTCCCATAGGCAGTATAGAAAATCGAGCTCGACTGAGCTCCGCTCGTTCTTTAGATGACGTCAGCAGGTTGATGTGTCAATCCTGCGGATTTTGGACCTTATTGTGGGCGGGGCAGAAACTGGCTGAAAATCAAGGTCTGCCATCAGAAAACAAGCCTAAAATTATTACTGTGTGTATTTTCATGGGAATTTTTGGCGCAGACATAGTTTACAAGTACAGACCTATGGAATTAATTTCAAAGTACCCGGTGATAAAGAGTTCCTTTAAGTAGGTTCATTGTCAGAGAAATCTTCTTTTTCTTTTCATTTTGTAGGACAATGTCACTACATATTCTGTATCTGCTGGCTGTAGCGTTTCTCTGAAGCAACATCACACCTGTATTGGATGAAATATTGAAACCCAGGACAGCATGTTTTCGCGGCCACAGCATTAAATCAGTTGAAAATATCCAAATCTTGTACATGATTTTACACAAATTTCCCTGTAATTCAGCAGAATGTATTTGAAATTGATCATCAGGATTTAAAATAGGCCAGAAGTTCCACAGGTTGGAATACAGCAGCTGTGTTTGACGTGTTACGGGTTTTAGATGGTTGCTCCAGCTGTCAACTTTCAAAAACTATTCAGTTTAGTTGAGATTGATTTTAAAGTTTGTTTCACAAAAGGTTCATTGGGTCCAGACAGATTTTATCTCTTTTGATAATGAAAGGTCTTCTTTAAGGCTTTCAGAGATTTATCAGCCGGCCGATTACAGTTTTTCATCCACCTTAACCTTTATTCCCTCTGGAGATACAGTCAACAACACCAGGGTTATAAGATTGAATCTAGAACAGTCTCTGGGAAAAAAAAACCTTTTTGCAGGGTGATAAAACGACTACATTTGCTCATAAAATGAAGCACAAGAATTGATTGGTAAGTGATCTAATAGCACTCAGCTTTTGACTATTACAGACAAATGGATGAGTAAGTGTGGATCATATCTAAAAAAAAAAATAATAATGTTCAGACCGCTGGACAGCCCACGTCAGGATAATGACGCACTTGATGGAGTGTGCACACTGGAAAAAGAAGTTCTTGGGTGGCGTAAGGTCAGGGGCATAGAGCGTGGGTCGGGGCAATTCCGCCACTTCCTCCTTCTTTGTGCTTGAGCGGTCAAGCGACGCACCTGCGGCTTTCGAGGCCAGTTACCGTGACCCCCGATAATGAGAGCCCAGCAGTTCGTACCCTGAGAAACTCCCACCCCCATTAGCAGGCATTAATCTTGGGGTCAGACTGTGATGAACAGCCTTGGCTTCAACGAACCTCATTTTGTTTTAGAGCTTGGAGGCGCAGTCTATACAAGCGCAAGTTTGTGCCCGTCCCCTGAATGACTGCCATAAATACCAACCTAGAGCACATCCGCTCAAGGTCATATGGAACGGCCAAATTCTGCATGAATTCCTATCTGATCTGCCATAATGCAACAGACGTCCTGTAAACGCTGACCTCACTCAGTATCGCTTTCTTCGGAATATGATCCTGTGTGAAAGAAAAAACAACATAGAAAAAATGTTGTCGAGTGAGAGCGTCGCTTCTCCAATATCTATCCTCCCTTTTGTTCAAGGGGCGCACACAGCAGACAATAGAAACAGTACCTAACAAATACCAGGGAAATATTTCTCAGTCCAGCAATGTAATCTTTCTTCTTTAGATATCTGTTGTAGATAAAACACCAAAGCAGGACCCGTGCTGGTCATTCTACATTCGAGCGGCTATCAGTGTGAGTCATTTTCTGACTGTCACTGGTGACCAGCCTTCACCAAGGTTAGCTGTGGGAGACACTATTGTCCTTTTTCTATATATCTGTAGCATATTTTTGCAACATATTAAAACAAGTTCATTTCAATAGAAGTAAATGAAAACATGGAAACTGATTGGTCCCTTTACGTATGGGGGGGTGGATTGTAAACATCACACCAGCCTGTGCAAGAAACTCTATAATCACTATGAAAGGAGGAGATTGATCCTGTAGCTTTAATACATTTCCTCTCACCCAAAGCTAATCAGCAACTTTCAAACTGTAGCTGGACATAAACCACCCAGCAGCTGTGTTTTTTGAAGCCAGAACCCCTCAGTTGGAAGCGCTAAAGTAATTCCTGAAAGAAAAACAGGTTCACCCGGCGCTTTGAAATTACTTTAAACATGAAACAGAGAAGGCATTGAATGAGGGGGTCTCTGAGCTGCACGTGACACTTCATTTCATTTGTACATGAAAGGCCATGAAACGCATTGGAATTCCTGTGGCAAATGAAACGCAGAAGACTATCATTTAAGCATTTTATTTGTGTCACCATACAAGGATCACAGTCGGGCCTGGAGGCGAGAATACTCAGTGCACTCAGAGATAAAGCAATGCATTTGGAGAATGTCCGTGTATTAGATGGTGCAAGATAGCGACGGCTTGTCAAAGCCTGAACCATTCAGGAACGCGAGACCTACTCTTCCTTCCGTCACACATCTGCCATGCGTGCAGGACATATTTCTGCCCATAATTACATTTCCACAGCAGTGCCTGGAATGGTAAAATACCATGACGCTTCCAAGATGTTTGCCAACATACATTGTTCCTCCTGTATTTTGTTTATATCCAGTTAACAGTTCATTGAATGACAGATGCTGCACTGTAGAAGCCACACTAGTCCCTGTCCCGGCCCAGACAGCACACCAGCACAGATAATTGGTGTAAACATGCTGCACATCACTGTCGCTGAAATTCACCATAGGAACTGAGCTGCCGCGACAGAATGCCCACAGCATTACATGGTAACGACACACTTATAATAGGTTGAAATGTTCAGTCTATCTCATCGGCACACTGCTTACTTTCGCAATGCTGCAAAGAAGTATTTGCCTCCTTCCCGATTTATTCTATTTTTGCATTTTCATCACATATAAATGTTTCAGATCATCAAATTTATTTTAGTATTAGACGAAGACAACCCAGGTAAATACAACACACAGTTTTTAAACGATGATTTTCATTTATTGAAGGACATAAAGTTATCCAACCCTACCTGGCCCTAAATGAAAAAGTAATTTCCCCCCTAGTCACTAAAAACAAACAAATCTAGGCATCTTTTCAACAGAACCTGTCTGGAGATGTGAAGTCGGCATCTTGCAGCACCTGATGCCACAATCTGAAGAAATTCAAGAACGGATGAGAAACAAAGCCATTGACATCCATCAGTCAGGAAATTGAAAAAAAAGCCATTTTAAGGCTCTGGGACTAAAGCAATCCATTGTCAAGACCATTATCTACAAATTGAGAAAACCTTGAACAGTAATGAACCTTCCTTGGAGTAGCCAGCCTGCCAAAATTCCTCCAAGAGCACTTTACTGAGTCGTTCAGGAAAACACAAAAGAATCCTGACCAACATTTATAGAACTGCAAGCCTCACTTGCCTCAGTTAAAGACAGTGTTCATGATTCCACAGTAAGAAAGACAAAAATGGCACCCATGGGAGAGCCGCAAGGCAAAAAACACTGCTACCCAAAATGAACCGAAAAGGCTCATCTCACATTTGCTAAAAAAAAAAAAATGTCTCGATGACCCCGCAGACATTTGGAACACTATTCTGGGGACTGATAAGCCAATAGTTGAATTTTATGGAAGACATGGATCCCATTATATCTGTCATAAAGCTTGCACAGCATTCCACAACAGGAACATCGAACCAGTAGTCCAACACTGTGGTGGTAGTGTGATGGTCTGGGGCTGCTTTGCTGCTTCAGGATCGGGCAATTCGCCAAAATTGATGGAACCATGAATTCTGCTCTATATTAGAAACTCCTGAAAGAGAATGCCTGGCCATGAGTTCATGACCGAAAGCTCAAGCACAGTTCGGTTACACAGCAGGACATAAATCCGAAGCACAAAAGTCAGTCCACCAATGAACAGCACAAAAGAAACAAAATGAAGATTTTAGAGAGGTCTAGTCAAAGTCCTGTCTTGAATCTGATCAAGATGCTTTTGAATGTCATTAAACAGGCAATTCATGCTTGAACATCCTGCATTTGGCATGAATTTAATCAATTCTGCAAAGAAGAGTGGGTCAAAATTCCACCACAGCAATTTAAAAGACTCATTCCCAGTTTTTGCGAACATTTCATAGCAATTGTTGCCGCCAAGGGTGGCTCAACCACTTATTAGGTTCAGGGGAGCAATTATTTTCTCACATGGGTGATATAGGTTTCGAAAATATCTTCACCTTTAGTAAGTGAAATGATAATTTATAAGCTATATTTTGTGCTAACTCACGTTGCCTTTGTCATATATCAGAATCAGCTGAATGAACTGAAACATTGAAATATGACAAAAAATATAAATGCTAGAAATCGGAAAGGGGGCAAACGCTTTTTCACAGCACTGTGTCACCTCGGACTCAATGGATTCGGGGTCAATACTTTGACGTGGTTGTTGATATCTGAGGATGACACTTCCATGATGGACACATTTATGCTTTGAAATACATTATATTTCAGAAGAAACAGTATTTACACAATTCATAGAACCATGGAATACAGTGCAATCTCCAAATAGTCCAAAACGCCCGCTCAGCATTATCATGCATAAATGCTGCGCTGAAAACATTTAACTGTTTGTACTGAAGCTTCTGTCTCTTGGGTTAGGGAGGCAAGAATCCCCCTAGCTGTGTAAATAGAAAAAGCTGAGCAAATATTCTTGCCCTCTTTTTCAAACTTACTCCTCCATAACTCTTCGGCCTTATTTTGAGAAAGGGGTCTATGCTGGACAAACCAAGATAATAATCAGTTGATTCAGCTTAGTGAATGACAGGTCACAGATTAACTCCACTGATACACTAGTGGTCACATCCAAATCCTCCCCCCTCTCCCTCTCTTCCCTTAAAGCATGGTTCCCACCATAAATACGTTTGCTGTGATCACCGTGTGCGTCCCAGCAACCCAACCGAGAGTTGAGTCGCCATTTTGAGCCCATCTGACATTACTCTGTTGCTATTTTTATTCCAATTTATTATTAATATTGCAAATTGTTTCCAAATGGAGGCCAGAATTCTACTAAAAGACTCGACCTCGTCCACGCTAGAAATGTTCAGCCAGCACTCAAATTCCCTATGATAAAAATCCAGGGAAATACAAATGGCAGAAGCATGAGAGAATCGCCATCCTTTATTCTGCGAAAGAGTAATATATAACCCCAACCCCCACCAGTTAGAATGGCTACAAAGACTATATTCCAAGGGAAGATAGACACATTACATTTCCCGCACAGTTTTACAATTTTACATCAGCTCAGGTGGAGACTGAGTAGTTTGGCTAGGGCTTAATAGAGGAGGGGAGGTGATGTTTCCTAAGACACACAGCTGGAGGCTCCCGCATGTTTTATTAAAAACTGGGGGGGCAGAGATGTTTTTCAGGGGTGCAGAACTCCAAGCCACGGCCTCGGCTCAGTTAGCGGTTCTTCTGAGACGGTGCTATGAGGAAAGAATTATTTTTTCTTTCCCGTTCAGGTTGGATTTGGACTTCATTTTTAAACACACCTAAGGCAGCTAGACTGGTGGTTTTCAAACTCAGCCCTGGGGACCTTCCGTGTTCGCTGTTTTTTGTTCCAACCACAACAACAATCCCAGAGTTCCAACAATCCACTCATTTCTTTTCATCATTCATTTTTCATGCTTGGAGGCTGAACCTCAATATGACAAAAACAGCAATGAATTCCATCAACAATAAAGCCTGATCTTTGTATATTGTTGATTTTGTTATTTTTTAATTTACAACAACAATGACAACACACAGAGTCAGGCACATCACACTCTGCCTGAAGGAGGCGTTTTTGTGCTTTGGGTGTTGAATAACCTGGGCTGCCTTAGCCATTTGACCCCTACCACTAACATACAATAGTGTATCATCAGATTTTTGGTTTTTCAGTGACTTTGACCTTGACCCAATTTGGCCCAGATTTTAATCAGGTGATTCTTGGATCAGTGCCTACCTTTACTGAAAAATATTTGAGCGAACTGTTTTTTTTTCGTTACATGTGCTGATAGGTGAACACGCCAACCAATCCTACAGAAAAAAAAAGCTCTCCACCTTCAGGTTGGGTCATAAAAATGTCAACTTCAATGACTGATCAAAATCAAGACTATGGTGAATCAATGAGCAACTAATTAAGTTTCTCCACACAGGCATTTCATTTCTTAACCCTTAACCCTTTCAGAGCTTAACCCTTTCAGCGGCGTTATGTAAGATATCAAAATCAAACGCTGTTGAAAACCTATCATGTGGCGACTTGTTTAAAAGAGCTCCCGCGGGGGAGCTCTTTTAAACAAGTTACCACATGATAGGTTATCAACAGCTCAGGATAACTACATTTTTAATTCCTTGAAAATTTATTCAGCGCTCAAAGGGTTAACATAAAAATAACGTTAAATTGGTTCGTTTCATGATGATTTTCTTTATTTCTTCATTAATTAATCAAATGTGAGCTTCAGTGAACATGCGTCTTCTGTTTCACTGAATCAAAGCTATTACACCCTTGGATTCCATCAATTATAATTTTTCCTTCTTTTTACACAGGGAAAACAATCATTTTCAACATAGAATATGAATATGAAGCTCTTCAATGCATGCATAGCTATTTCTGACACAATTGCTTGAAAGGGTAAATAATTTCAATAACATGAACAGTGCTATCAAGAAGAATCAACTACCTTTTTCAGTTCTGAAATGCAACTGTGGTTGGAACAAAATCCAGCGAGCGCAGGGGGTCCCAGGACCGAGTTTAAGGACCACTGACTAGATTACTACTCATTCAATTAATAAAGCTTAGGCGGCCCTTTGCTGAAATCTTGCAGTAAATGAATCTATTGTTTATTCATTTTTACCATTCCTGATCTTCCAGTGGGATCTTTAATGTCAAGAGTATTGTTCATAATGTAATTAATGAGATCATTTTCATAGCTGTTGATGCTCGTTGCAGTTACACCTCCGGAGGTGTAAGCACTCATAGATTGCACAACAGATGGTATTTCATCCTTATGAGCCAAGCAAGAGGCAGATGCATTTCCTGATATCTAAAACGCGTTTAATAATATTGTCTAATAACGGTGCACTTTATAATCAATCTGCGAAATACGTTCGTGATTACATTTCAGCTGACAGCAGTAATATTCAGAACATCCTAATATGCAACCTTAACTACCCCTGTAGAGAAGGAACAACATTAATTTTAGGGTCATTTCCTGTCTGATAAACTTTTATATGCATTTTTCCCCCTAAAATACTGTGGAGTGCTAAGTCACCTTGCCCTACGTGTTATAATAATATCGGTTGTAATTGCATTGTCACTGACTGGAGCACAGATTTCAAAGGTGAGCTGTTATGCTGAAGATAATAATATCGAACAATAAGTCGGCCACCACAGCCACCTTGTCCTCTCAGAATTGCTGAATAACATTCCTGTCGTTTTACACAATGAACGCAGGCTCACACAATGACTCTATTGTTGCTTTAGCCCATTCAAGAGGACGGGAAAAGTGAACATTTAACCGAAGCGATTGGAGCTAGAGGGAGCCACGGACGAACCAGGAGAGGGACGTGTGGGCGTTCTGTGATTGAGTGGGGCAGAAATCATTGCCAGAAGTCCAAAGAAGTTGAGAACAGTCTATAGAAGTGCTTACTGCATGAGGATTGAGTAGGCTGGGGAGTCGACACCTCAATTTTTCTGATTCACAGTCAATCCTATTGCAGGGGGAGTCACTCGGATCGACCATAATATTTCAGATAAACGTGCAAATGGGGAAAAAAAAATCAGTTTATCACAGAATCTGTTTACAGCTTCACCAAATGTAATCAGTCCAGTGGCGAGGAGCGTAAAAGAGCACAAACCAGTTGTGCGGAGCACTGGGATGGAGATTCCACAGTCCTACCAACAGATCCAGAGGTGAACTTGTCCGCTGTGAAAGGTGTCAGCAATCTTTGCATATTAGGATACTGGCTTCTTACAATTCTATCATTGGTATGCGAAGCGTTTAGGCCTCTTAATCAAAGTGGAGGCCGAATGACCTCATGAAACAATAAGATTTAAAAAACCTGTTTCCTAAACAGTGTCCAGTCTCTGGACCCCAAGACCTGAAAACCAGCAGGTTTAGGGTTCCAGGTTTTGAGTCAGAACCTGCAGATGTTGGAAGATTTATACTGTACTAAAAATGTGAAATAAATAAAGGTAATGCAACAATACAACTGATAACTGTAAGTATGAAAACATACAAACTTGAGTGCAATATCAAAACTTGTCATGACAAATGGAGTTAAAGAGAGGAAATCAATTCACATAACTTAATGGGGCTATCACTCTTTAAGGAATATTAGAGAGGAGGGCTTATTTACACTCCTGATCAAACGCTGAACAATATTTAAACAAACCGTATTCACAAATAGTTTCCAATGGGTAAGCATCTTAATAAGGGAACAATAGGGGACTCCGGGACAGACATGTCTGGAATACAAGATGAAAATAGAACCAGGCCTATAGCTATCAGTGGAGTATTTATTAACAGAGGACTGATATTCTTGCATTAGTAAGTGTATTGCTGTCTCAACTATAAGGAGCTTTGCAAGACATCAAATTAATTCAATCACCTAACTTTGAAAAGGCAAGAGAAAAAATACTGACATAAACAGTCTTTCACAGTGGCATAAATCAAAACATAGTGAATGGAGTAATGATCTAAGATAGATGGCATCTATCATATTAAGGAAAGGACGGAACTCCAATGCTGAAGGGCATGAATTCAGATGTAAAATCAATGCTTGAATGCAATGAAACTATTTTACTTCTCATTACGGTATAATTCGCAATTTTATCATCTCTCTAACAGCCTGTGAAGGTTTTGCAAACAAGCCAATGACATGTGCGTCCAAGTGTCATCAAAATGTGCAATAACTGTCCCTTCAGTCACCTAAACACTCTCTCTCTCTTCTGAACTGTCATTATTACGTGTCTCAATACAGGAGAATGTCGGGACAGTTCGGACTTTGGACAAATACTGGATATATATTAAAACATTATCAAAGATTCCCATTTGCTCCAGCCGTTCTTTAAGCACGTGACCCAGGTTTTTCGGTGCATACAATGTTACATTAGCATTGCTTGTGGTGTTTTGCGTTGGCGATGAAACTGGAAGCTGTTCCCCGTGTAAAAGGAACTGATTCACACGTGTGCCGCGTGAGGTGAGGGAATAACACCATGCTGTTTACGTCTCCCGCACCCAGAGACACCCAAATCTCGCTTTAACAGTTTATTTTCCTTAAGTAGTATCGCGCTAACATCTCCTGGCACCGTGGGGTGCTTTTTTTTTTTTCGTTTGGATTGAAGCTGTTGCTTTGAAGCCTGGGGGTCTTTTAATTTTTGAGGTTCTCAAGTGGAGAGTAAAGAAAGCTTCACCAGCTAAATATCACAAAAACGCGCCATTAGGTTCATGAAAAACCCAATTAATATGATAAGCCTGCTCTTTTCAAATTCTCTTAACTTTTTTCTTTAAAAGAACAACATTTTCTGACTCAATTATGAAGTGGCCTTCAAAGGCACAAGTCAAATTAGCACTTAATTCTAAACTCTAAGCACTTAAGTTTAGCGCTTGTGCCTCTTTCATCATTCAAGAGCCCGGTGCCTGTGTTTGCAGGCATCCGAAAAACACAACAGTGCATTTCCGAAGAGCAACAGGGACTCCATTACCCAAACTCCGCTGTAGTGAGCCCACAGCGCTCAGGTTTCCTAATTGACTGCATTCTCGTTGTTTATTCCTGATGGTCTGTCAGCACTTCCTGGAGTATTGGGTTTCCGAAGCCTTCCTATTGGCCACAGGAGAGCGCAGAGGGAATCTGTATTTCCCTCAACTCTGAAGGAAGACTGAGCAAACGGATATTAGCTGGTTAATTTTTAATTTCTTGAATGCAAAGCCATGTTTTTCGTAGACTAAGCACTAATGGCCAGGATTATGTATCATAGTGGAAATCTCCGGAGGACCCCAGAAGCTATCGTTCGGCCTTCGCTGAAGGCACCATTATGGCCAAAGTTAGAGAAAATGACAATAATAAAAAAATCAAGCCACTGGAAGACTGGTTTTTCTACTGTAAGTCAATATAATTTATATATAATAGGTAATATTATTGGCCTATATCTATATATAACAATATATAGGTCTGTCATAATGATTGGGTCTATTGTGCATCAGATTAAGACATCATGAAGTCATGTGAAATCCAGCCAAGAACAGGAGGGGGGCACTTCGTTATCATTTTCTATGACTCTGGGAAACATGGATAAATATCACATGCCACTTAATACGCTGCGTACATCATCTACTTTCTACCTGGCAATCCCGACCAAAAATTTTTTGACAACTGTAGAGGAAATCACACCTTGCACTGGCGAGCAGCGTTTGTGAATTGTGAGATTCGTGCCCGAGTAATGTCCGACTGCTGAGACCCATTCATGCTGAAGATTGTGGAGTTGGATTCAACCCTTCAGCAAACCAGATTTTCGGCTGTCGGACAAATATATGCAGCCTCACATATACACGCTGTTCATTCAAGAGCTACACCCATTCTGATAGATATATTTACGAACACGACACGGTTTTTCTTGACTGGGGAAATTTCATCTGCCTCCCTTCCGAGTGAAGGAGATGATTGTTGTTATTGACTCAGATGCTACATTAGCGCGGGCGTGAGGTGCTGTAAATAGCCCACGACAGCGGCTCTTGTCGTAGGATGCGTCTCGGCTAAAACTCACACAAGGCCAAAGTCATTAATGAGCCAACGATAACGGCCTTGACACATCGGTCCTGTGCCATGACAAATCTGCAGCCAAAAAAAACGATGTTTTCCTCGCAAATTCAAATACAGTCATTGCCAAACAGAAAGCAAAAGCAGAGGTAGAACCTCACTACTTTCGCACCTCCGCTACCAGCCCGTATTTCAGGATGAAATGATTCACATCTACAGGGCGGCTTCCGGTTTCAACTGAGTTACTCACATGATTATGAAATCAAATTTACAGGCATAAAGTGCAAAGGATTCCAGATTATGACACTCTATATATCATACTGAGTCGATGATTTTGTAAAACTTGTCTCTCAACGCTAAAGGGCAAACCACAGAATGTACAATACAGTCCTTGAATTAAAGTACTGGTGCCAAATGGTGTGTTAAGGAGGGCCAATAGATTGCAAGTTTTCATTCCAACCAATCACTGCACCTGCTCGATTTCAAAGAGTAGCACGACTTCAAGCAGAGAGGAGAGATCTAATTGGTGTGATGAGCAGGTGTTGTGATTGGTTAGGATGAGAACGAGCACACTCTTGGTCCCCCTTGGCACATGATGGGGCACCACAGTATTGAATGATGAAATAAGCCTGGATTTTAGCTGGGAAACATTTTGCAGCATACGCTTTAAGCAGTAATATGACTGCAAAGACCTTGTCTCGCGCCATCAACCCTGAGAATATCCAAATTCGTACCAGCGACACCGAACTGTCCGTGCAGAACCTCCTTGGTCCCAGCGATTGGGGGATCTGGGAATCAGTGTCACTTTTATTTAAAGTCCACCAGCTATGACATTTTTCTTCTCTAAGAGGAAAAAATAGGCTCACAACTTTTCAGCATCTCTTTCTTTGGCTTTACTGTGGCGCATCCCCTCCCAACCCCCACCAACACCTGCCATCCCTGGCCCATAATGCTTTGCGCCTCTGCATTGCTGTGGAAGTGAGTGATGAAATAGCGATTGAGGGCCGTACGCAGCAGTGATCCCACAAACAAACTTTTGCAAGCAGATGGTCTGTTCCCCGCCGGGGGCCGAGGATACGCCTCTTCTGTAAGACTTATACTGCGAAGGAAGCGAATTGGGATGGCATTTAACTTACGACGCCGTGTTCTCAGGATGCGTGCTTTGGCTGGAAGTCGGAAGTTTTTCTCAGTCTTTTAGAATGTAAAACCTACCGCCCAAATGCCAGTGGGAGGGATCATATCACAAGGAAACAGGAGCAACATCGAATTATAATCCTGAAAGTGCTGATGAACTGAAAAAAAAATCTTGCACGGAAGATTACCTTTCTAGTTATCTTTAATGTTTTTTTTTTTTTGGTCTATGGAAGTTTTCCTTTATGGTGTTTCCACACCAAGAGACGCCAAGTTGGTGAGCATTTCAAGCAGAAAGGTACAGTACATTTTTTAAAATGTAAACTGGAACAGTATTCAAAAATTTGAAGAAATTTCAAGCACTATATCGTTATCTTCTTAGAAATTATTTTCCCACAGTTCTCTTACAGAAGTTTTGAGCAGAATAAAAGGGAATTTTGGCGTTTCGAAGTGGGATTTTATGGGGTGCTTTTCCTTTCTCAGTGTTATGCCTGCAGTAGATAGCAATCAGCACACTCCCAGTTTGTAGAAGAACATAGAAACAGAGCAGTACACTGCTGTAGACCAGGACAACAGCAAAACATATGTTACCTCCTAAAAGAAGGCCCATTGAAAATAAATCTGTCTCAGTTCAAGAGTATATTTAGAATATTTTCACCGCATTACCTTGCCGCGAGGGAACCATTTCCTTTGGCACCACATTTTCTCACCCACATAGGAACACGGAAGTTTTAAGGTTGAGGAAGTGCATCGTTAATGCCAAAGGACATGTAGCTTACTCATAGAAAGCCAAACCTAAACTATTTGGGGCCATTATTGTAGCAAGACTATTTACAAAGGCATGTTGATAGTTGTGCAGCAGTATCTCAATTTGTGTGTTACGTAGTCAGATTTCTAAACGTGTGAAAGAATCTGTAAATGCGACTGCGATTTGTAAATGTGAACAGGAATGTGCAAATGTGTATTCAGAACTTGTGCGAGTGCTATCATATTTGTAAATGTGTGATAAATTCTTCAAAGATGTATTCTGATTTGCTAGTGCGCAGAGATTTCTTGACGCATGTTACTCCGGTTTTCCTCCAACAGTTCAAAAACATGAAGATTGATTGGAGATGCTAAATTGCCTATGGATATGAGTGTGAGAGTGAATGGAGTGTGAATGGTGTGTGCTCCCAGCGAAGGATTGGCGAGCTGTCCAGGGTGGGTCCCTGCCTTTCACCCATAGTCAGCTCGGATAGGGTCCAGCTCCCCAGCGACCCTAATGAGTAGGAACTAGTCTAAATTATAGATGGGTTTACTTTTGGGGATATAGCATATTATGTGCATTTTTCTGAACTATTTGTGATAATCTCTCTAGAGAGGAAGGGTGTTACCGTGATATGCGGCAGGGTTGTTCAAAATAATTCCTGTTGTTACTAATTACAGGTTTAGATTCAGCTAAATTCTGTGGGTACTAAATTGCTGTGTTTAGTAAATTATCATACTGCTCACAGCACTCTTTGTTTATTAATATTTTCCTCAATATTAGCACCTTTGCGGTACGAAACAGCCGCCCAGTTTCTGTTTAGCCAGATGAGTCCAAGCCTGATGACATCAGCCTGATCTGTATCTATCCAGCACGCCGGTATAAAATCTGCTCGACTCGTTAATTTTGGTGAGCCATTTACCACCGATACATCACTCCTGCCCAGACCATTAATCAGGCAAGTACAAGCTCTGACTTTGTGGATCATTTCACGAACCTCTCCCTCAAGGTCACCACACGGTTGTCAGGCATTATGAAGCCATCAGTTTCTGAGTGACGCTGATTTCCTGTTTCTCTCATGTATGATACATATGTCCATGAGAAATTCTAGATTTGCCGCACAATTATGAGGATATTTTTGTTCAGATCATGCAGCACAGTCAGCCATTTTATTATAGATAATATAATTGGCAGTATTTGCAAGGAAACATCATTTGCTAAGCGTGGGTGAATTTTCCTAGCCCCCGCTAGCTCTTGTGATCTGTGGTGAGATTCGCGATGCGTTTGCCTGCTAATGGGGGAGATTTCCAAACAACTATGGTGAATGTAATGAAGAAAAACACTCTTTTTTTGTGTCTCACACTTATTGCGTCGCATAATCACGAACTACATGAAAAACCGTACGTTATGAATTTGAATTGACATTACATAAGACACAATATATAGCGGTCATCCAACAGCCTGCATAGCCTGACCTTAGAGAGATAAACAGAAAAAAATATTTAGAATTTAGGTGCTCACAGGTGAAGGTCAAGTCTGACAACCTGCACGCTGCTCCAAGCTGAAATGAATCAAAGACAGAATATAAGCTTCTTACCTTTAAGTGGATGAGTACGGTTTTGGACGGTTGTATAGTTTATGGCATAATAGTCAGGGCAGCTTTTGGAAACATTTATGTACTGTTGATAATACTGTAATTACTCTTTGTCGCTCTTATCAAAGCATGCAAAAGTTGAAAGGTCAGAACATAACAGGCAGCTTTGATAGAACCATGTGATCAATTACTCACCAGTGCATTATGTAACGTAACTCTGATGTGATTACACACAAAAATGTACAGTGTATTTACATATTATATAACTGATTTCTTTGAGCATTTTTTCTGTCTTTGATTTACAGTATTCGATCTATGTCTCTTTGTCTGTATTGCCAGTGCTGTAATAATGATATGCCTGGAAAGACAATATGGTTGCAGTCGTCTAAACCTTGCACAGATAAGAACAGCTTCGTGTGAATGTGCTTCAAAACGTAGCAGCTGAAACAGCGATTCCTGACGCCAGTAGATCTGTGGCTGCGGGTCTTGCGTACGCTGAACCTGCACGAATCCCCACTCTTTTATCCTCAATGGGAGAGGCGATAAAAGCTGGAGCTGCAGCCCTAATTAAATGTCAAATTTTCACATTTTCACCCGGCGGGTTGCGGAAAGCTCCGGAATGAGGCTCTTATGGTACAGTTTGCAGTCTCCTCCTCACACTGCGTGATGCGGCTTTTCCCGGGCCCAGTCTTGCCAGCGTCTGACGAGCCTCTCTACACTGCGCAGCGCAGATCCGTGCGCCAGCAGAGATCACGGCATGACAGCGGGACAGCAGCCGGAGGAGTGAGTGGGTGGTGATGGGAAATGTAGTTGGAGGTGGGCCGGGGCTTTGCGCCTCAGTCAACATCAGCACTCAGGAGATGAGCAGTTTCATCTCTCCGCGGGGCTCAGCACCTCCGATTGTCTGCGTTTGATCTGTGGGAACAATCCTGGTGGGAAAGAGGGTTGCTATGGCAACAAACACCCCCCTCCCACGCACACTCACACACTAACACTCTCTCACACACACTCTTTTTCCCTCCTTTTCCCTCTGCGCAGCCTGATGCTGCGTGAGCAGGGCTAATGATATCGACCGGACGCCTGCGGCATCACAAACACACGCTTCGCACCCAGCGGCCCGTCACGCAAAGGCAAGGTGACCGGTGACGAGGGATTCGCCGTCGCTGCTCTTTCATCGCGCTTCAGACTGTGAAGAAAGTAAGAGCTCATCACCTTAGCAGCCCTGAACACCTAACTCCGCCCTCTACCACAAACTGGCCAATGAGAGTTTCAGGTCAGCACATTCAGCGCAGGGTTGCCAGGTTTGTCGGTTCTTGCATCAAATTTGGCTACTTTTCTTAGACTTACGTCAGGGTTGAATATTACCGAGCAGCTGGCAGCATGGTTTTCAGGCCTTAAGCACCTTCCTCCAAGTTCACCATCGCAGTCTGTGCAAACACTCCGTATCCCCAGCACAGGCTCGCACTGGCCTGAGGTCAGCTGCTCCCTCTGTTGTGTATGGGGGGGGGTTCTGAGGCCTGCGGTTTAGCACAGGCTCCGATCGCCATGACTCCGCATCTCCTGCCAGATACGTCCCCTGTACCTTGGGCTTTCGGCAGAGCTGAGGCCCCTCCCACGCGGTGTGGTGGGTTGTGATGAGTATCTCACACCTCCCTCCCTCCCTCCACAGATCATTATTGTAATATCGCAGGGGCTATTACCCTCCGCGGCCCCCCCGCGCGGGGAGAGTCTCGCCAAGGTACGGCGCCTGCCCTGCTACCACGGCTTTAATTTCACGCTTTGTTAATGTCCTCCTGTCTCCTTGTGTCCCGCTCTTCGCCCTCGCCCGTCCGTCCCCTCCGTACGCCCATTTCATCCCCCCCCCCGCCATCTCCCGGACGCCTCCTGCGGCAGGAAGTGACACAAGTGACACATCAGGAAGACCGCGGCCTAATTACCTGAAGAATCGCCGTCGCAACTACAGTCAATGTATTAATACACATTAGAAACATATTACAGCTTTTATTGATCGAGATATAATGTGTCTCGTCATGTCGACCAGGCCTCCGACACAACACAGCCACGCTGAGAGGAATAATGACAACCGTAAAGCACAATCACAACAATTTTCAGTTTGGCGCTGTAAAGTTGCAGCAGGCGGACATTTTGTCAAACGCTCTGGCACAAGTTCAAGTAATGAGCGATCGAACAAATGCGAGACAATAATAACTATGTCGAAATATGTGCGGGGGGGGAATCGAACAATGTTTAAATTTTCCCTTGAGATTTAGTTCACATTTCCCATGCAGGTTTAGCCAAGATGAATCGGAGAGAAGTAATTGTAGATTGTCCCCAGGCCTCTTATTCTCTTTCAATCACGTTCTGGTATTAGTGATCTTACACCTGAAAGGGTTAAAATGAAAGTAAAAATGAAATGAAAACACTATAAATGCGATGAAAATAATCTCACCTGTGCCTCTCTGGTCCACTGCGAGTGGTTTATTGTATTCATCATTATTCCATTCATTACGCAGTATGAAAATTGACTCTCGTGCTACAGGATTGGAATGTAGTTAATAGACTTATTTCAAGCGGCACAAAATTGCTTTGGGATACTTCGACAGGGAAGAATGTTTTTTTCTGCCAAGCAATTATGACAATGCACTCTGTGCTATAAACGTGTAATTGGCTACGACTGTACATTTCTGTGGAACTCGTTTAAAAATCAAAGCTCTGCAGAATGTATTTTGCAAATAATTAGGGTGAGTTTCCAGCCTCCTCTGTTAGCGTTAAGCTCCACTGTGGAGAAATTTGTCCTTCTTTTGACAGCCTTTTATGAAGCCATTGTTGCGACTCATTGTACTCGAGCAGTCTGGCGGCGGAGTACATCGGGCGAACAGGACCGCTCGATACCGCATCATCAGAGGCCGTCCTCGACTCCTCTCCTCCCAGTGCTGTTAGAGGAGCGGAAATGATAACCTGCCTCGATTGCTGCAATCATTTGGAGGCGGCGCTCAATTTGAACACCATGAGGCCATTTGTGCGAATCGGAGGCCTTGCTGGTGGCTTTCAATCATCTAGACTGAGGGACGAATTTCCAGATCCTTCCAGGCTGTGTGTCCACATCGTGGCCCCATCTCTGAGGGCACGGAGAGGCATTACCCGGGGTAATATTTAAACCTGGTGACCTGATCATGCGTACGCTGCCCGTGAAGAGAAGCCCAAAGGTGGTTTAGTGATGCAGTCATCAATTAATGAAGGGTTTCGGTTGGCGGGGCGTCTCCCAAATCATTGATTATCATTGGACCAATCAACTGTAGCCAGGTGATCGGACACTGCAGCAGGTGTTGGCCAAGCTGAGCAGAAGAGAGGAGGAGTGAGAGAGCTCACAGCTCAGCATGTTTTGGCCTGTCACAGCCAGAGAGACCGTGAATAACATCTAACATCTGCATATAACATCTGGAATCATACATTTAGTGATTTAATAGGAAACTGTTAAAATTTTATTTACTATGTTTTTTTTTTGTCTTTCCATTTGAAGGCCACAAAGGAAAAACGATCAGAGTTCAAATTTAGCATTTTTGTATATTTTATGTATTATATATTATTATAATATTTTATATATTTTATATTTTTTGCATATTTTTTCAGTGCATTGTTTCTAAGATCGTTTTGAATTTATAATTCATCCTCTCTCCACAACATGAAAATGTGACCCTGATCATTTTTCCATTGTGGTCTTCATTTTAAGTATTAAAATAACAATCTTAAACTTTTAAAATACTATTTTATTATTAGTAAATGTTATGATATTTTTACTATTATTGTTGCTGTTTTTTCTTGTTCCATTATGCGTTGTCTTTTGAAATATGTCATGCCAATAAAGCATGAATAAAGAACTGAAAAATTGAATTGAATTGACACAGAGGAGAGAGAGAGAGAGAGAGGGAGGGAGAAAGAAAGAGAAAGAATGATAGAGTGAGAGACAGAGAGAGGGAGTGAGAGAGAGAGGGAGGGAGAAAGAATGATAGAGAGAGCGAGAGAGTGAGAGACAGAGAGAGAGGGAGTGAGAGAGGGAGAGAGAGAGAGGGAGAAAGAGACAGAGAGGGAGAGAGAGGTAGTGTAGACCTTCCCAAATGGATTGAGTGCATTGGAGTGATGGGTTTGACTTAATTATGTTTCGATAGTCCAAGAACAAGATAAAATTGGATGAGATTCACTTTATTGAGATCAGTGGTGTAATTCCTCCTGTGCATTACACACACTGGAGTCATGAGCAGTAGGTAACCGAAGGTACAAATACATTTCTGTAGCAGGCGCACTGGGCGAGGTCTTTGGCACGAGCACATTTACAGAGACATTCAAACCGTGTATGATTGTTTGCATTTTACGTCGAGAGTGCTGTGTAAAAACTGAATGATATGAAAGACTTAGTTACTGATGTCTCTCTGGTGTCATTAACTCCACTCATTTAAAATGAAGAGATTTGCATATTCTAACCATTACGGTTATCATTCTCAACGCAACTGTGGTTTTCATTTAGTTTTATTCTCAAAAAGCGCTCTGATATCTTGTTAAATTTCAATCCCTTCCCATTCCATCAACTAACATGAAGTTGCTTTTGCAGTCATTGCTCACAGAAGTGCTCTGTTATTCTCTAAATCAACCCCAATTTACACTGTACAGATCATAACTGTCATATACAAACAGTGGGAAAAAAACAAAGTGTTGCTTTGGTGCCTTTATCACAGAAGCATACTGTGCGCTACAGAATTATTGGCACCCTTTGAGAAATATAAACAAGGTGAGATGCAACAAAATGTCTTTATTGCTTATCCTTGTGATCTTCCATTCAAAATATTTACAAAAATCTACCATTTAGTTGTGGGAACATAATTGAAACATTGAATTCTTACTATAAAATAATTATTTTTTCTCAAAAAAAGCCTGCCACAATTATCGACACCCTTTCATTTTACATTTGTTGCAGCCTCCCTTTGCCAAGATAACAGTGCTTAGTCTTCTGCTATATTGTGTGATCAGGTTGGTGAAGACAAGGCATGAGATCTTAGACCATTCCTCTGTACAGGATTTCTCCATGTCCTTCAGATTCTGACGTCAACACTTTTGGGCTCCCTCCTCTTTTCATTCCGCATATTTTCTGTGGTGTTTAGGTCAGCTGACTGTGAGAGCCATGGCAAAACCTTAATTCTGTGGTCACTGAACCATTTTAGTGTAGATTTTGCAGTGTGCTTTGGATCATTGTCCTGCTTAAAGGCCCAACCACGGCCCATTTTATGCTTCCTGGCAGAGTATTGGATGGATTCCATGATACCATTTATCCTAACAAGATATCCAGGGGCTTTGGAAGAAAAACAGCCCCACTACATCAGATCTATCAACATACTTCTCAGTGGGCCTGAGGTGTTTGTCTTTCAGTTTATGCCAAACCCACCTTCGATGTCTGTTGCTGAAAATCACTGATTTGGTCTCATCCGACCATATAACCTGGTCCTATTTAAAGTCCCTGTTACGTTTGGTAAAGTGCCGGTGCTTTAGTTTGTTGTTGATTGACAACAGAGGCTTTTCTCTGGCAATCCTCCTATACGACTTGTGGCAATACAGGTGGCATCTGATGGTAGTTTTGTAGACTTTCTGACCCCAAGACTCAACTAACATCACCATTTCTTCTGCTGTGACCCTTGGAGATTAATTTGCCAGTCGAACCATCCTCCTCTCGGTGTGTTGCACCAATGTACGTACTTCCTCTTCCAGGCTGCGTCTCAACGTCTCCTGTTGTTTTAAACTTCCAGTCTTTTGCTCTAATGGTGGAGATAAGAATTTTCAACTGTTTTGAGATTTTCTTCCATCCATTTCCTGATTTGCGCAGCTCAACAACTTTTTGCTGCACATGGTGATGAATGACTGAAGTAATTTAGCCTGGGTCACTTCGTATTTATACACCAGTGAAATCGAAAGTCATGGTTGAGCACTTGAGATTTCCTAATCAAACAGGTGAACTTAAAAATGTCAAGTATGACTAGAAATATGCTTCAGTCAGATTTTAATTATAGGACTTTCTGTGGCACACTAGAAAAATATTTAATGTCAACATTTTTTTCTTTCAATAATTTAACTCTGTAAGAAGGAAAGATTTTTGTGAATATTTCGAGAAAAAAAACCAAGAGTATAAACAGCATAAACAGCAAAGAAATTTTTTTTACAGCCCGTTTTGCTCAAATTTACTGAGGGTGCTTATAATTTTTGAGGGCACCGTGCATGCACCTAAACATGACAAATTAACGCCCTGTTAAAATTCTGCAATAGCGATTGTAATTAGTATAAAAACCAGCATATACGGGGGGCACCGGGACCACTTTTGTGAACCTCTGCACTAAACACAGTCGATAAAGATAAAACAACTTGGACAGAGATCTAATCTCTGCATCACAGAGGCTGTTTGGGATTAGCCAGAGAGACAGATGCGTGTGAGTTTGTGAATCAGCAGAAGGCTGGACAGAGTTCTCTCATATGCTTGGAACAACCAAACAGCCAATTATCAGATAAAACTATAAAAGTGCAGGACAGTGTCCCTAATTTGTAGGCAAAGGGTAGGTACAGCAAATATTGATTTGATTTAGTTTATGACAGTTTACAGTTTTTCATAACACATTTTTCAATATTTGGAAACCTTTCATTTCATGATTTATGGAAGCGTCTTTGCTCCGCTGAATGATTTTAAATGTGCCTGAAACTTTTGCACAGTACTGAGTGCACACACACACACACACACACACACACACACACACACTGGTATATAGAGTATACATATTTATTTAGGAGCCAGACTAAGAGTAGTTTCTCTGGGATTGGGACACCCATAAGGCCCTGTAATGAACAGAGATTCACAGAATCCCTCCTGCTGAGCTGGTATAGCCTGGAGGAGGTGTGCATGTCTGACAGAAGAGAAAGAGAGAAGAGGCCTTTCTGGCTGCCTCTGAAATGTCAGCATCGCAAACTGCACAGGGACTTCCGTAATATTAAGGCCTTCAAATCCAAAACAAAAAAGAGAGAAGAGAAAACAAAAGCGCCATGAGATGGGGATGGAGGGATGTGAGGAGGGAAGAATAGAGGCCCTGTCGCATGTGGAGAGTCCCCGTTTCCCAGACAAGTAATAGGATCTCTTTGTGAAAGCGTCCCATGTCGTCCCCGGGTCTCTGCTGTGGCTTGTTGGAGATGGTATTGATTCGCGCTTCAGTGCTCATACCAAAGGGGAGGGGGGGTGTAGAATCCTCCCTATTGGGCGGAGCCATCAAGCACAAAGCGAATGGCGGTGCCCATATGGTTAGGAGCGTCTGCTACAGAACCAGACTCTTCATTAATGTCACCGTTGGAGGAATTAACCCTGAAGGACACCTCAAGGACACCGATGCCGCCGTCCCTCAGTCTGAATGAGCAGCATAGTGGGAGGCGCTCATCACTGATGTGCTTTCTTGTTCTCGCAGCATCGGGGGCAAAATCTTAGTTTACTTTTCCCGAGCAAATTTTCCTCTCATTTCCTTGCGAAAGTAACGATTCATCTCTTAATAAAGGTCCCCTATTATTCAATCAGGAGCACAAGCAATTGGCAATTACAATCTGCTCCTTCTTGACATCACACAAGGACGTGACCACCCAGAGGCAAGAGGGTCCGATCAACTTCAGCCAACCAGGTGCTTCAGTATTCTAGTTGGCCACTCCCCCTTGTGATGTCAGGAAGGGGAGATGTTGAAATGGTTTGTAATGGCTAATCGGCTGCGTAGCTGATGACACAATAAGGGGCCTTTACATGGAGAGAATTCAGACCGCGACAGTAGGCACTTTTAAAAGCACTCAAACAATGTCACTCAAGATCAGAAACTTAACGTTACAGCAAGACAACAGCCAGAGACAATAATCCCGACACTTCACAAAGTAAGAAGAGGACAGGGTGATCACTGAGGTTAAACTCCAAAAGGCTGTTGTTGGATCAACCAAATCATAATGTTTATCTTCGACAGTGCAACTATTGCAAATACTGCAGTCCGTGGCGAAATCGATTGAAAACGATACCTCAGTAAAATAAAATATCCTGAAGGTCCGATATCCCCAAATGATTAAATTTCTGAGAGAATCTTATGATGCATGTTTATGTTTGTTTTGAACAATTTATTACGATACAAAGGTTATTCAATAAAATAACAGGAACAATTTGTACTTAAATGACAAGTGATCAAAAACATCTGAGCGTCAGTGCGTTTTAATACTCTATCAATGACTGTTTATCTTATAATTTATACCAGGTGTGATGCTATTTTCTTTGTCTATCGCCCAAAAGGAAATAGAAGGAGAAAGGTCCAATTAGCTTGGAGAGGCGACTGCTTTTAAAAAATCAACTCCAATCTTTGTGTTGCGATACAATAGCTAAATCACAATGGACTCTGATCAGGGAAAGTGCTAAAACAGATCAGGACGTCTCGGAGCACATTATCAATAATCTGAGAGAGTCTCTGTCTCTGGTCAGGGAGGAAAGTGTGTGTGTGTGTGTGTGTGTGTGTGTGTGTGTTCAGTGCAATGAGCCTGGGTCAATACTGCCAGTAACACAGAACCTAACGGTCCAGACAGAATTTCAGCGCATTTGTCTGTGCATTCTTTCTCCTGTAACGGTATATTGCACGTCTTCTGTCGCCATTTCAAAGGTAGAGTTTGATTCTTGACTGACAATGCAGTGTTGATGTTTGATATTGACTCATTAAATAATAGAAATGTTGAAGTTTGTCGATACTGCATCACAAAAATTAGCTATGATCTTGTAGTTCATATTCAGTTTTCTGTGCTAAATTTTAGATTAAGCCTGCGTAAAATGTATAAACTTGACTTGCAGGCTATTATATCTGGAAAAGAACTAAATAAATATCTCCAATATCGCCAATGTTTGTGATACCGAGGCCCGGCAGTTCAGTTTCGTGTTTAAAAGCAGATTGGTCTATTTTGAATTAGGGCATGTTACTGTACAAGTCAATGATGTTATTTTGTAAATGTCGAAATATTCTCGTAACATTAACTATGGATCTTACTCGGGGTGCCTGTGGCATTAGTTTATGTAAGACACACCAGATTAGTTGATGATTGAAACAGTCACAGAAAGGTTGACAGGATCCTTAATAAAGCATCTCATTCCCCTTCCATAAAAAAGAAAAAAAAATCAAATACCTTGTGTGCAAACCAAACACGTGAAGTAAATTAACCCTCAGAGCACTAAATACAAATAGTGTTGCTCCATTGATGTAAGATATCAAATTCAAAGCTGTTGAAAACCTATCATGTGGCAACTTGTTTAAAAGGGTCCCCCAGGGGAGCTCTTTTAAACAAGCTGCCGCATGATAAATTATCTAGTGCTGTCGAAAACCTATCATGCGGCAACTTGTTTAAAAGAGCTCCCCTGGGGGACCCTTTTAAACAAATTGGTGCATGATAGGTTTTCGACAGCACTAGATAATTTAATTTATAAATTTTTTTGAAAATTCATTTCAGCACTCTCAGGGTTGAAAACTGAACCATAAAAATAATTACACCACTATAATCAGAGAGGTAAGAGTTAAACCAAGCTATTTTCATGTGAAAATGCAGAAGTTCAGTTGATTCCATTCCACCCACTTTGTTTTGGCTCATGAAAAATTTTACTCATGGAAAAAAACGTCAATCATATTCAACAATATAGGGCTCACGTGACATTTTCATTCTTTTTGTGCAATATTTTTGTAAAGGGCCCTGTCGGGGTTCCAGGCCTACATGTCGGGTTTCATGATGCAATGCCGTTTGCCTCTCCGGGCTCTGGAAGTTCAATGGCTTCCCTCCATTCGCATCGTAGATTGAGGCACCCGGAATGTTCTAGAAGTGGCTTCTCAACTCGAAGCTGACTGATATGTGGAACAGCAGGAGTTTGAAGTTCAGATACGGCAGCAGGCGAGTGAAAATGGAAACCCGTATAATTATGGCTCCCCTGTGGATTCTGCTGCGCTAATCTACGCCATTTTGACATGTTTTTCCCTCCATAATTCTGGGCACTGAACCAAAAAAGAAACGAGCAGGTAAAAACTAAAAAAAAAAAAAAAAATGCTCAGACAACAGAGGCTCCTGCTGACCATGTCAGCATTATAACTGACAAAGAGGATTAGAGATGTTTGCTGTACTTTTGTTCGATGGATACCATCAGAAACTGGTGTTTGAGCTGCTGTAATTGGAACAATGATACCAATTTTGTATATTGCTTGTATAAGTCAGAAATCTGTAGATATGAATGGCATGAAAAAATGCCATCATTTTGATCAATACCTTGTAAAAAACTGTAAAAACCGTCATAAAGAGATTAGGCATTGTGGGAAAATTAATGCTGGAAATAATCAAGTCTTGTTTGCTGTAACAGGCACGAGCAGCTCAAAATAAAACTCTATCAATCACGGCATAAACACCCTCTAAAAATACGAGAGTCACACATCCAGCTGTGTGAATTACATCATTCGCGAGGATTTTTGGATACAAACGTGATTTTCTCACATTTATTTTTTTTTTGCCCAGTGAAATTCAAATATCCATTGTGCTAACCCAGCTGTTTTCCAGGCTGGAACAATGGTTGGGTTATTAAGCTGAAATTCATGCAGCCCTGCTGCGCCACAAGACTAATTTAACCCAACAGCCTGCTTTACATGCTCATCTCTCCTGTTGGGTTGAAGAGGTCAGAATGTGGGGGTGGGCGAACAGGAGAAAAAAAAGAGCACAAATGAGATTCAAATATAATATCTCGCCAACAGCCGCCGTACCACAGTTTAGGAGCAGGTTTTCAAGTCACGCGTAAAAAATATCCAGCTCAATATCAACTCGGAATGACCCTGAACTCATATGTACTCTGCCAGAGTTGAAGAAACACTGGAAACGTTACTAGTGAGAATTTCACACAACTCTATTTTGCCTGTCCACTGGCATTAGACAAAGAAATCTGTGATTGACCCAAACAGGTATGCAACACTTGGCCCACATCGTCTTATCTTATGATTACTGACAAGAACAGGTGTTACGGCTCTGACCCCATTCGACAGTGTCGACAGGCTCTCGCCACCCTTCACAGGTCACTGGAATTCAGCACACCTGTGATACTGCGTGCGCTACAGACACAAACAGAAGAAACTGTGTCCAGTGCTCTCCTATAATAGTTCTTCCCTCTTAAACCCGGTAGTTTTTCTTTATTACACATTTCTGAATGCTAGAAGCATCTCTGGGTCAGATTGTATTGTGCTACACTATTCAGCATTTCTTTTTGTTAACACGCGTTTCAATTGATTAGTGCTCTGAACAGCACTGAACGCTAACAGCATATATATGTTTAATTCCGTGCACTAACACAGAAAATATGTACAACGTACGTATATAACATGCAAAATTGTACATTTGTTCAGATATGCATTTTACACCTAGTTTTAATTCATTTAAAGAAGCACCATAAAGTGATAGATCGACTATCAGATGCCATTCCTGAAATAGGTGGTAGAAAAAAAAGGCAAATTGCTTCCCTTTATCTTCTTAAATAATTTATTATGACCTGCTGATTGGACAGAATCCACAAGGGCAGTATTTTGTACGCGCTGTAGACCCCACCCCCAATGGTCGGGTAAAAACATTTGCCGGAAATTCGCTAACTGCATGAAGCAGCGACAGAAATTGTCACAATGGAGAAAAATAATTAACTCTCGGTAGGGTAGCTGTTGCTGTATCCTTCCACAGAGTCAGATATACGATGACACTGCTACTCAGTTTGTGACGCCTCAAAATGTTATTGAGAATGGATAGATTTCCCATCCCTACATAATTTTTTTCTCTCCGGTTCACACTAAACATAATCTTTTCCCCCTGTATGTTTTTGTAAAAGCAAAGAAATGAGCTGTGAGTAATCTTCCCTCAGTCAGTTTTCAGACTGCCAGCTGCTGCGGTGCTGTGTGACAGGAGCAGACTGGTGTGAGGGAGTTAGCTGTTGCAGCGTGATGTCACCGTGCAGATTTGTATTTTAGAGTGAATTGTTGCAGTGTGTGTGTGTGTGTGTGTGTGTGAGTGAGAGAGAGAGAGAGTGTGTGTGTGCAAGCGTGTGTGTGTCTGTGCGTTTGTGTGTGACACAGTGCAAATTAGCATGGGTAAGCTAGTTATTGCTGTGTAAATGTATGACAGTGCAGATTAGCATGGGGAGTTTGCTGTTTCAGTGTGAGTGTGACACAGTGTTGATTAGCATGGGGAGCTAGCCGTTTCAGTGTGAATGTGATACAGCACAAATTACCATGGGAGAGCTAGCTGCTGTACATGGTATGACACACCACAAATGAGCCTGGCAGCATGAGTGTGTTTGCTGTATTTAATTTAATCTTTTCTGGTTTGGGCTAAAATGAGGAGAGCTCGCGCAGTTCTCCCCCTACAGTACTCTGACCCTCCCCACCCACAGTCTTCCTTCTCTGGAGTAAACGGTGCGCATTAATCCTCTCAGGACAAGGCAGAGGTGAGAAAATACCAGTTCTGTCAGCCTGAGGATCTGAGCTCCCATCATGTACAATTAAACAGGTTTAAAACCTGGTCATCTTCTGGAAAGACCTGTAAAAACTGTACAAAAATAACAAACCGCTTGGATATTAGCACCTTTGATAATTTCCATGAACTGCCACATTTTTCAGTTTATGTGGGGCGATGCATAATGTTTCACTGTATATAAAAATCATCTCTATGGCAATGCTTTTCTGTTCAGTTATAGGCCTCTGCACAGCATTTGTATGCTTCAAACACTGGACAGGTTAGTCTACACATCCATACATCCATTATCTAACCCATGTATTCCCGGCTAGGGTTGGGTGTGGCCTGGACTCATGGAGGAGAATCAGGAATACACCGCGGATAATTGCAAATCCATTACGGGACACACATAACACACACTCACTCCATATCTAACAGGACACACATAACACACACTCACTCCATATCTAACAGGACACACATAACACACACTCGCTCCATATCTAAGCACAGTGTTTAGTCACCAATAAGCCTGACATGTTTGTCTTTGGACTGTGTGTGGAGACTGAAGTCCGTAAAGGAAACTCACGCGAACACGGGAAGAACATGAAAACTCCACACTGAAAGGACCCAGGCCGGATTCAAACCCACAAATTCTTGATGTGAGGCGACAGTATTTTCCACTGCGGCACTGGTATGCTTAACTTTATAAATATTATGAATTAGTATCTTGTCTTTTCCTGGAGAAGCTCCCGTTTTTTTTTTTTTCCGCTAACAAAAAGTCTGTTGTCATAGCTACCATTTGGAGTGAGTTCTGCGGTCTGGTCAGACGCACCTGACAGCCTGGCTAATTGCTTTGTTAGTCCCGCAAGCCTAATTGCCCACATAGCATGGAGTCCGAGTAAACAGTGCAGTGAGCCTCCATTTTAATTGCTCAAGAACCAGTGGTGAATGGGAACATCTGGTCACTGAGGAAAGCAGCTCGGTGTATACGTACCTTCTGTTTGTCACATGAATGCCAAAGCAATCATCTGTCTGTTCAACCTGACGTTCATTATTCTCTCTCAAAAAAAAAAAAATGTATATATATATATATATATATATATATATATATATATATATATATATACAAGAAAAGAAAAATTACTTATTGAACGCTATCAATCAAACTGAAGGCAGGATTCCCTTCCAATACCCATGTGTAACTATAAACGGTGCCTTCAAGGAATGGATTTATGTTGACTTAATTAAATTGAAATGTGTGTATTTCCAGACTGGATGGAAAGCAAAGGCTATTTGGATGTGCGGTGTCAAAGACTGGTCAGGATCAGTGCGCAACAGTGTCATCCTTTCACTATGAGCCAGTCTCATATTCACGCTTATTGCTCTGTGAATCTCACATTTCAGCAGAAAGGACTGTACTTTGCTTAGAAACAAGAACGCGCTTACCGTGAGACTTTGCAGTATTGCAGATTAGTAACGTTAATGTGACAGTGGAGGTCACATTAAATGGCATTTGCTAATCCACTGAAGTTTTAAGCACAAGTTAATGATGCATGAACACTTCAAGCATGAAATGAACTGAATTAACTCATGAGTTGATATATTTGTTAACGAGCAGTAATTGTGTTAGTCAATGATAATGTATGTATTAGCAAACCTTTATTCATTGAGGAATTAGTTATACAGGCATTTACTAAGTTATTAACATGAATTAATGATTATCTAAATTGCTTCTTCCGTATCAGGGCTGTGGGGCAGCTGGAGCTGACTGCAGACGACTCTGGGAAAACGGCAGGAGCGCTGCCCGGACAGCTCACTAATCCATCACTGGACTCACGCACCATTCACTCATTTCCACCGGCAATTTAGAGTTTCCTGTTAACCTAGCGTGCATTTCGGGCTGCGGGGGGAAACCAGAGTACCTGGAGGAAACACTCATGAACTCCTGTAGAACAAGAAAACTCCACTCAGAAAGGCCCCAGGCCAGATTCGAACCTGTGACCTTGAACCCAGTGAAGCTACAGCGCTGCGCAGTGCGGCACCATGCTGCTCTGAATTAATGATGCATTGGCTAATTTTTCAGTTGCTAGCAGTTAACAAGTACATTAGCCAATTCGCAAGCACATAATTCACGTAAACCTCATTCTGCACTGCCAACTCCTGAAGCCATTCTGCGAATGAGATCGGTGGCACTATGGGTCACACTGCTGCACCACAAAAAGGTCATTCTGGGTTCAAGTCCCATCCAGGTAGGATGCGATCTGTGTGTTCTCTCCGGGTTTAAACTAATGCCCTCTGGACCAGACCAATGCAATCCAAGATCTGCGGTTTGAAATAATCACTCTTGGCTAACTGTGGTGCATTTTCAGAAATGCTATCCGACTGTCTTCATCAAATTTATTGTAAAAATCTAACAAATCCACATTTACAGCCTTACGTAAATAGTTTCTGAGAAGAGATTAAAAATTCTCATCCTTCTGGCGCGTAACGAGCAATTGTTATTAATGGATAATTACTTTTCATCCAGACTTGTCTTCTGCATTGAAACTGTTGTTTACAAAATGTCAGTTATTTCAGTATGAAGCCACATAACTCAAGCCACTGTTTGACTTGCGCTTCATTGATATTTAATTATACCCTACTTACTGAAGTAAAGCCTAAGTTACTATAATGGCCGGTCTTTCACGAGATTGGCAGTATCAGCGCCCACTGGGTTCCTCCTTTGCATGTGCGCTGACAAAACCAGGTGTTACCCAAAATATATGCAGCAAATCAGTTTCAAAACCAAATAATAAAACTGTTTAACTTGTCATTACACTGCTCATGCCTGGCCGTCACTCCTACTCATTAATATGTGCTGTTGAACCCCTCTCATAACCTCTCAATGATTAGCCAAACAGAAAATCTTGAATGCAAAGAGAGGGCGTCAGAAAGTTTGCATGGAGCAAACATCGCAAAGAAAAAAAGAAAAGGTTTCCACAATGTTGGTTTTGGAAATTGAAGATTTAACAGAATCAATAATGCATGGATCTGTTAACTGTTGCCTACGATTTAAGGATAAGAGATTTAGTCTGTCCTGGAAAAGGACTGTCATCCATAACTACGAAGACACTAAATACAAGGCGAGACTCGGGGTCTAGTGTCAGTGCCAAGGTTCAGATAGAAGCCGTCTGTACTGAACAGAAAATACTTGCTTTACTCTTATGCTGTTGTGATGCACATTAAATATTTACTGTGAAAACTATTTTATAACAATTTGCTATTGGTAGATTTAGAAAAACACATTACACATTTAATTTTGTAAAATCAATATTTGTTTACATGTGTAAAAGCAAAAAAAAAATGTTTTTGATATCAGGTCAATAGGCACGGAGCCCAGGAAAACATGGACTGGACCTAAGTGCCAGGATGGATTTAGCTGAAGTATTTATTATGCCGACCGCGCAAGCAAAAATGCAAAACAAAACAGGAATCGCAGTTCCAAAAGAAACTATAGTAATACAAACAAAGGTGTGAAAACACAAACAACACTAGTATAACTATAAAAGAAAAGGAAACGAGGTTACTTAGAATCTATAAAGTGCTGGAACTGCACAGCACTCATATGAAAGGTCAAATTTATTAGTAGAATACACGCGAAACAGAGCACTAAGCTACATAGGCCTGTGGCTTGAGAGAAGTTGCAAAGAACAATGAGAAAGCAACGGTATATACACACATGCTGCCACTGCTCAGCACTAATTACACACAGCTGCTCCTCGTGTGGCTGAGGGTGGCAGCGCTCCAGGTCTTAATTGGCCTGCGTGCTGGGTCTGGAGAGGCGAGACCTGACAACTATATCTTTTTGAGAGTCAGTATTTATATTATTTGAATTAAAAGTACATGACATAAAATATAAAAATTAAGTTAGCATTTGGTGGATAAATATTTGCACTTATTGGCGTATGACTGTGCCTTTAATCTTCACTGTGTTTACATTGTAAAATTCAGTGAAAATCTGTGAGGAGGGCATAAAATGTTATAATGTTGGCCCTAGATTGTGAAGAGTGACTCGTGAATACGGGCGCTTGCTGTTTAATATCATGCTCAGCGCCATAATATGCAATTTCAGTAGAGGAAAATTAAAACACTGCGTAAAAGACAGACAGACAGGAGCAGCAATGAAGAAGGATGGGTTTGGGAGGCTGCAGCACCGTTTCAGGGGAAAAAATGGGCGGCGTGGTGTTATGATTCTGCTCTGTCTGTTCTGATTCTGCCATGTTTATTATGTTTCTGCCATTCCCTGTTATGTTTATGATCAGTTCTGTTAGGTTTTGCCATGTTCTGTTTAGTTTTTGTACTTTGCCATGTTTTTGTTTTTGCCATTCCCAATCCACTATTCTGTTAGATTCCGGTCCATGTCTTTGTTCATGCCCTGCATTGCACTTTGTCTCCCCTGTCTGGTCTCTTGTTAAGTTACAGCTTCTCCCCAGTCCTGCGTGTCACATGCTTAGGTGATTTCATGGTTTCTGGGTTTCAAACATTCCTTCCAATCTCGTTTGCTACCTTCGCCTCTCTTTTCTATATTACTAACCAATACTAACAGTTTGTTGTTTTCGTTAAAGTTCTAACCCAAACTAACATTGTATATAATACTAACTTACTAACGAGCACTAGGGATTGTGTAGCTGCACTTACTAATTGATTAACAAGCTCTCCTTTTCGCCCTGTTCTAGTCTCCGCCTCTTGCCTGCACTTAGTCTTTGCTGCAATTCAGCAGATCCTCTGCACCTGCTCCACTCTGTCCTACCTCTCATTATCTGTGCACATTAGAACTCCCTAACCGGAGCTGTATGTTTTGTCATAGGTTGTCTCGTGTTCCCTGTCCGCGTTTTGGCTTTTGCCAATTTCATGTGATTAGGTTCTCCCTCATGTTCCCTCCTTTGTAATTAGTCTGATCCTCATCACCTGATCCTAATCATAGCATGTGACTTCCCTTGAGTGTATTTAAGCTGTCTTCTCACTGCAGTTCCCCGTCAGAACGTTTCCTCTTGTTTACCTGTGCTGCTATCTTTCCCCTTGTACTCATAGTGTTTATCTTCTGACTGGACCGCCCGACTTACGATTTTTGGCTCTGCTCTTTTGTACTTTTGTCTGCATCTGTTTTGAACCCTTTTTTTGCCCGACTACGAGTTTTGTGTTTGCTGCCCTGGTAACGGTTTGGATTTCGCCCTCTGGATTTTGGCTTTTGCTTCTCTGACAAACCTGTGCCTGTGTACCGAACCTGTTTTTGCCTGACCACGAGTACTGTGATTGCTGCCCTGGCTTTCGACTCTTATTCTACCCTACTGGATTGTGATTTTTGGATTGTGGACTTTGTACCTTTGCCTTCTGCCCTGCGGGGGTTTCCCCCCCCCCTCGCTTAATAAACGTTCATCTACTGCACTGCTTGGTTCTCGCGTCTGGTTCCTGAGCGTATCCTCACACGTGGATTACAACTGGATTCAAATGACACGGGAGAACTCAAAGCAACAGGAAATATCACATCAATCAACCAACTTTTGGAACTTCAAGAGGAAGCATCAATGGCTGAATATCTATAATCGCGTCACCCGGCAGAAGTCTTTTTGTGCTGTCAGCAAGAGAGCGACCATCATGACCAAATATCCCTTATTTGTGAATGGCTATGTGCACTAATATTCCTTAATTACTGATACAATCGCAATTACCTGGCTTTACTTTAAGTGAGAGCAATGAAACCAAGTCATTGCCAAAATGTTTAATCTTTTTATAACATATGGAGCTCTAGGTAATACTAAAAATGTAATATGGGCTCTAATATATTATATGAGGATAATTCAGTACATCATAGATCATGTTCTAATGGTGCATTATAAGAATTAGCAGTTGAAAATAACTGGCTAACAGCATAGAAAAACAAATTGCGAGTAAAAAAATGCATTTTCTTATTTGGGAATATAATGACTGGAAAAGCAATAATACACAAATATGCGAATATCAATAAAAGATTGGCGAACTAGCAGTTCAACAAACCTCATAAAAACAAGTTTCATGCAGAAATGAGATGAACAGCCCGTTTCCCTGGCATTAAGAAATGCGCTCCAGCCTCTCCGTAATGCCAGTGTAAAATGGATTATGATATGCTTTCAACGTATTTGTCCTGTCAGTGTTAATGCACTCACTGAGTTATAAGCACACACAAGTGAAGAGTATTTGTCCTTCAAATCCACTGTGTTTTATTGCCCTCTTATTTAAGCCTACAGATACCTCTCTCACCACCGCATGCATCCAGCGAGCCTCACGTATTAGCCCGTCGCTAACTCTGTTAGCGCTATTATACGGCAGTGTTAAGTATTTCATTGGCCAAGTGCAGGATAATAGAGAAGAATCAGTCAGTTCTCGCTGCAGTCGACAAGAATGGAAGGTAGAGTGTGGCTAACTGTGGGCGTTTAGGCGATGAAACATCGCCGGGTTAAGAGGGGCAATCTGAATACGCTTCAGAAACGCATGAAGAGAGACGGGAGAATAAATGAATTGCGCCGCGAGGCTGCATGTTACAGACTCACAGGAGCCTGGTGGCACAGGGCCGTCTGCATGTTCACACCCGACTGATATCGCTCAGGTGACGAGAATACATGATTTATGGACCGATTCTATCCGGGAATTTTACAAATATACGCACCGGCAAAAAATGTTTGCGAGGTGTGGAATTCACTGAATTCTGCGCAGTCGGATCATTCACAGCCAACAGGATAACATGCTGTGAACTTAATACTGTTTGTCTAGTGTTAATCACCAGTCTTATTTAGCTACAATACGTTTCAAAACTGACTCTTCCAAAGAAGGCAGAAAATTGCATATCTGAACATTGCTTTCAGTCATGTCAACAAAGTGTACATACAGATAAATACATAGCATTCAATCATTCTCTATACCGCGTCTTCCATACTAGGGTAGCAGGGGAACTGGAGCCTATCCCAGCTCACTATGGGCACATCCTGGACATCTTGCCAGTCCATTGCAAGGTGCACACAGCATTAACACACACACACACACGGGCAATTTAGTGTCTTCAATTAGCCTGACACGCATGTCTTTGGACTGTGGGAGAAAACTGGAGCACACCCACACAAACTCCACTGAACAGCCTCCAGCAGGATTCAAACCTACAGCCTTCTTACAGTGAGGCAGCAGTGCTACCCACTGCACCACCGCGCCACCTATAAATACAGTGATTACAATAATTTGGCCACATGGCGATCATTTGTTCTTCATCGTGGGATAATTCCGGAGAGCTCTGTTCTTACTGCAGGAAGTTTAAGTTAATAAATGAAACTGAACTTTTGCGTGTAATAGCTCCGATGACATTTGCCAAAGACATTTGCTGCATGAGGCATCCTCGGTACTGTGTTGGTTTTTGTTACGAAGCTACAAAAATGGCCTTTGTTTAATAAAAAGTAAACAAAATAACAAAGGACGCTCCTGTGAGAACAAGTAAAAACAATTTTCTTTTTCTTTTTCAGAAGTGTAATGTGGTTGACGAGGCAGCGATGTTACTGCTGGGCCAGTTAAAACCGCAGTGGAGATGAATTCTGTTGCGTTCGTACGACACACTGCTGCGCCATTCTGAAGGCTAGTATCTCTGCTTTATTCAATTTCGCTAGTTACCGACAACGGGGCTATATTTACCAACAACTACACGAGTAAGACCTCTCTCCTGAAAGACGTATATAGTTGGTTTTATTAATAGCCGCAAACGTGCAGGACTCCGGAGCAACACGCACTGATGTGTTTGGATATGGTTCTCAGGGCGCAGCGTATTTATTTTACCTCCCGGAAAGCGAAGCGCGCTTTACAGAAGCTGGCGCTCGGCCCAGTGAACAGCTCAGCCCGGAGAGGCTTGTGGGAGCGAGTCCGTGGGGAAGGTGTTGCAGCATACGGTATGGCTGCATCCTGAATTAAAGGTATCCAACATTATTTTGCAATCAGTTGGAGGTGGAGCGCCAAGGTGACCCTTCCTTAATATACGGCCCGCCTCTGCCAAGCCCTCGCAGGAAGCTGTTTGTCATCAAAGTCCCACCAGTGAGGAGTTACAGCAGCCGGGGCCATCAGTCTCGCAGTTTTGGCATTTGGCACACAAAACACAGATTGCCTGCACAATACATCTTGCTGTCACCGCTGGCAGCAATAACACCCCCCTCTTTTCCTGTGACGCTCCCTCAACGCTCCATCGCAGCGGCGGGGCCCTCCAAAACGCCCAGGACCCCCACCTCGCTGACGCTGGTATGCTTTTAACCGCCCGGCATCGACGAGCGCCGCAAACGATGCCTTTAACGTGCGACGACAGAATTATGCCCACTTTTAAGCTCTTCGTCCTGAGGGCGAAGAACAAGCGGCAGTCGGTCTGATCAGTTGATTTCTGCGCGCAGAGACGTGTGGTGCTGCGCTTGTGAAGCAGAAGCGGACAGCATTATTAGATAACCGCCGGCGGCTAGCGGCGCATTCAAGATGGCCGTAAATAACCACCGCGAAGGCGTAAGAGGCTCGTGCACTCAATAAACACAGTCAGAACCGCGGTTTGATTTGGTCTCGTTACGCCGCGATGCCTCTCAGATAAATCCCAGAATCCATTTCAGGTGAAGACCAAGGTCGCCGTGAAAAACAAGCCGCAGGATGGTGCTGCGCAATGCTAACCCTTACCTCTCTCGAGCAGGCCTGCTGTCGCGGGAAACTCATATAACGCCACACGGCCTAAAGTGAGCGGACGCCTCCTCATTCGGTATCTCATATCACGGGGATTAACATGCAGTCCATCCCCCAGTGCTGCTACATCAACCCCTGATGTCCTGATAAGGCTCTCCACTAGATGTTAGAACATCGCTGTACATACAGAATAGGCTTTGGTGTGGTCAGGCAGTGATGCTGGATGATTGATCTAAGACTTTGGTGTTTCAGTGGGGTTCAGGCCAGGACACTGTGCAAGTTAGTCAACGTCTTCTGTACCAATCTTGACAAACTACGCGTGGACTGTGCTTTCTTGCATGAGGGCTTGTCTCACTGAAAGAAGGGCCTCCTGACAGAATTATCCGGAATGTCTTTGAATATTGTCATGTCGACATTTCACTTCACTGCAGCTAAGAAGCCTCGTCTGAACGAAGAAAACCTGCCCCTGACCACACTGTACTTTTGGCCAGGTAGTAATAAATTTATAATTGCAGTAAATTGAAGTAAAGCTTTTAAGTCAGGGTCAATCTTTTCACAGCGGGTTCATTGACACTCGGTGAAAAAAAAAAACTATTTTCTCTCTATCATGGAAATTAACTTCAATCAGTTGCTGCTTTCTCAGCAGTTGGAATTAAGCCACATAAACTGGGATAAACAGCGTTAGCTCTGCAAACGTAATAATTATGGATTTCTTTTGTCCTGCCCTCAGTCGCCCCCATGCTCCATCGATTTCTCCATAATTTTCCCTTCAAATTTCCGTCTTGCATCATAGATTTAAAACCAAACACAACAACCTGTGATGTATTGATTGATCCGTCCAGCCCAAATGGGGGTTACCGCGAAGAAGGCTCTCGGTTGAAAGCTGCATAAAGATGTTTTGTGTCAAACGTTATTATGAGACGGCTGTAAAGGAAGTGTAGTAAAATATGTTTTCAAGAGCCCTCGCAGTGATGATGCGTGTTATTTGCAGTCATTCGGCCGCACATTCGCCTCCGTGGCAGATTTTGCTGCTCGACAGTTGGACACTTGGTTTGTGAGGCGCTTAACAAAATATGAATCCAGGATCCGCCCAAAGTGGTGATGGCCCAGCTGAGGCTGGTTCTGTTGTATGCGGGAGATGTTTAACTCTTTTCCCCATAATGACGACACATGACTCCTGTATGTCTATCCTTTTCCCAAACCTACCCTGGGGTCGTCTTTTGCAGTCATTATGGGGAAAGGGAGGGTGGAGTCTATGAGGAAAAGAGTCGGCAAAGGTTCTGTAAAGAAAACTCATTAAAGACCCCATGGCATTTTTACAAAAATACGAGGCGTAAACTCTGGTTACTTAGTTCCCAGAAAATGTGGCTTCCCCGTGTCGAAGCATCCATACAACTGACTGGCTGTGTTCTCTAGTTTGTACCATAATTCACCAGGTTGCTACATCTTTGTTGACCTTTGTGGATAAATGAATATTTCAGTGAAACATGATCATCATAAATATGTGGTATATCCACTGACTTAGTTTGGGGATGGGCAATGCTTTGGGCTACACAGAGATCAAGAAGACTGCAGAATTCTCAGCCAGAGAATGATTAAAAATGACGGTGTCTCACGGGACCAATCCCCGATGATTTGTCCCTGTGCTGTAGGTGAGGTTTTATAGGAAAGCAGGGGAGAATGTAATCCAGTGTGAGTGACCCACAAACTTAGCTGTGCATTTCAGCTCTGCGATTTAGCATGAGGATGAAGAGAGCTGTGTACCAGTGCGAGGCCAAGGAGAATATATATATATATATATATATATATATATATTTAATTATTGCATCAGATCAGGGTTCTCCTGGAATGAGAAAAAAAAGCTTAAAAAAACTGCAGTCAGGGAAGTTTAAGTCAGTAAATGCAGTCACTTCACTGTAAATGTGGCTTTCCAATGCTAAACATTAGCATGTAGCCATCACCACTGGGGATAAACTCTGGCATGTGATTGGTTAAGCCATAATCGACCAAGTGTCACGCATCCCTCTGTAACCAGTGCTGGTCCAGGCGGGTTGCACTATATTGCTGGAACAGTAGCATACCCTTATAAAAATGAACTAAAGAGTTACTGTATTATACTATAAGAATTGTATAGTGTTCTAAAGAGTAGTTGTAGTGTTCTATAGAACGTTTCACCAGCTATAGTATTACAATAGTTTTTTCTACAATATTTCAATAGTAACACTAAAATCTCTATAAGTGCGTTCCAAAAAACCATACAATTACTACAGTAATACTATAGTTTTTGATGGTAAATTTTATGGTATTCCAATAGTGGTTTTTTGTAAGGGACTTCCTGTTGTTTTTGTCTGGACTGATAACCACAGTTTATCTCTGTCAATGTTATTATGACCCCCGAAAGGGGAGGGCGAGGGTATTGTTTTTGGTTCGGTTTGTTTTTTTGTTTGTTAACACTTTAGCAGCAAAACTAATGGCCAGATTCACCCCAAATTGGGTTTAGGGTTTGCCACTGACCCAGAATAGATGCCTATTGAATTTAGGAAAGGTAGGTCAAAGTTCAACATGTGCAAGGGGCGGGGTTTGTTGTGCCTGGCACCACTTGTTATTATTTTTTTTTTGAAGCGGTAACATACTGAGTAAATCGCATGGTGAGTTACTGAGATGCTTTTGATTGGGTAATTCCTCGCGGCCAATGAGTCACTCCATGAAAATGGCACAATTTGAGTCCCTCTCACCTCTTTTGGCGTATTTTATCTATTGGGTCACCAAAATTTATATTAAAACAGCTTTACATATACTTTGAAATGTCTCATCTAATACAGTGTAAAAAACATGAGTTAAATTTTATCTTTTTATTAGAATTAATATAGTTTTTTCAGCTGACGCCACCTATTTTGTCATGTCCCCCATGGCCTCAATGAAAGTATACTTTGAGAATACCAAATAAAACTGTGAAAAAAGTCAGTAAGTTTTGATATCAACCTAAACATCTATTTGTGCTCTTTTGCTGATGATGTTTTTTTTTTTTTCAAAATTCATTGATAATTATTCATTAAGATCACATTATTTAGTTCTGTACCTGAGTAACCCCTCAACCCCGTTACACGAATGATCCTCCCCCCATAAATACAATGGTATGATCCATAATAGCACGTGCATCAGGGAGTGACATCACTGAAGTCTTTTGGACAACAGGACAAGAGAAACAAGGCAAGTTGCTCCGTTCTTTTCCTTTATTTTCGTCATTTATCTTGTGATATTGTGGTCGTCAAACTCAATGACTCAACACCGTAACATAAAAAAAGATAGAAAACTATTACTAATGAAAGAGGTTTTTGTTTTTTCAAGAATATATGTTAATTCTGAATCTCATGGATGCCATGTGCTCTCTCTCTGGTATTGTCTACATAGAGCAGTGGCCATTTTGTGCAAAAATCACAACCTCGTCACACTCAACCCCGCTACGTGTTTGATTGTAACGGGGTTGTGATTTTAATACATTGGTTGTTAAGTTATCCAATTATTTAAATGATTGTTATTATATTCAATCAACATTCTTATACCACATGCATGCTGAACGTGATCTACACTGAACAAAAATATAAACGCACGAACCAAAAATGCTGAGTTAAATTGATCTATAATGAAATATGCCCACAAATAGTGTTTATTGGTGTACTGAATGATTTGTTTTGATCAATTCTGGTGACCTACTTCTCAGTGACCACTCCCTGTGAGATTATTCACTCAGTGAGTTATTCCGCCCCTCAGCTGCATAGAGCATAACATTGAGTTGGTCAGTCAGCGTGACCAATACACAGGCACTCCTTGCACCAGGGTCAATAAAAGGCCACTGCAAAATGTGTACTTTTGTCACAAGTCACAATGCCACAGATGTCACAAGTCATGAGGGAGCGTCCCATTGGCATGCTGAACCCTGGGATATCTGTGACAGCGGTGTCAACACACTTGAATGTGCATCATTCCACCATCAGCCGGTTGAGAAGTCGATTCAGAGAGACTGGCAGCGCTGTGAATCGTCCACATGCTCCACGACCATGTGTGACCACGCCCACACAGGATCGGCACATGCGGCTCCAGCACCTCCGTCATCGGCTCCGCCCAGCCACCAGGACATCTGACAAGATTGTCGGACTGCACAACAGGTGTATATCAGCTCAGACTGTCCGAAACCGCCTGAAGGAGGCAGACCTCCGAGTTCGCCGACAACACCGAGGTCTCGACCTGACCGCCGTCCGTCGCTGGTACAGACTCGACTGGGCCAACAGTCACCTTCGCTGGACACTTGCACGGTGGAGGACGGTGTTATTCAGCGATGAATCGCGATTCCAACTGTACCGCGCTGATGGCAGACAACGCATATGGCGACGTGTGGGCGAGCGTTACGCGGACACCAATGTCATGCATCGGGTGGCACATGGTGGAGCAAGTGTAATGATATGAGCAGGCATATGCCATGGACAGCTTACCTGTCTGTATTTCATTGAGGGTAGCTTGAATGGGCAGTGGTACCGCGACGAGATCCTAAGGACCATAATCCTACCGTTCGTGCGACTCCATCACGTGAAATTCCAGCACGATAATGCCCGGCCAAACACTGCCCGGATCTGCTCAGAGCTTCTTGATGAGGAGGATGGCCCTGTTCTCAGTTGGGCAGCATATTCACCCGATATGTCGCCAGCTGAACACCTTTGGAATGTTCTGGATCAGCGGGTCAGACAACGTGTTCCGGTTCCAGAAAACGTGCGCCAGCTCCGAGTTGCGCTGCAGGAGGAATGGGACAACATTCCACAGGCCACTATTGACAAACCCGTGAACTCCATGTGCCGGAGAAGTACCGCTCTACGTGATGCCGATGGTGGACACACTCGTTACTTAGTGCTATGAACTCTGCCCAGTGACCCCTGTTGGGTTCAGGCTGTGGTAACTCATGAACTGTGTACAGTAAATTGTTAGTCATGTTTTTGTTGCTTGAATATTTAGACAAGAATAACATAATAATTGTTTTGTTGCAATATTTCCCGATTGATAAAAAATAGTTCGAAAAAAATTACTTTGTGCGTTTATATTTTTGTTCAGTGTATGTTCCATGCTTAAGCTGTGAGTAAGATGGCACCAACAACAGCAGCAGAAAGGCAGAGGAAGTATGGGGCACGCCTTAAAGCTGATCCTGAAAGAAGGGAGAGATACCTGCAGTATAAAAGTATATTTGCCAGATGAGGGTTGGCTCTTATGCCTGAACACTGACACACACACACACACACACACTCACTCCACATTATGTTACATTTGAGCAATTCACTTCACAATGTTTGACAGATAATATGTTGTTGTAGTTGTTTTTAATTTAGGTTAATAAAACTCAATTCAACTGCAATTTATATCTGTTGTCCTTCTTACGGTTACATAATGAAATACAATGCCCATAGAAAATCCTATCCAGTGAATCTGAGAGTAAAAAGACAAGTATTTATATGTAAAGTTGTATTTGTCCCTTCAACCCCGTTACCATCTTCAACCCCGTTACCCTCGTCTCAACCCCGTCACACCTACATGTTCATACATTATTTTTTTTAAATGTA
The DNA here is from genome assembly GCA_029692085.1 of Gymnothorax javanicus. Taxonomy (NCBI): domain Eukaryota; kingdom Metazoa; phylum Chordata; class Actinopteri; order Anguilliformes; family Muraenidae; genus Gymnothorax; species Gymnothorax javanicus. The sequence goes on along the minus strand of CM056198.1, from coordinate 129,032,654 downwards.
TAAAAAAAAATTTATTGTTTGTTGACCTCTGTCTAAAATGTTGAGAGCTATCATAAGATAATTGATTTTGATGAAAATTCTTCAGTTTAACACGTTGACTGCCAACTACGAGATAACTCGTAATGGCGGGTCAGGGCCAGCGCCAGAAAAATTCGGGGGAAATTATCCATCCCTTTATTGACAACAATTGGTCCTGGCTAATTCTAGATGGTTTTCCTTTATAAGCACGTTTTCTAATTCAAGAATAATCAAGTGGCAATTGAAGACACGGCTTCTCTCCCCCATGCGATCTAACAGCAAATAATGGGCTACATTCAGTGCAGAAAAATAATTTAATTATAATTAGGTCAATGCGCTGGCACTCAGCAATGGTAATTTTTTTTCCAGCGAGAGCGGAATTTCAGAACTCTTCGCGAATGAAGGTAATTCTGGTGACAAGTATCGTGGTTTCCTCCGTTTTCATTTTCCAGTCTAACAGCTGGCTATTTTTTTACAGCAAGTTGCGGACCGTGCTGCAAAAACAGGTGTAGGTACTTGTCGCCGTAATTACCTTCATTCGCAAATGAGTTCTGGAAATGCCGCCTCGCTGGAAAAAAATTAACGTTGGAGTGCCTGTGCATAGACCTAATTATAATTAAATTATTTTTCTGCACTGAATGTAGCCCATTATTTGCTGTTAGATCGCATGGGGGAGAGAAGCCGTGTCTTCAATTGCCACTTGATTATTCTTGAATTAGAAAACGTGCTTATAAAGGAAAACCATCTAGAATTAGCCAGGACCAATTGTTGTCAATAAAGGGATGGATAATTTCCCCCCAATTTTCAAGTCTGGCGCTGGCCCTGACCCGCCATTAGCTGGCAGTCAACGTGTTAACTACATTTTTCATGCAAAATGACGAGTGCTTTCACGCATAGGTACATTTCAGGCTTTAGTACAGCAAAAATATGAGATTTTATGTCATTTTTGTATTTGCAATTATTGAATTAGTATGGGGGACATCAGATTATTATAAAAATATTGCTTTCTTTAGAAATGCATTTTACGATCATATTCAATGAGCTTCCATAGTGAACATAACGGGGTTGAAGAATAACAGTGCCCTCATCTTGAAATAATGACCAAGAATAATAGAAAGCTAATGCCTGAGATGGGAAAATGTTTTCTGATAGTTGAATATGTCCTTAATGCTGTGGGATATACATACAAATAATACATTTTGGTAGAAAATGTGAAAATGTCAAAGTCCAATTTGAACCATTCTCATGGAATGACTCCAATATTGGCTTGTTTTGTGTGCTTGATGTACACACCTTCACGTAAAAAATTACCTCCAGTCAAGCTGTTATTGGTTCAACTGGATCACATTTCCTGGGGAGGTTAAGCAGGCATATTGAACATTTTGCAATTTATTGCAAAACCGCTGAGAAAACGTCAAACCTCTTTTATCCATTCCCTTCATATTAGATGTAATTAAATCATTGAAAACATGTCCTTGCATTGTGTTAATTGTTATTATTTTTTACATGGCTTTGTTTTACAGACCTGTGACTAATTTTGGAACAAAAAGGTAGTAAACGGTAAGACTGTTTCCGAATTAATTAGGCGCACGTGCTAATCCATAACGAGACAAGCAGAGGCATTGGGAAGTAAGCTTATGTTATGTGATTTGTCATGGCTGGTTGTATATTCGTTCTGTATTATACAAACCAAATAATGCCAAGCGTATTTCCTGTTTCTTGTTGTATTGCCTTTGTCGCAGGAAATATTTGCACCGTCAGTCGTTTGACAAGTACTTGTATTATGTGATTACAAATGGACATGTTCTGAAGCATTAGAGAATTCCGTGGATCGTCCAATCACGTCCTCTTGCACAGAGAACGGCTGGTAACACTCTCCTTATATGTGGGATTCAGATGTACACTGTAAAACACGATAGCCCCATTATGTTATGTGAACTTATTTCTTTTCATTATCTCCACTTTTCATAAAACATTTAAGATATTGAATTGAAGTTCATATGTTTTCCAAAGTTGAACTACAAGATTTTCATTGTCTTTGGCATTTGTGAGTTGAACAAAGCTTATCTTCAAGTTAACTCACATATTTACGGCAGCCGTTCAAAGTTTAACTAAATTGAAATTGACTACAGTGTTAAAATAGTTTGGTCAATCACGGGCCCTAATTATTCAGTTTAAATACCCTGGGAGGAGAGAAAACCAGGGCTGGGTTTTGATTCCAGGTCGAGATTTGTCGATCCCTGTTCTGTGATGGGGATCAGGACGTTAACCAGCCAGCCACCATTAGACATAGATGGTACAGCTGACTGAGCAGCGATATGACAACAACAACAAGATTTTTGCGTTCCTTGATGTCACCAGCAATGCCCCAGAACCACCTGGGAAAACCTAACAGGGATTGTGATTGTGAGGGAGCTCTCGGATTGTTATTGTTGTTTTTTTTTTTTGTGGTCTCAGGAAGAAAACGATGCTGACACCGTGAACTGAAGTAGTTTCTCTGTAACTTCAGGGCCAGCATCATGCCAATATCTACCAATATATCCATGTTCTATGGGCATGGATCTCCCATCTCTGTTTCCTCGCAGCTTTCTAACAGAGATTTTGCTCTCAACAAAGTCGAAGAACTTGATAACGTGTGGGCACTATCAATAGAGGCTGAGCAGCAGTCAAAATTAGGAAACGGTTCTTGTTTCTTGAAGTGAGTGTCCATGTTAATAAAAATGTAGAAGTACTCCCCAACATTTTATTCTAATCACCTCAATTTGCTAATTACCACAAATCTTCGGCCAGGAGCTGGGACTAGAGTGTAAAATCAGCCTGCTGAACTGATGGGTGTAAAAACAGATGGAAGAACTCCAGCCCTTCTGTCAGAGCCCCGTGCTAAAATACCTGTGTCCCTGAATGCCCCATAACACACACTGTTGAGCTTCCTGGCCTTCAGGTACTTATAAAAGTTTCTAAAATATTATCACTGCGCATAAGAAGTTGCTGGACCAAAGCCACAGAGTACAAATGTTGTGTTTAATCACACAGTGTGTATTAGCAGGTATTTAAATGGAATAAATCAGGGCACATGCTTCAGCGCTCCTGATGCATGCCGTCTGCACAATAAAACGCTGGGTACAGTCGGAGAGATGCCAGAGTTTGAAAAGACACAACTGAGCGCGCTCAGAGCACGCACAGCAGTGCATCAGGATGGATGAGCACCAATCGGGTGAGGCGATGCTCGGAGAAGATTAGCCCTGATCTCCAGCAGTTGTTTCAGGCACTCTAACGTCGAGGACCGTCTATTTCAGGATCATTACATAAGCGCACGTTTCCAGTACCTCCTCCTCCGCACTGGGCCGGCCCATTTCACTGTGAGGAAGGAGCACCAGCGTGTCCGGGCCAGCAGTCGGAACCAGAGACTGGCATGGATGATGCTGAACTCAAAACAGCTGAATCAGCACATAACTGAAGTGTCCAGGCCAGACTGCCTGTAAGAACACTGCTGTTGTTCTCACCAGTGCGCTTACCTTGTATAGTGGCTCTGTAAATATTGGGCTGCATCAGTGTGGAAGTGCTACAGCTGGGTCACTCTGGATAGAAGTGTTGCTAAACCTGGGACAATAAAAAGCAAATTAATATTGTTATCTGTGCTCAGTAGTCCCTCCGCAGTGGACCGGCAACCAGTTCAGGGAGTTTTCCTGTCAGTCAGTCATTGGTGCTGGGATAGGCTCCACAGCCCCACCTCCCACCATCAAGAAACAACACCGACCCAGGCTTAGATAATGGATGGAATGTAGTCCCAAGAATTCTTCTCACCATTTTAGATTTCCCGTTGTATGCAGGGCGCCCATTCTGTAACCAGCAACATGGAATAAGAGAGTCATTCCAGAAGACTGAGACGAAGACGATCCTGCCTACAGGAACCCTGACTCGCTGGGACGGTGACGGCACAAATGTCTCGGGTGCTGAGTTTGCATGTTCTCTACGTGTCTGTGTGGGTTTCCTTTGGGCACTCCGGGTTCCTCATGACGTGCTGTCAGTCTGTCCCGTGTGATTTAAGGTAAAACATGTGCACTGCTGCTGGATCGCCCCAGGATCTCCCCTCTGTGCGCGGCTGAGCGGCCGGTGGAACAGATCCACTCCTGTCACAGACAGATGTGTCATTCTTTCGCTAATAAATTCTAACTTAGTTCACAACGGTCATCACTGAAGCTGCGATTTAAATGGGAAGAGTCACCTGACAGTGCAAGTTACTATTATTCTAAAATTTAAAATATTTACCCTTAAAGTGCTAACTACTGGTATAGTGACACAAAGTGCAAAATATATATATGAAGCAAAATTTCAGATTCCAGCCTTCAAAAGATAAACAATTTTGTCAATCTTCAGTCGGCGAATTAGTTAGCGATGATGTTCAGAAGAGTTCACAGGTACCTGTGAGTCCTTCTGAAGGTCATTTGTCAACTAAATAATGAATGATTAGCTTTTGGAGGGATAGAGTGAGTAAAATTAAGCACTTTAAAGGGCATCTAAAGTCGATTCTCAGACGGGACGTTGGACGTCCGATGTTTACAAACAAATAACTTGCTTTTGTTGACATCTTGCATTGCCACACGATCAATTTCATTCATATAAACCAATGTTTTGTGTACACGCGTAGATAATCCTTCTATTTCAGTTTGTTTGCACAGGTGCAGCTCGCTGATTGACCGATGAACAAAAACAATGGGAATCGAATTTAGATGCCTTTTAAGGGTTAAGATTTTAAAATTCTGCAAAACAACAATAAACGGAAAGGTAAAGGTGAACATTCATCCAAGACATGTAAGGTGTGAATAATATTAATGATAATGAATAATATGAATAATGAATGATAAGATATGAATGCTTAATGTTATTATAACAATATAATGTTTCCATAATTGACGTGCAGCAATGAGAACCACAGAAAACATGAAAAATTAATCAAAGCTTTTGCAGTGTTGTCTACACCTGAGACTGACTTAGGGCAGGACCTCTCTCTTGAAATTACTCATTCGGCTCCTTCACAAATGTTTGAAATATCCGCCGAATTTCTTCCATATGTCTAACAAGGACTAATGAAAAACCAAAAACAAACTCACTTGATAGGAAGGCTGTGCAGTATCAGAATTCTCTGGTTAAAATACTAAGATAGTCCCTCAGAAATGACATGTTTTTTTTTTCTCAGCATTATATCCAAAGAACATACTTTCGTACAGCAAAACCTTCCTGTTCTATGATTGTGCTATTGCTCATTCATTAGTCATGCAGTGACTCACAGCTTTGCAGTCCGTAGTTATATTACCGCCACGATAAAAGCTGGCCGTCGCAGTCCCAGCTGACTGAGTACATTTTAAGTGTGTGAGGACGTGCGACTGTGTGGCGCTAGCACATGCCCCAGGAGACTGCGCTAGCGTGAGACAGAACCCCGTGCGTCTGAACAGCTCAGGAAACGTACGGCTCTGAATGCGTTTCGCGCCGGCTTTGTGCATCGCGGGAAATTAGCGCTACTCTGCCTGGCAGCTGCCGCGTGCTGCCCTAGAACAAACACCAGGTATCGAGCGCTGGGGCTTGACTTATTTATGAGCGACGCTTTGTAGAGCGCAGCTACTAAACATCTCCACCTGTAATTAAGATATCTCTGCCTCGACAGGGCCCAAAATAATGACACGTCGACAGCAGACTCCCAGCGATTTAAGAAGGTCCCGTGTAATGCAGTCTGTGAATTAGGCCAGAGTAGTGCCTGGCTGGCGGAACAGACATAAGAGGCTTGGAGCGATCCAATTAAAGAGAGCATCCCAGAGTCTTATTGTAGGACGGACCTGAAAGGCCAAGGGTGTCCCCTCAAAATCCGTGAGCCGGTCCCCAGCTCTCCGGCTTGGCACCGCCATGACACAACCCTGATGGGCTTTTTTTTTCCCCCAAAATCCTTTGCTACACAATTCCCAGAGCGATGGCAGCTATGGCAGTGACCTTTTCATGGTTCAGACTGCACATCAGGATCTGGCTAGTAAACAAAGCCTCCTCTTTCTCTCTAACACAAGAGGAACGCAGTCATTGTTGGCCACCTGACTACAGCCAGTGGGATAATGAGGACTAAGAGGATCACTGCATGTGTCATGTGTCCGTATCAGTCACATTACGACTGTCCGTCATCAGAATTTTAAACACAAACCCAGGAGGGACGTATACCTTTGGGTATAAGCAAACGCCATAATAGTATTTTACTTGAGGGCAGGATAGAGCTAGCTATCTTGACCCTGAATGTGTGCATTTTCAAAAGCGTGGATGTGTCTCTCTCCTTCTGCGATATTAATGCCGTGACCTTATCTCTTATCCAGATCATCCGCATGCAAACACAGATTGCCCGTCTGAGACAGAGAGCCGCCCGCCCTTTTGTTTTTGTGCCCCGCACGTCAAATTCAGAGAGCACAAGCTTATGTTTAAGCTGCCGAACGCGAGCTAAGCTCCTCGAAAGGCATATGCAAGAGGCCCAGAGTCCGTCTCGGATTCTAAAGTACTCGGTGCCGATGATGTAGACGGACAAAGGAGAGAGATCAGCTGACAGGAGTCGTCCAGCCATCTGCCTGCTTCATTCTGGCACTGTGCACTCAAAATCGAAATCGCAGTATGTATTCCAAAATGTCCGCCAGTCTCTCTTGAAACTACTGTCATGAAGGCCTGGCTCTGAGGTCAGGATACTCTCGATGCCAATTGCCTAGAATTCAATTACAGATTGACAGCTAATCAAAATCAAAATTTAATCAAATCCATCATTTCAATACTGTCTCTCCTGTACTGAACCCTTTCCAAATTCTTGAACATGTTCCGGTTGTAGCCATAAATGTATTTTCACTGCTTTCGTTTCTCTATTTATGACTTACTGTAGATCGTGATTGAGAGCTTATCAAAACTGAAATTACAGTGATGCATGCACTCTTGTCACAATCTCTTAAACATATTCTGTATATAACCATGAAGGTTATTTTGATGAAAAGGAAGTGTATAAGGCATGTTTTTACTGAACTCTCTTCTTCTTTGCTGAAATTTAAGAGCCTACTGCTAAAAAGTACTGAAGTCGCATTTTCACACACAGTGAGGTAAGGATGGGAAAACGCCTTTTATTTCAACCGAAGTCCATAACCTTGATTTCATCAAAATGGACATTTTTTTACTTAAGTATTTTCACCCTCTGAGCGCTGAATACACTTTCAAGGAATTAAAAACGTAGTTATCCAGAGCTGTTGAAAACCTATCATTTTAAATAAGTTGCCACATGATAGGTTTTCAACAGCGTGTGATTTTGATATCTTACATCATTGGGCAACTACAGTTGCCCACGGCGCTGAAAGGGTTAAGCCCTGAGGTCTTTAGTGTCTCTGTTCCAGGCTAATGGGTGATGATAGCGTGTTTCATGCCTCGTGCACTGTTGTGTTAGCCGGGCCTGTGCCTCCATATTGGGGCTCCAGTGAAGTCTTAGCCTCCGTCGCTGTAGCGCTCCGGCTGTGTCAGTCGAGCATCGACAGCATTGCTGGTGTCCAGTTCCTCAGATAAAGTATTAATGGACCTGAGACGCACTGTAGCCTCTTTGAGGGAGATCTAAGACACCGCTACCATTACCGCATATCACAATCAGCCCAGGGAGACCAGCACTACAGCAGAAAAATACTGCATTAAATGGCGCCTCGCTCTAATTTCGATTTTGATTAGCTGTCAATCAGTAATCGACTCCCCCTGCCAATCAGGCGAGAGCAGGAGAAATCAGGCCCGGGAGAAAATGTGCGGAAATCTGTCACTCACTTGAGAAATGGAGACGCTATCTTCTGAGGCTTTTACACCATCGAGCTGCGATGCACCCTGATATCTTAAAGCAGCAGTGACACTGACACCGCTATCCCTGACGGAAACTCCAGGTAAAACCAGCCTCAGCTGGTTATCGCCGGTTTAGTCTGTGTCGTGGACACAAAGCTGGTTAACCAACGCATTTGCATCCCTACTTGTCATATTGTAATGCTTTTTGCCCAAATGTTGATATGCAACAAAAATAGAGCCTTTTTGCGTCCTTATTTGACATTTAGGGTTCGGGTTAAGGGTTATGGGTCGGGGGTAGGGTTCATTATAAATTGGTATCAAATAAGGACGCCAAATGCCTCAATTTTTGTCTTGTATTGACGCTTAGACAGAAAGCATCACTATATAACACGTCGGAATGAGAATGGGCTCGGTTAACTAGTTTCACCACCAGCTAACTCTCCCACCCAAACCAACCTAACCAGCTTAGCTCTGCAAGAGAACAGCCACATCCAGCTACAAGTGCCCAAAGCACAGCTCGGACCATGATAACCCCGCCTGCGTTCCCAGCTGGTTTCAGCTGGATAATTACCGCAGGTTTGTTTACATGCTCCCCTCTCTTCCCCCCGCTGCTGTGGAAACAGAAGCTGCCTGACATTAAACGGGTGATTCGCGAGGTCAACCCTCCAGCTCTCCTTTGATTCCCGAATTCTAGGAATTCAATTCAACACCCCGAGGGCAGGCGTGCAAAATCCGCCATTTTGTTTCACCTGGAGCTCATTAATCGGACACACAGCGTCAAATCTTCTGCAGTAAAAGGACCTGTAAGAGTCACCTCTGTAAGCCTCGCTGACAAATCCACAGCTTCTATGCGGATTAGAGATGAGTAAAAAAAAAATTAATGTCTCACAGAAAAGCGTATCTCAAAAGGTAATGCATTAATACCAAGCTCACGCACTGACTACATTTTGTTGAAGTAAAATGAGAAAAATAATAAAATATGAAAAGAGGAACTGTAACATCGGGGTAACGGCAAAGTTGCTGAATGGTTAAAAAGAGAAAACCGCTGTTCACTTACATCCATTAGCTGGGCACTCATTGACCAAACAATAATGTGTACTTAGAACAGAAAATAAAACAGGTAAATGGCGAGGGGCGTATGCACTGAGGCATGCATAATGCAGGGCAGTCAAAACCGCCAGCCTTTATCCTCGACTCGCTAAGTAAACATGTTCCTCAGCGGAGGAAACACCGAGAGAGGCTGCTGTATGTAAAATAACCACAGAAGAGACTTATGAAATCGTAACCAATAGGAAGCGCATCAGAAATTCCATAACCAGCGCCTCGCTATTCGCTTGCGGTCGCGTGTAGAACCTTCGCCAGCCGCTTGCAAAAAAAAAAAAAAACAAAAACCTATTAGCGATGAACCAATCACAAAGCTTGAGAGGGAATGTCCAACCTGGATATAGCATATTCTGCTGTGAAAACACTTGTGTTCAGTTTGAGATGAAAAATCGATGTAATAAAAAAGGAACAAAAAACAAACAAGCGAATAAAAGAGGGCGTTACGACGTCACGCAGGGCTACTGCACCTTCGTCCTTATGAAATGAGCTGACGCTTGGCAAAGGGAACAATCAGAAGGCAATCTCTCAGTGCTGAAGAGAGAGAGGATTCCCTAAAAACTCAATAAATGATGGCCATGTTGTGTGACACTTTAATAAATAATGCTTCACAAAAATTTGTGGTACAGAGGTCAAACCTGTGTGGCTTGGTACCTATCGCAGGTTAAAAACATCGATGGCTTTGGAGAAATCGGCGGCATTGACTCGTTGCCGTTAATTGGCCGAATGGGTGGTGGAGTTCTGACCGAGATGGAAACCGTATCCCGCCACTGATTGCATCGTTCGCCCCAATATCGCCTGCTGAGCAGCGAAATCCAGTTCCTCCCCCAGAAGACCCCCCGCACTCCCTCTCTAACCCTCGGTAAGTGGTTCAGAGTTAGACCACAATTAACCAAACATGCCCCATCGGTACTGGAGTAATGTATGCAAAATTATGCAGGGGGGAGTGAATTATCGTTGTAGGTCCGGGGATTACAGTATGCGAGATCGAGAAGTGAAGGAATTATTGTGTAATGTTCAGCCAACCGCCTTTCAGAGGCAATGAAATAGTATCTCCTTCCGCCAATCACATCCCCTCTGCATACGCCCGCTATGCACAAATATGCGTCTCCCTCACTGTCTTTAACGCTGGAGCCTTGACACATTTCTAAAAGATTTAAAAGAGAATGCGTTTATCACTCACGGGGCTGATTTAATCCACCCCTGCTCCTCGATCAGTCCCGAGCAGGACCGCTCCAGTCTCCGATTCTCACTCAGAAGCCAAGCAAAAGAGCTGTCATTCTTCTTAGCTTGTAGATCTCCTTCTTTGTCTAAATAATAGAATCAGTATGGCCTGTATTCATAAATGCCCTCAATAGCGTGGGTGCTGACCTCAGATCAGCCTGCCTCTTCACCTCATCATTTATGACTGATGAAGGAAAACTGATTCCAGATCAGTGCTTTACTCTGAAGGCGCTTTATGAATAGAGCCTCATAGCGTATGCAATAGATATGTCAGAATGAATCCACAGCGTTTGGGCTTATTGTAAGCTGGTGTCAGTCTGACTGACGGCTGTCACCTCACATCTGCAGTGAAAAGCCTTTGTTGGTTCTTTAATAAACGTATCGGTAAGTTTTTCTGGCCGCGAGGCTAATGCGGAGTGGCAGTCAGGCCGAGGAGCGAATATAAACAAATACGCACTGAATTACGGAGATCTTTGGCAAAACAAGAGCGCGCTAATTTGTAGTTCAAACCACTTTGATTGTGGAATGTCACACAGTCTGACTCATATAAAGGGCCTTTAGCAGCAGGGGCATTTTCTAAAAAAAAAAAAAAAATTAAAAAATAAAACCCAATCATAACTGACGGGCCGGCAGCCACAGTCACATGACCAGTCTGTTTCCAGGGCGACGGATTCTTCATTCCCTAACAGGAGCAAAGCACTAGAAGGGGTTGTGTGTGTGGGGGGGCAGAGCGAGAGAGGGACATTATTATCTTGGTTGATTAAGCATTCCTGGAGATCTGAGCTTTTTCTTATCATGATTAACACTTACAAGTGCGGCCGTACGAGGAATAGCCACGCACAGGAGAGCTCGGCACTAAGCGCTTCAGGTAATGTGTTCATGCATCATGGTTCTGAGGACGGGACAGGATGGTGATGGCCGTTGGGCAGAGCTGGGTGGTTTGCAAAAAAGTACCTAAACATTTGTAAAGATCATTCTGACACTCCTGAGTTGCCCAGCGGCGGCCATTTTGGTAATTACAGAAAATCCCTTGACCGTCATGTGCAGTGAAATGTGAACGGACGCTTCGGAGACCAAAGGCAGAATTCACGCAGAGATCTGCTTTCCAGCCAAAAATCCATCAAAAATAAGTCCAACCCTTCGCTGGCTTGGATTTGTGCCTGTCTGATTTCATTCCCATGATGCCCTGCTGCTCAATTCCAGCACTCTGTCCTTGTAGTACCAGCAGAGGTAAATATATTCCTCATTCCGCGCTTTCATTGTTCCACCACCATGGCTAACATTGGTAATTAGCTGCCTGGGTTGTGTAGCACTAATTCACAATCTATTCTTTTCCCGAGGCTTTGTCTGAGCCCAGTAATCCTCATCACTCAATTTGCTGCAATTACAGTGAGAGTCAATGAATAATGAAAAAAAAAGCAGGCTTACCTAACAAGCGCATGTATGTGTGCATTATTCAGGTCACACAGCGACGGCGTATTTGTGTCTGAATCTGCATGTGCCAGCGCACCTCTGTCGATACCTGCATGCACGCTACACGACCTCGTTTAAAATCAGTCCCCCTGCCTTTTACACGGTTCACTCCTCACAGTCAGAGGATAACTGGCACACTTCCAGCTGCGAATCTCATTCCCGGGTTTGCATGGTCACGCCGCCGCCACATAAACGAACGGCAAGAATGACTCTGACTCCTGTGACTTCTGTAGACAAAGGCTTTGCCAAAACTCAGCAGATCCCTCCACCACGGAGATACCTCTCATTAACCTCCATGTCAACGACGTGATGAGATGATGGCTCAATTATTACTGTCACACAGCTCCTGACGCACTGTGAATAATTCAGATTCTGTCAGATTTTTTCCCTTGTACCTTTATTTATTTATTTATTTATTGTTGATATGTGGAAGCCCTTGAACTTCTCCAGTTATTTTTGATGTCTCTGGTTGGGTGACCAGCAAATTGTGAAGATAAATTACCAACAGCTGTCTTCCTGTCCAACAGCTGAGTCCGCAGCAAACAGGGGACCTTTACAATGAAACCAGACATTTCTATTCATTCTACATCCTTTACCTTAGACCTGCGGTTTTTGTTAAAAAATTCAATTCCATTCGATTCAGTTTTATTCATTTAAGCAACTTAACACAGAACAGGGCCTGAGCCCCTCAGGAGTGAGCCATAGCTGACAGTAGCAGGAAATCTCCCCTGACGGAGGAAACCTTGGGCAGAACCCGGCACCAAAGTGGGGGAACCCAGCTGCCTGAGGCCGCCCTGGAGACATGAGGAGAGAAGGGAAGGAGAGGACTAAATAATGGAGAGGACTGACAGGGACGAGGAGACAGGAAACAGGGTCGACGTCTCAGAGGGAAGGGGAGAAGGCCTGCAATAGGAGCGATCTGATATAGCGCAAAACTGTCGTAAATCGGGCGATGAGATGAAGGAAGGGGATTTTTTGTTGACATCCGCACTTCCAGTAATAAGACCAGCTTCGCCAAGCCAATGCATGGATGACAAAATGCGATGAGCATTGCGCAGCTTCGCAGTCGAATACCATCATGGATACACAGATATGAACAGGAAAATACCTCAAAATTCAAATAAACGCTGCAAACGAGTCAAAGTCGGAGTTCACGTTTTGGAAGGAAATGCTATAAATCGCCATTATTTTAGCTAGCGTTCGACCGCGGGCGGATATGAGCGGAAGTTCACTCGTTGACAGTTTGACATTTGACCCGTGATTTTCTGCCATCATATCCGCCTGACGATGTGCCATATTGTATATCAGATCGCTCCTATTGCATTGCATGCCATAAACACTTCAGACGTCACTGTTTTCCTGATCTGTAATAATAATATTAACAATAATATTAATAATTATGATTATTACTAATTGAGCCCCTAAGAACCATACCGGGCCATCCCGCACTTTTGGCAAAATTGAGTTGAGGTAGTCAGCATGTGCAGAAAACTGAGATCTACATTTCCTAAATGGGCCAACCCAATTTACCCGCATGGATTGTTCATACAAGCAAACGTCCTCTCTGCCACTGTACGTATGCACTGCGCTGCCTCAGCCATAGTGGACCATCCCACAACTTTTCCATAATTCAATGTAAACATGGCGGCTGCGTATCTCACTGATGAGGAACTGCTTGCTATGATTGATGATGAAGTGAAGTGGAAGATAACGGAGACCCAGAGTTTGACCCAAATGAATCAGAAGATGATGGTTCCGCTTCAGAAGGAGGTACCTTTCACTTTAAATGAAACAGAAGGGCATCCAAAACCTGCATAAGAAGTGCATCACGTAAGTCTACATATCTTGAGTTTTTAACATAAGCGGTGTTTCTAGTTCCCAGATACTCTAGATGACACAGGAGGCTGGCAACTTTGAGTCCCATTTTCTCAAAAGTTCCCCAACATGGGTTGGCCCAGTATGGCTCTTAGGGGCTCAATTATAAGTGGCTTGGTGTCTTTAGAAAAATACCAGTGCTTAAATAGCAGTACTGTGAATTTACTCAACAGTAATAATAATAATAATAATAATAATCATCATCATCATCATCATCATCATCATTCAGTCATTTGTTCCAGAATCTGCCCTCAGGTCTTTATTTCTGTTGTTCTCCCAGGGTTTGCATGGGTTTGCTCCGAGTGCTCCTGGTTCCTCCCGGAGAACAGAAACACGCATAGCAGGCAAATTGGGAGCTATAAATGTCTCATAGCTATGAGTGGATGGATGCATTTATTTTATAGTAGGTGCTGGCGAGATGTGACAGCCCGGCCCTGTGCTGCAGTGTGTAGAGCAGAGTAACTGAGCGCAGCAGATCCAACAGCATCGCTGCAGCAGGACAAGAGCAGCTCTCTTCATTCAGAGGAGATCAGGCGGCTGCTCTCTACAGGTCTGTTAGCCTGAGCCATCAGAAAGAGCAGAGGTCACACGGGCCTGGATCCATGGGCTGCCTGCAATCTCTGTTTATTGCAGCCCGTATAACAGAAGGAAGGGCTCCACATCTCCCCCCGTCCAGGGTCACAAATACGGGTCAGCAGTCTCTCCCGCCCCGTCCCCTTCAAATCTAACAAATGTCAGGAACTGTCACTTCTGCTGGTATCTCATAATATTTCACTCCGGTCCTCGGAAATCTGCAGACATCCTTAATAAATGAAAAATCCCCTTTTCCTGCAGCTGCTCGAGGTTTTTCACGCATCATCTATGCAGCTGTAAAATTGACCACCCAAGTTTATTTTACTCCAGGTTGAATCCTATTTTCCACCTTTACAAAGAACGTTGAACATTATTTTAAAATTAAAATCACCTAATTGGTATGGGGCTAAGACTTAAAAAACCTTTCACCCTCAGAGAAAACTTTAATCTTGCAAACATTTCAAACATAGCTATTATAGTTCCAACATCCAAGCTAGGGCAAGCTGAATCATCATTCAGCGGCCTAATCAAGTTTTTAAAGTTTGTTTAAGCAGAATGAATGTGTCCAGGGCTGAATCACAGAGTAAAAAAGGTTCTTCCATTTTTCCTAATTAAATGGAGACAGAGGAAGCCGTGCAGAGAAAAATAACCACGGGGATTTCAATTAAGACGTCTCGAGTCGTAACCATGACATCACGCTGCGAGCGAAGAACGATGCTCTAACTCTTTAACCCTTAGATGCATGCCTCAGGTTTCAAATGACTCCCTCTAACCTCACATAATTCACTCATTTTTCAAAATCAAGCCCTCAACTATTCCTCAGAATATTTTCATCAAAATTCTGGTGCTGAAATTTCTGAATTTCTGACACCTAATGCTTATCTAATTTCATTTTCTCTAAAAATTCAAGTTCTTTATGGGTTCACTTATGCTATATTTCAAAACGTTTATGGACAAGACTATTCTAAAGCGGAACTTGTTCAGTGTTGCATGCATCAGTCTATATAGACCCCAAGTACTGAATGTTCAGTGCAAACATTCGTTAAACCAATGAATGCACTTTGTGGCTAAAGACCATTAGCATCTGTCATACTGAGTTATGACAACAGTGACTGATTGTTCACATGGATATTCTTTCATAATCACAATTGTGATAATGCTGTAATATTCAAAGAGTGACATTTTCGTTTCAGAGTACAGTGTTTTTTTTTATAATATAAAGACCTACTTAAACAGTATCACTGAATTTGAACTATGGTTTAAAAACTTCCCCAGAATCAAATCAAGGCATAGCTGATGTAGGAACCTGAACGCAGGTAGGGCTGGTGTGTTTGTTTATATCACTCTAACTCCATAACAAGGCTCCAACTCCCAGGGTTGTTTCAGCAGCACAAGGAGTCCTGCCCAGTGAACTGGCTCAAATGGGGGCCGATGACCTTTTGTGCTACCCAGAAGGACAGGGCACCTGGGGAGTTCGGAGTGACATGGCAGCACAAAGAGGGGTGAGGAGATTGAGTTCTGCAGTTTGAAATCGCTAATGGGAACTGGAAGGTCGAGGAGGGGAATTTGTGGTAGCAGACTGGAGACATGTTCTCCGTAATATCCGAATCTGCAACTCTGCCTCCTGTCACACACTGTAGACGACACATTTCACTGTGGATACCCACCATAGTACTGCACACTGAAATATATGCACCGTATATGTACAGGCTATTAAGTGTTCTGATACAGCCGGCACATATTTTGATGTTTTAAGATTTGAAGCGGAATCGTAACACATCCTGCCTGACATGCGCTGAAGATGGATGCAGGTGACAAGCAAGCGACAGGCGATGTACCTTCCCGCGTAATCATGGCGATTATGACGGGAGGAAAATATGCCTGTTACACTGTTCGGCCATTCCCTCTACCGGCCCCGTTTCTCAGGCCTCGCTGTGGAGCTGGGGGTGTAATTGCTTGTTAAACATGTGTCCCAGCCAGCTGACTGGAGAAATAGGCCCAGCTCCAGCAGAATTGGGAGGAATAGTGGACCAATTACCCCACAGTGATCCCAATATATTGCAGTGGCTTTTGGCTTGAGTCCTGTAATTGAGGCTACACACTGCAGGTAAGGGTTATGCTAGGTGCTGCTACAAACTGCCAGGTTAGCTTATTGCTTCACAACCAGTGTGGTGAATATGAACCATCGTCCAGGGAGCTGTAAGATCTGGGTTCTCGCTCCACTATGAAGCTAGCTCATCACCCCAGAGACTCCTGGGCAAAACAATGCCTTAAGCAGAAAGGGATGTGTGGACCACACACATTACCTCGCGGGAGAAAGCCTTTTACAAAGATCAGGACGCTTAATTACCCCCCCGAATTTTAGATGTGAGCTGCTTTATTTAATTTGGCTTCCCAATCAAACTCACTCGATGATTTTAGGGCAGTGTTTCACAGTCTCTAACCTTCCATAGTAACATACTCTCTCCCCAGTATCAGAATCTAACGGCGCACCTCTCTCAGAAGTGTTCGATGTTCTGACACTGATAGGACGTGCAAACAGTCACAGTGCATTCTTGCACATTTTCCATTACTAAATAAAGATTTTGATGGCATTTGTTGTTTTAGTTTTTTTTATTCATGACATTTTTTGTCACAACCCTTGTGTGAATTCTTGTGTCTCTGCCAACTCCGGGCTGCGTCTTGTTGAATGGTTATTCTCTAATGGCCATGTGACGGGCATTTAAGGCCTCTGCTTTATGTTGGAAGTTGCTAGATTGTAATTTGCTTTTGTATTTAAGAACCAGTCAGTATTGGTAGAAGAAACTCTTTGACTTTGTCATGTGCAAATTCAAGTGCAACTTATACTTTAATGACAACAGTTCTTGACAGTTTTCCTCTTAACTTAGTTTAAAAAAAAAAGAAACTTAGTTAAGCCAAACAAGCTTCCAAGCCTAATCAGGGTCCGGGATTGGGACCGCATACAAGGCAACCCTTCCAAGTCTCTTCTTCAATCCAGTTTGTTAGGAACAAGCTACCAATCCTTCTACGGTCATCAGGATTGGAACCAAGTTCCCCTCAAGCTGTGGGACAGTGTAGTGCTGGCGAAGTGCGCATCCCACCTGACTGTTATCCCGGGAGCCAATGGCCAGCGAATGACAGCTCAGCTTCGTCCACAACATCTGTACTGAACCGTGCTATACCCACCCAGGGCTCGTCCCCTAATCACTGTATAAAGCTGTCAATAAACTACCTTCTGGATTATACTCTGCCTCCGCACTTAATTCCTGATCTGGACAGTAACAATTTTTGTAAAATGGGTTTTTTTTTTTACCTGACAGCTTACCTTGCTGTACTGCTTGCAGGGCAAGTTTATTTGTATCGCACAGTTCATGCGCAGAGGGAATTCTTTGCATAAGAAAAGGAAGACATAAAAACTTTGGAACAAATAAAACAGTTAAAATGATTTTTTTTAAAAAAGAAAGAGAATTGAATAAAATTACAGTGTATTTTTAGGATTATTTGATATTTGGAGGGTTTGGGGGCACTGGGGTTTGGAAACAGTGGGTTACTGTAGAAGCATCTAGAAAACTGCAGAAACTCTCCTCCGGCTGTCTAAAGAACACCTCCCTATCCTGTAATCTGTCTGGCCCTGTTTTTTCCATGCCCACATCAGCTCGTCACTGTCCCGCGACTTTATCATCCATTAGCAAAGATATAGTGCACAGTTTATTACGTTTGGAGTGCGCTATTACGGCGTGACTGCAAAAGAATGGCATTTCTGACATGTAAGACATTTGCATGACCGACAGCAGCTGTTGTTTTATGCTTATGATGGCGTTATGAGGTTTTATGACTTGTAAAACCTTTCAAAGGAATGAAGTGGCTATGAAGTCTCACTTAAAAAGCTTGTTGACCGGCCATCTGCTCTTCAGCATAGAGCAAGATTTTATCAGGTGTGTGTGTGTGTGTGTGTGTGTGTGTGTGTGTGTGTGTGTGTGTTGCCCAGAATATCTCGATGCATTTCTTCAAGAACTACCTGGACTTGAGACCGAGGCCAATGTTATTAAATATAAACACCACATTCACCTGAATATAGATACTACTAATATTCCTGAACCCACTTTTTAAAGAAAATGTAGCCAATTTTGACAAAATAATAAGCAAACAAAGCGCAGTAAATTTTGCGGTAATAACCCGTAAAACCTGTGGCAAGGCTGTTGCCAATAGCTTCAGGCAATTTTGGGTAATGAAATGCTAAGCAGCAGGAGGGAAACAGTCCCATAGTTCTCAGTGTTACCTTTCATGCACCACTATATTTTCAACAGTTGTTTGCTTTGTTGCAAGGTCTTGCAATAACATTAACACCACACAAACTAATTTTTTGTATACAAGAGGAGAACGAAATCTCGGAGGCAGTCCTGCAAAATGGCTTTAACTGTGAAGTCCACAATTACAAAGCATCTGTGCACGTCTGGAACACTCGCGAACATATTAACCGCAAACGTAATACAAATCTGCAGTTTTTACTGTACTAATTCTGCAAATGTGTAATCAGTTTCCCTTGAATGTAAAACCAGTTGCCTGCCTGTAAGGTGCGACTAAATTTCCCAGAATTGTAATAACTTTTATGTTTGCTGGGATTTGTTATGTTAGCGGAAACGTTCACAGGATTATTATATCAAATTCTGCAGAATTAACTTCACGCTTGCAGTTTATTATGTTTGTGGGATGCAATGCACACATGCTAATGTTATACACATCGTTCCAATTCAATCGTAATCCAAAGAGCAGCATGTGTCTGCTTAGAAGAATTGTAAGCGGCTGTTCTTTGCAATGCTAGTCTCTGAAGCAAGATGAGGTGCTAACAGAGCTCCAAAGGGGCCTAAAGGCTAGTGATTGAATTGCAGCCGCATCAGTAACAAAACATTATTGGAACCGTCCTCAACAAAAAGCAGTACCTACTGTACGTCACGACGCTGTCATTTACGGCAGGGCTTCCAATAATTTAACCAAACCTGTAGCGGCAAAGATTTTCAGTTTACACAAGGGGTTAACAGATGACAGCATGAAGCACGAGTCTGTTGTCACAGGGTTTGCAGTTCTGAGCTCTGAGTAATTCGGGGGCTAATAAGGACTGACAAGGACCCTTTTGAAACGGCCAGAAATGAAAAGCATGTCCCCGACTGTGACTGTGCTTCCATAAAAGCTATTTAATATTCATTAACATGGCATTCACCGAGTCACCGTGTCGGGCCACCCAATTGATTTCTGATAATTTGTTTGAATCCATTTGAGAAAAAAAACCTCGGACCAATTCAGTTTTGATTGGTGTAAGCTATATAATAACAGGGCAGGGACAAGGGAAAATGACAAAGAGAAATTTCAGGGAAATGATGAAAATCAGAGCTGATATGTACCACATCCATGACCTTTTGTATGTTTTTTTACACATCTCCCTAAGCTCTGTTGAGTGACTGTATTCTATCCCGCTCTTTTACTAAATCTTTTTTGCTCTTATTGACAGCGGGTTCTGAATGACTACATTTTCATCCACACGAAATGCCACTTAATGAGCTCACCAGGGCTACGATCATATTCTGAAAAACCCGGTTTAAATGGCAATGACTGGCAGTACCTCAACCATGTTCCTGTTTATGTGAGGCCACTTGCATATTTCCAAAGCGCCCCCCAGCTAGAAGAAATACACATGTGCTTATCCCAAACATCCGGCCATTGCTGAAGATGCAGCTCATTTTACATCTTTTGCTTAAATATATTTTTGCAATTTTACAACAGGGAATGCTATTGCAAGTGGTTGTGCTGCTTCTCGTGTTACATCATGGAAGACAAGAGCGACAGGAAAGGCAGGACATCCCAAGCTTACAGTTTCTGCCAATTCTGCTTGAGAACACCTGTGGACTGCGGATGAAAGTTTTGTTTTAAAGTAAGCAGCTTGGAGAGTTTTCCTGTGCTGCCTGACCCGTTCCACGATCCTGACAAAGCCAGCATACCTCAATTTATCAGCAACCGATTTCAACATTTCTTTCTGTCAAGGTGTTTTATAATGCTCATCTCTTTCATGCAAGGTAAACAGAAATCAGTAACCTCATCGCCCCAAAAATTTAAACTCCTCCCATTGGGCGCCATATTTTCACGGAATAACTTGAAACCATGATACTTTTAAAATTGCGTGTGCTCAGAGTGTGTATAGACAGTAGTAACCGAGGTAAGGTGTATTCATGTCGAAATATTGTGGTTATTAGTGGCATAATTCAGCTATCTTATTCAGATTTCTCACAACCGGAATAGGGCTTAATCAGGTAATGCTTACAGGGGTCAGGTGTTTACATGGGTGGTTCTACTCCTTCTTTGCCTTGCCACTTCCTGGAGTGGCAGAAACCATTGGTTGGATGTTTTGAAGAGTTTATTTGTAGACTTTAATTGAACTTTATTAATTAGCTCGCCTGCGGAGGATGGGCTTCCCCACTATAGCCGGGTTCCTCCTGAGATTTCTTTCCACTGGGGAGTTTTTTCTCACCACTGTTTGAAGATTTTTCTCCCTACTGGGAGTTTTTTGCCTCATTTGCTATAGTGGGGATTAGGCTGGGCACTGCCCCCTTTTTGCTCTGTAAAGCGTCTTTGCGACAGTCACTCTTTGAAAAGCGCCATACAAATAAAATTGAATTCAATTCAATTGAATGGGCCACTGCAATACTGGAATACTGGAATACCCCTGTCAGTACTGGCTCTCCTAAACCGCCAAACTCCTGCAAGATCTTCAACGGTCAGTAACTGAGGTCACTTCCAACACCCGAATGTTTGAGGGGGCGAGGACATTCCATTTCACCTCATCACGTTTCCTCTACTCCCGATTTGTTTAACATTCCTGTTTTTCTTTCTTATCCTATTAACGGCCCTTCTACCAAAGGAAACATGAGAAGAAAAGGAAGGAAAACTATGTAAATTAAGAGATTGGAATGAGCCAGAATGGCTGCCGGATCGTATCTCCGGGCAGCTGGTCATTATCAGAAGCACAGTGATGTTTCCCCGTTTCTCTGAGAGAGGAAAGCAGTGATTCAGCCAGTGCTGACCTCTCACACGAGCTCAGAAATCTGTTTACTGAAATAAATCTGCATCCAGGCGAATGGCAGTTAATGTGGGTTTTTTCTGGTTCACGAATATGACTTTATCCCCAGTGCTTTCTAGTGGGCTTGGTTAGTAAGGCACCTGATCATAGACCCCTCCCTTTCTATTCAGTTTTTTCCCCTTGACAGTCAACATCTGCTATTCCTGGCGGCCGCCGGTATTGTTTGTCTAAACAACAGCGGCTGTTCTGCCGCAGCAGGTGACTCAGAAAAGACAGGTCAGCTCTTCACATGGACTTCGGCAAAAACAGGCACCTGAAAATATCTTATCAACATCGACAGTCAGCCTCAGCTTCTCATTGAAGACGCTCTCAAGACTCACGCTGAACGGTGCCCTTCCATTGAATGGAGCTTGATTCACTGGCAGTAAATAAACCTCATTTTCATATCTAAATGCAATAGATAGGACACTAATTGAAAACACACACAAGAATGAAAGTGTACTAAATGAGTTTAGGAAAAATGTTGCGGCACTGGTTGCTCATAGATATCCAAATTTGCTGAAGTGCCAGTCAATTTAACCCCCTCAGCGCCGTAGGCAATGATGTAAGATATCTAAATCAGATATCAAAATTTTTTGGCATATTATCTAGATATCAAAATCAGACACTGTTGAAAACCTATCATGTGGCAACTTATTTAAAAGAGCTCCCGCAGGGGAGCTCTTTTAAACAAGTTGCCACATAATAGGTTTTCAACAGCTCAGGATAACTACATTTTTAATTCCTTGAAAATTTATTCAGCGCTCAAAGGGTTAAAAGTTTTATGTGAACAACTGTACTTGCAACTACTCATGAACATCTACATACACACACACACACACAGACACACATACACACACATACATACAATTTTCAATCTAAGATTGGGATGAAGAATTATCTTCAACAAGGTTAAACAAGCAATACAAGACTACAGCTCAGCAAAAACACGATTTAACACTTTTTAAACATACTTATATTATACAATGCATTTTGTAAGCAAATGATGTCATTTTTTATCAACGTTTGTATATAAGGGGCTGCGCACAGCAGTAGTCAAGTGATGCCATTTATTTCTGGACTGGTAACAGTTGTGTTTCAGGACAATACAAAACTATGATGCAAAATCCAGAAATTATATCACTGTGCAACAGGTGTCACATTCACAGGCATAGCACCAGGTACCTCAGCTCGACACCTAAACGCATTTTTTTAACATTCACATTTATGTGCCAACCTCCTCTGTTTTAATCCAGCTGATCAATACCCCACAGAGCTCGCTCTCTAATGAAAAGCGCACACTTGTGAAAATGGCCGTTTGATTCTTTCTCCACAGAAAAACAGGGCCTTGGCTCAGTCTGGTACTCACCTCAATCAGTCCCACTGCCGTCCTCCCCACGCATTTGATTCAAGGCACAAGAGGCGCCATTACAGGGAAAATCAGGGGGTTACAATACTTGGAAAGACAGGGAGTTAGAATAGTGGGAAAACCAGGGGGTTACAATACTGTGAAATTCAGGGGGTTACAATACTGTGAAATTCAGAAGGTTACAATACTGGGAAATTCAGAGGGTTACAATACTGTGAAATTCAGGGGGTTACAATACTGTGAAATTCAGGGGGTAACAATACTGGGAAATTCAGGGGGTTACAATACTGTGAAATTCAGGGGGTAACAATACTGTGAAATTCAGGGGGTTACAATACTGGGAAATTCAGGGGGTAACAATACTGGGAAATTCAGGGGGTTACAATACTGTGATATTCAGGGGGTAACAATACTGGGAAATTCAGGGGGTTACAATACTGTGATATTCAGGGGGTTACAATACTGGGAAATTCAGGGGGTTACAATACGGGGAAATTCAGGAGGTCACAGGACTGGGAAATTCAGGGGGTTACAATACTGGGCAAATCTGGCCTGAAAGGGCACTTTACCAACCAGGGGAGCACCTGCAGCCTGATGAAAAGCTATTACAACCCATCACGTGATGTCACTTCCTGTTTGTGCCATGTGTGCTAAAATTGGAGGTATTATAGCAAACGATTGCTATATGCAAAGTTTCCAACTTCTTGTGGGACCAACTACCTGTTTAGAAGGATGATGAATAAATTGACCATTCTTATGATAAGACATGCCGTATAGCATAATATAACATGGCATACTGTTTTGCATGCTATCTGCAGTCATACATAATTAATGCATAGGCGCAATATGCATGCCTAGCCAAGGCACCTTGAGGAAATCATGCAGTATACAGTGAGCTTCACACTAAATAAATTGTTCCCTGTGGGCTCTTACATGTCTCTCGAGCCTGGGGTGTCGATGCTGTGGTCTTGTACCTCCACTGTCTTCAAACTGACTTGCAGACAAGAACCGTGCTCCTGGTCAGTGTCAATCTGATCTAAAATAATCACATGACATGTTACAGACTACAACAATGCTGTGTCCAGGGTGTAAACCCTTTCGAGAAATTAAAGCCGCAAACACAGCTGGTCCGCCGGATTCTGAAGTCCAAAATCCCTCATTTCTCAATGGCTGAATTTCTTAAAAGCAACCAACACTGAACACTCAACCAACCGAATCACTCGGGCGAACTGCTTTGTGGCGGGCGAACTGGTAATGGACAATGGTAATGGCTTTCAAGCTTAAAGCAGAAAGAAATATCTTATGCCCTTCTTTGGTGGCGATGCCGAGGACTCCTGGCTGAAAGAGGGTCTCTGAAGCTACATATCAAAGCGACAGAATTTTATTTACCTCCAACAGAGCTTCTCTTTTTCTGTGGAGGAATTAATTAATTGGAAAAATAATCAGGACTTCATTACGAGCTTCGTGCTGCATTCATTAATTTCATTGCTTTCACCTTCTGACTCATGAATTCAGTGATGTTTTGCCAGCAAAACGAACCTTTCTCAAAAAGCAGTTTAAAATCAAAATGGCCCCCAGCACAAATGGAACATCTCTACATCACCCGTCCTCGGATGTAATGCCCTCTCTTGTGCATATTTTGGTATCTTAAGTAGTCATTAATTAATCACGAAGTCAAAAAATGGCACATTACTAAACTTGAGCAGCATACTAACCTAATTAAGTTGATTGGCATGAAATTATTCTTGAGAGTCAGGGTGATTTTTGGCATGCCTAACACCTTTAATGATGCCAAAGTGATCATCTGTGTATGTATCTCTCAAAACAAACACCTGATATAAAGCATTTAACAAAGTTATAGCTTCTCTCATCTGGACCAAAAATCTATATTCTTCCATGCCACTTCAGTGCCCAACGTACATGCATGAGCACACACACACGCACACACACGCACAGACACACATATATGCACACACTTTGGTTGACTTCATCAAGTTTCAATGGCCTCTGACTTGTGAGTCATCAGTTTGAGTAAAATGGATCAGCAGCAACATTAAGTCAAAGCCCAGGCACGGAGAAGGCCAGGTGATGTACATGGGAAGCAAAAGTAATGAACTTCTTCCCTTTTCTTAATAAATACAGCCTCTTGATGTGAAAACAATGAAAGTTTGATGGTGAAAAGTGAATCAGTGTGGGCGTAATTTGCAGTTTTCGGGAACACAATACGTGTTTTTCCAATTGACTTGCAACTTGTTCTCTTATTAAGATGTTTATATTTTAGAGTAAGCGATTGAAAATGAAGCTTGATTTGGTTTTCTGTCAGGACCCCGTGTAATAAAGAAACACTAATCACATTGTGAATACTTTAAAGAAGATGTGCCTCGCAGACGTACCACCCAGAGCAAAGCAATATTTCAATGATGCATGTCAAACTCTTCGAGAAAATGACACGTATTGTTTTCCTTTGAAATCAATTAGATGTTAGCAAGGTCATCTGTTTTGTTATTTTTCTCTTTACCTGTTTCTTATTTTACAAAAGTAAGCGCACAGCGGTTTCCTACACAATAATCTATTAGATTTTTCTGAAAGAAAGATATGGGCTGGCAGATATCAACTTCATCTGAAAAATACAAAATTCTGCAATGTGGCTGGAAACACCAACATACAGCATCTACATCTGGCATCTACATACATTGCAGTGAAAAAGTGTTTGCACCCCTTCCAATTTCTTCTATTTCTGTATATTTGTCACACTTAAATGTTTCAGATCATCAAATTAACTTTAATATCAGACAAAGATTATCTGAGTAAACACAAAATGCAGTTTTAAAATGATGATTTCATTTATTGATAGAAATAAGCTATCCAACCCTGTAAAAAAAGTAATTGCCCCCTTGGTTACAAAATTAACTAATTAAACAAATTTTATTGATAATTGGGTTCAATTCACTTGACGCACCCAGGGATGATTGACTGCCAGCCCTGTTGAATTTAGAGATCAGTTAAAGATAACCTGCCTAGCTATGCAAATTCAGCTAAATACAACACATGATGCCAGGATTGAAAGAAATTCAAAGAACAGATGAGAAGTTGTTGATATCTATCTGTTTCAAAAAGGTTACAAGGCCATTTCTAATGCTCTGGAACCCAGTGAATCATGTTGAGAGCCATTATCTACAAATGGAGAAAATTGAGCAGTGGAGAACCTTCCCAGGAGTGGCCGGCCTGCTAAAAATTCTCCTAGAGCGCATCGATGACTCATCCAGGAGGTCACGAAAGAGCTGCTGGCCTCAGTTGCCTCACTTAGGTCAGTGTTCATGGTTCTACAACGAGAAAGAGACTGGGCAAAAATGGCATACAAGGGAGAGCTGCAAGGGAAACACCAGTGCTAACTAAAAAAAAAACAGAAAGGTTCATCTCACTTTTGCCAAAAAACATCTTGATGACCCCCATGACTCTTAGAGCAATATTCTTAAGACTGATGAGTCAAAAGCAGAGGACATGGCCGCCAAAACCTAACGAATCATTCCACATTAAGGACATCATACCGACAGCCAAACACAGTGGTGGTAGTGTGAGGGTCTGGGGCTGCTTTGCTGCTTCAAGACCTGGGCGACTTGCCATAATTGATGGAACCATGAATTCTGCTCCATCCAAAAAAATCCTGAAGAAGAGTTTGTGGCATTAAGCTCGAGTGCAGTTGGATCATACAGCAGGACTATGATCTAAAGCAGTGGTTCCCAAAGTCGGTCCTGGGGACCCACAGCGTATGTCGGTTTTTGCTCCAACCACAATTACGATCCCAGAGTTTTAACAAGCTGTTCATTTTTTAATTAGCAGTTGCTTGTCGAATCGAGGACATTTTACCCCCTTAAACCACATTATGACAGAAATGGCTACGCATTCCATGAAATTTCAAAGCCCAACATTCATATTTTTTATTTTGATGTATTCCACGTAAGCACGACAATCAAAGGTGGCAGTATGTTTTATGTGATCAAATGCAAGACTGCAATCAGTCAGTAATCTGGTGATTAGGGTTCTGAATTCAGGTGCTCAGGTTCTTTCCTGAAACCAATCAAGTGACATTTAACAGGTTTGACTCATCGTTTGCTTTGTCTTTGAATTCTTAATTGCCTAATAATTGTTCGCTTTAATGACCTTGGGTCCACAATTTTATCTACTAGAAGCCCATTTATAGATTCATGTCATCAGTTGCAAATTTCCATTTTTTTATGTTAGAGAAGTAATTTCCAATTTAGCACACTATGAAATGATTTTCATCATGGCCATTTTTGACATGTGGTTTAAAAGGATAAATAATCAGCGTGAACAAGAATAGTGCAATCAAGAGCAATGAGCAACTCATTAGCATTCTAAGATTGGAGCTGTGGTTGACACAAAAACCTGCGTACACAGTGGGTCCCCAGGACCGAGTTTGGGAACCACTGATCTAAAGCACACAAGCAAGTCCACCTCTGAATGGCTGAACAGAAATCAAACTGAAGGTTTTGGAG
This sequence comes from Gymnothorax javanicus, assembly GCA_029692085.1. Taxonomy (NCBI): domain Eukaryota; kingdom Metazoa; phylum Chordata; class Actinopteri; order Anguilliformes; family Muraenidae; genus Gymnothorax; species Gymnothorax javanicus. The sequence goes on along the minus strand of CM056198.1, from coordinate 129,005,575 downwards.
TGGTATAATCAAAGTTATGACTTGAATCCAACTGAGATGCTGAGGCATGACCTTAAACAGGCAGTTCATGCTCAAAATCCCTCCAATACGGCTGAATTAAAACAGAAGAGCGGGCAAAATTTGTCTGCTGTGATGTAAAAGACTCGTCGCCAGTTATCACAAACGTGTGATTGCAGTTGTTGCGGCCACGGGTGGCACAACCAGTCATTAGGCTTATGGGGGGCAAATATTTTTTCACATGGGAGATACAAGTTTCCAACAAATCTTTACCTTAAATAAATGAAATTATCACTTTAAAGCTGCATATTGTGTTTACTCACGCTGTCTTTATTTTATTTCAAAATTGTAATGGCCGGTAGTATACGGAGGCCAAGCGCAACGACAGAGAGAAAGAGAGTAGCACGAACACAGTACAAACACAGAGAATAATATAGACCAAACGCAATTACTCGCGCTTCCAAAGGACGTATAGTAGTCTGAACTACGGAAGCAAAGCGAGATAGAAAAAGGGAGAAGAAACTCCAATAATCAGAAGATAGAAAGTCATACCAAACCTGACTACAGATATCTTCGGCTACAGTGGGAATCTAAACACAGACACTCTAGCGAAGGAGGTGTGCCGGACATCCTGCTTATATAGATTCTGGGAAAGTGCCGCCCCAGCTCAATCAACCAGCTGGGTAAAGAATTCGATGGCCCAGGAATTCGATATCATCCCCGGACGAGAGCCGCAAAGAAAGGTCCAAACAACACGCATACCTCACAAACCATGACAAAAATTAGATGGATGCTCTAAAGCATTTAACGATGAAAAATGGCTAAAACAGAAGAAGTTACGGAGGGGGCAGACACCTCTCTACAGTGTATCGGCGGCTGCTGCAAGGCCTTCACAAGTGGTGCTCATGCGCTAGATGGACAAAAGTATATGGACACCTGACATCCCACATCTCGTCCAAAATCATCGACACCGAACATCCTGCAGGCGAGTGCTGCCATTAGCCATAAGAGCATCACTGAGGTTGTGTGCTGGTTTTGGGCTTAAGGCTTGGCTTTCAGTTGGCGTTCCAATTTGTCTCAATGTTTTTTTTTTGGATGGGGTTGAGGTCAGGGGTTCTGTCTGGGCCAATCAAGTTCTCTCAAATTCCTATTGACAAAATTATTGCTATAGGGATCTCATTGTGGGTTTTGCACACTGTCATACTGAAACAGGCAAGGCATTTTGCCAAACTGCAGGGGAAGCACTGAATCGGCAAGATTGTTTACTGTATCATTATGATTTACGTTCACTCATACTAAGAGGCCTAGTTCAAACCATGACAAACACTCCCCAACAAATAAGTGTCCAGATACTTTTGGTCATATTGAGTAATTCGCCATCACATCAGATGAAAACTATAACATATCATGGATAGCAGACCGTAGCAAACATTTCAAGGTGGACTGAAAACGTTTCTCTGATTACACATTTTGCCCATGGCGACAATGTTTTCTAATGAAGAATAAGAATACCGTTCGTTGTCCTCATTATTTCATTCAGGATATATCTTTTGGGACTGTTTAAGATGCCGTCAGACCCTCTGTGTTGTTTTCTTCCTGAATTGTGCACTGACTGCATAACTGCTTTTCATTATGAGTATAATGAATTTGGTAATCTGTCGCGACCTGTCCTCACTACAGATTTCTGCTTTTCATTTCAGTGAACCTGATTGGTCATCTTGCATGCACTTAAGATGTCTACCTTTTTAAGCCTTTTTTTGAAGAACTCAGATTCAGAAAAAAGGCGCAGAGAGGAAGTCAGTTTCACAGGTTTATCGAGAAGCTCGTTCATAGTTGTACAGTCCAGATCCAAACCACACAGGAGTATTACAGCACAAACAGGGAAATCCAAATTGTGGTCATATAACAGTCAACAGGTCAAAAGCCAGAAAGGGAGAATGCCAGAGCCAGAGGAGAGCTGAATCATAAATTCAATAACCAACACGAAATCATAACCAGAGATCTACAATACACTGAGGGACAGGCAAACTCGTAAACTGCGGTACAGGCAGAAACCAAACCAAAAAAAACCAAACCTTTCTCAGAAATCAAAAGGCTCATAGTACTGCTGAACAAATCAGCAACAAACTCACAGAGATCTAAGAGAAGTGCAGGTATATAAAGGGGAGAGCTTATGGGAAAGGGAGGTGAAATCAGGTATGCGGGACACAGGGAATGTGGCAGGGGCGTGGTTACAAACAAGGGAATGAGTGAACTATTCCAATGAACAAGGAGAGAGTGGGGAGTGAAGGAACAACAGAAGCATGAGAGAACTGAACGGGGCAGGAGAAGGTCAGACAGGAAAACCAATTAACAACAGAAAACCACTAGCAATACATGAACACATGAAATACAACAACAGCAACAACAAAAAACCCATGAAAAAAATCAACACAGAGCTCAAACAATGACGCTTTTTACAATTTTCAAAACTGCATGATCTGCCACTGACATAAATCTCATCTAAACTGGACTCAGGTTATTCAAAACTAACAGCAACCATTGAAAAGATAAGGCTATTGGGGAAACTGCAAAAAAATGCCAGTAAGCAACTCAGCTAATTTGTCAAAAAGACAAGGCTTACTTTAAACCTCTTTTGAATCAGGAAGGCAGCCAGCATTTCTGACATTTCTCCATGACGGTCTGGCTCCGTGAATAATGGTTGAGTTGAAGCAGGCTCACCTTGGCCTGCCAAAGACCCAGGCTTTCGTGGGCTAGGACTGGTCAGGTCAGGTAGTCCAGCCCTTCATCCTATAAAATGTTCATTATTTCCAAAGCTAACAGCACAAATATTATGCAACCAAACTTAAACAAAGCCAGGAAGCTCACCCGTGCGCTAGTGTTTGCGCAGTGTTCACAGTCTCTCGATGAAGACACATAAAACGGATAGATACACAGGTCCGGATAGCCTGACATGCACATCAAGGAATCTCCTCATCTCCCAATTCCAAGGCCGCGTGATAGAGGCCGGCACATGCCTCCTGCTGAAAGCTTTTGTGCTCCACCGAAGCAGTGTGGGAATCTAAAGAGCTTCTGACGAACCGCGAGAAGCAATTACGGCTTCAGTACGCCCGCCGTGGTGCGCTAAAAACTTCTACATCGTGATAAAAATCCACTGGTGATAAGAGGACATTTACCGCTGTGTGCAGTGACCACCCTGAAACACATTCCATCTGCCTTTGTAAAACAAATGGTCCGGAAAACATTTCAGGGGGAAGTCATTACATAACTATATTTAATAGAAATGTGTTTTTCTGCGCTCTGAAGATACTCTGCTCCCTATGCTGGCAGGGACGAAGCAGTGGCGATTTCGATTTCCATCTCGAGCTCACGCCTTGCTGCATACGCGCTCCCTGTTCCTGCCTTGTGTTCAATTTTTTTTTTTCCGCGACACTGCTGCATGCTTCTCAGTACCAGCGGTGGAGGAACTGCACAGGGGCAAAATCCAGGCTTGGAAAAGTTTGAATCCTCCCTCAGTATCTTGTTCCAGGCACCAGAATTTCATCATTAGCGCAACACTTCAGCCGGAAGGTTCACAGTCGGTGATATTGAGCTGGGCTTGCACCGAGCCGCAGGTTGGGCTCAGTTCCACGTCAGGCTTTTTTAGATCTACACAGGCCGTATCTCTCATTGGCCTGGCTGAAACAGCAGGGGACCCAGAACTCCAGGCATTGGGATAGAAAATGTCAAAGATCCATGTGAATGAGGCAGATCCTGAACAGCTTTCAGAGTTGAACGGAAAAATGGCTTAACGAGACCAGAGCTCCGCAGGCAGATCTATGGCTTGTGACCCGGGTCTTGAGTTGCTAATGTGTTATCAGGCACAGGAAGACATGGTCTGTTATTCCGCCGTGGGGTGGGGGGGGGGGGGTTCTCATGGCTGAAGGGTCCACCTGCAAAGGCCGTCCTCAAAGCCAGGGCCGCGTGCAATCCAGCCGCCACGGGCGCCCCAGCGCTCTGAAGCACGTCTGCCCTAATTGGCCAAGCACTCAGCACCACGCCTGTCATCTCGGCGAATGGGAGCTCTTGGCCGACGGCGAACTCTGCAGCTAGGGCGGCATGCAGAGCGACTCATTATTCGAGACTCATGCGGCATCGGGGAAACACGCGGAGAAAACAGACGAAGCCCACTTCCCTTCGCCCGAACACGCTCCCCCTCACCAGCGTGATTGGAGCGTGGCAACCACCAACGTAATCAACGCTGACCTCGCATAACACAAATCTCTCCCTTCATTTCTGAATAAGTTTATTGGAAATCTACATCTTTCACTGCAAACACCGAAACGCAAGCCCTAATCACAAGTGCGTTTGCCTGATGTTTCGATTTAAAATTTGTTTTTACTACTTTTTTTATGGAGTCAGACAGGGATACAAGAGGCGAGAAAGTTTCACTAATTTCAATATTCGCCAAGGGGGTCAATTAAATTCACATGTCATGCAAAAAGTGAACTGATGATTTTTTTATTCGAGAGAAAGAATGAAATGATTTGGAGTCTCATCACATTGCTAACCCTTAGGACCAGCTTCTTTGCTGTTTTCCTGAAATCTCATCAACTGCTTCACAACCAAATGCTTTTTTTAAATGAGATGCCTTCTGCAATGTACAGAGAACTGAATGTTTGTGTGAGAGCAAACTGCACTCCACAGAAAGCACATGCATATCTCCTCAGTGCCACGTCTGATTTGTATTCTGCTGATTGGATCCCACCGAGGTTATAAAATAGACTGGTATTGATCTGTACATGACAAGCGCGAGATGTAGACCTGTTACTCATATGAATCATGAAAGAACGATTGGTCTACTGTAGCCTTCAGTCCTCGTACTTCGAGAGTGTACTCATAAATAATTGTACGGTCATGGACATGGTGCTTTCATTTTCGTCAAGTCTGCACCAATCACAAAAACATTAAAACTAAACTTGTATATTAAGGGACAGCAAATGATTATTAAAATATCCTTTTTTAATGTGTTCTTGAGTGCTAACGACATGTTTTATTTCTTTTCTTATGTAACATTTTTAAAATCACTTCAGGAGCAATTGCTCATCTCATTAAACTGTGTTTTTGGTAAGAAAGGCAAAGAAAAAAAGCTGACATTTGACTATTGCTCTATTTGCATATGATTAAATGAAATGCATAATAAATGCTGGTATGCATTAGCTTCAGTATATTTCAGTTTTTGTGTATGACATTTCAACATCATGAAACATTACTGATATGTTTCTATGTTGCTCCATGTTACCAATTTTCTTGTGATTTTAATTTGCCAGAAAGCTGCATCATGCAATGCTGTCAATGTGCACATTGGTACCATGTTTGAAACCCAGGGCCCATAACTCATGAATAAAATCCAATACTTGTCTCTTACTAATTTTGGGGTTCTGATTCCAAAAATAGTGTCTATTTTGCTCTCACACATCACATTTTCTCGCAATGTATGATGTGCATTTCATAGCATTGTCACTTTCAACAACCACTGTGAGGTTAATTAGTCTTGTATCATCCCTTTATCATCAGAAAAGCTGCCTCAGAGACATGATTTCCATCTTCCTCTGAGCCAGGTGAGAACTATTTGTTAAATTCTCATCTGATTTTCCCATGTATGAATGATTCTAAAGACATTATTTTATGCCTCTTCCTGATTTCAGGCGTAGTAATACGGCCTCTGACAGAAGAAAATGCAAACATGATCCAGATGTTTTCTGCTACATCTGTGGGTGTTAGACTCCACCGAAACAGCGACAGAAAATGACAGACTTTGTGAAAAAAGCAATACATGATATAATAAGGAAAATCTTAATTCTTATTTAAGGAATAAACTGTTTATGATAGAAATGTTTTACTTGCATTTTTTGAACCCAGCATCCTCAAATAAGATAAAATGAGGCATTTTTGGGAAATCAGGAATCTTTTATCGATGTGCAGGGTGGTGTGCTCTCTGTTAGCATCTGTGCAGGGTCAGTCGAAATGTTGGACACCCGTTAGACCCTAAAGGCTAGTTTTCTGGCAAATTCTCCCAGATATGAGATATGGATATAAATTCTGAGACCTCGGAGGGATGTAGACGCTGGTGGCCCATATTTCTCCCGAACAGAGTGCAGTCTAATGTTCTGCCCACTGTCTGTTGGTTGGGGAAAAAAACAGACCAGTTTATTTCTCTCGTATTTCTAGCATCGTATGATTGGATTTGCTCAAGTTCCAATCCCGTAAAACTTCAATACGCCGGGCCGCAAGCCAAATCTTTCAGTACCCTGCACTGCAAAACTAGAACTACTGAGCATCATTTGTCTGCTTCAGGTCTGGCCTGGCGAATGCTGGGTGAAACACGACTGACAAACACCTCAGCAAACTGAGCTGAACAAATCTCCTCGCTGTACAGACCGGGATCATTAGTACAAATCTCCTCACTGTACAGACCGGGATCATTAGTACAAATCTCCACACTGTACAGACCGGAATCATTTGTACAAATCTCCACACTGTACAGACTGGGATCATTAGTACAAATCTCCACACTGTACAGACCGGGATCATTAGTACAAATCTCCACACTGTACAGACCGGGATCATTAGTACAAATCTCCACACTGTACAGACCGGGATCATTAGTACAAAAATCTCACTGTACAGACCGGGATCATTAGTACAAATCTCACACCCAGGGATCATAGTACAAATCTCCACACTGTACAGACCGGGATCATTAGTACAAATCTCCACACCGTACAGACCGGGATCATTAGTACAAATCTTCACACTGTACAGACCGGGATCATTAGTACAAATCTCCACACTGTACAGACCGGGATCATTTGTACAAATCTCCACACCGTACAGAACCGGCATCATTAGTACAAATCTCCACACTGTACAGACCGGGATCATTAGTACAAATCTCCACACCGTACAGACCGGGATCATTAGTACAAATCTCCACACTGTACAGACCGGGATCATCAGTACAAATCTCCTCACTGTACAGACAGGGATCATTAGTACAAATCTCCACACTGTACAGACCAGAATCATTAGTACAAATCTCCACACTGTACAGACCGGGATCATCAGTACAAATCTCCTCACTGTACAGACCGGGATCATTGGTACAAATCTCCACACTGTACAGACCGGGATCATTAGTACAAATCTCCACACGGTCCAGACTGGGATCATTGGTACAAATCTCCACACTGTACAGACCGGGATCATTAGTAAAAATTTCCTCACTGTACAGACCGGGATCATAAGTACAAATCTCCACACTGTACAGACCGAGATCATTAGTACAAATCTCCACACTGTACAGACCGGGATCATTAGTACAAATCTCCACACTGTACAGACCGGGATCATTAGCACAAATCTCCACACTGTACAGACCGGGATCATTAGTACAAATCTCCACACTATACAGACTGGGATCATTAGTACAAATCTCCACACTGTACAGACCGGAATCATTTGTACAAATCTCCTCACTGTACAGACCGGGATCATTAGTACACACCATACCAAATAAATTACTGTATCCTAGGCAGTTACATGGTGACAAAGGTGAGTTAAACATATCGCCTTTTTCTTGCGTCGGTTTCCAGACTTATTCTGAATATGACAGCATACCCTGGCAGATCTATGCTAAAGATAAGGTTTTTTTTTCTCTCTGAATTAACAAACACAAAAAGGAAACCAACTGTAGTCCTTACTTCCATATTTACTTGACAAATATCAAAATTCACAGACTAAATATGCCATTTAATTTCAATTTTTGAAAAATTTATATATTTAATATAAAATTATAATTGATATTATATCGTATATTTGTTACATGAGTTAATTTAATATTAAGGTAAAATGAAATATTCATTTTAATATTCAATCTGTTTTGGAAAAATAGATATCTATTTTTGGCAGCACATTTAGCTCATATGTAAAATTACAGCGTTCCTAGTGTCCATTTTTTTAGATTTAATTTTTATCATTCATTTCTCGCTGGAAGTCTTTGTTTAAAAGATAAATATGTAGCAAAATCTTACATTTAATTTTCACATGCGTAAATCTTCAGTCCCAAATCAAATATATAGCTTATATCTCAAATACTTTTTATGTTACACATAACTGTACAACTAATGAATGATGGTAATTTTTGGCTTAAAACACAGGGTATGTGTGTATCTATCAGGTCTGGTTGGGCTTGAATTTAAAATTAATTTGAGCCCTCCATAACCTCGATAATTCTGAGAGGCCTGTGTCAATATAAAAATTTGACAGAAATTCATCCAACCTCACAATGTTAATTGAAATAGTGTTTAGTGACATCAGCAGCAATACAGCACAGTTGTAAGTTTGAATGAACCTTGTAAATGCATTTTTTTTGTATTGTTCCATGAAGTTAAGTGTGGTCATGTCACACGACGGCGCGATCACGTCCACGCTCGATAATTTGCGCCCGAGGCTGGCATAATCTCTGTACTGACAAAACAATTGCAAGGTGTTGGACCCGCCCGCGGAGAGCAATTCCTTCATCATAAAAAAGAAATGAGCTCAATAAACGTCCCAGCGTCCCTGGTCTAACGTTTGCTGTGATGGAAATCATTACCCGTATTGTCAGTGCGAGTAGATGCACAATACTGGACATGAGTAGCATTAATGCTAACGCTAAAGGGATTCGAGGAATGCTTATGACATCAGAAATGAGGGCAGCCAGGTATTGGGTTGTGCAGAATAATATTGCAAGCCTTGCTTGAGAAGCATTATTTCTGCTTTTTTAAAACAAGAAGAGACACAACAGTACACGGACACAAACACCACACATTCATTCCCCTGGGGACTCATGGATTTAAAGTAGACGTCTTACAGCGACATTCATTTGCATTTACATCCACTAACGCAATTCATTGGAAAAGACAATACAAAGAGCCGAAGATTCAATGACGACTCAAAGTCTCAAGGACGGAATATATCTGTACTTAGTTCACCTATTTAAGAGATAAGAACCTGAAATACATATGTTTGTGTCCTTCGTGTCTGAACGGGAATACTAAGCAGAGATACTACCGCCTGTGCATTCAGGGGCTGTAAGTCCTTGAGCTGCTTGCACATTAGGAACCTGATGGATGCTGTTTAGCTCTGCTCTGTACGCCACCTTCAGGAAGCCGCAGATAAGCGGATTTCTGTTTGTTCGGATGACTGGTGCACATATAAATAAGCCAGTTTCTGTAGATAAACACCTGAGGACGTCCTGCAATTTATCAAAGCAAAAACAAAAACAGCCCACTTCAAATTGTTCGGCATCCTGATTAAGTTCTCGTCTGGTCAAGCTGTTCCGTTCCCAAAGGTTTGTTCCCTCGGCTCAACTTCATAGGACATCCATGGGAAAGTCACAACTTATATGGGCTAATTTTCACTTAGCTGCACGGCACAGCTCAGGCTAGTTTTTTTAATTTTAATTGGTCTAATTTCACCTCCGCCATGTTGTTTAAGACAATTTTCTTTTCTCCTTAACATGGCTCAGTCGGTGAAATTTCAACCACTGTTTTGTCTAAATGACAAAAGGAAGAGCACTGTCCTTATATGTGCCGGCACAATAGTGTCTTTGTGCTATTGAAGTAAATCTTAATCCCCTGGTTTTTAAAATGGCAATTTGTATTCACAGGCCGCTCGAGGTTAGACACAACTCCCCCAAGCTGATAATACTGTACAGCTCGACTCCCTGCCGTCCACCAACTGGACACACAGTCGTCGTCTTGGAGGAGTTTGATTTGTGCGCGGTCTGTGCAAGCAGGTGACTGTGCCAGCCTGTCGCCAGGGGAGTCTCGCCCGCGTGGCACAAGCGGTTAAATCGCCTCTTTTTGGTGCAGCGAAACGCCCCAGCGTCTGTTCCTGATTCTCTTTTTGTGGCTGGTGTTGGCATGAGAAGGGCTCAGTAACAGAGCGCTAAGTGATTTCCTTTACTGCTCTCTTCACAGAGTACCCTGGTGCCCGTGTCCCTGTAAAAACAGCCACACAAATAGAAATGTAATTTTCCCAACACTGAACAAGTGCTTTTTGAGGACAGAGTGCCGGGCGGCTCCCACCAGAGTCCGCCACAAAGCCTCTTCATCTTCACAGCGATTTTTCATTTTCACAATACACGCTTTTTAACAGACCTGCGATAAATATAGTTCTGTTACAGAGAAAAATACCAATAAAAAGTACTTCCAGTCTTTGTACATTTTATTTTCAGCTTAAAATAAAGGGCATATCTTTTTGCATAAATATGGATCCGTTTATAATTTAGCCGGAGCAGATAGTGCATGTGAAAAATTTGAGGATCTCCAAGCAATTCATGAGGGAAAAAGCATTCAAGAGCACCGAAGATGAGGCGTTTTTCACTCTGAACTCTTTTTAAAAATAAATAACAACACAATTTTAAGCTTATAATTTCCTGCTCATGACAATTTCCATGCTAGTAAATTTCCTGACGACAATTCTATAGGCTATCCTTTAGTGATTACAATCTTCTGATTGACTTCCAGTTCTGCTTGACCACAGCAGAATTTTCATTGGCCGAGAAAGAGTCACATGGCTCTCATGTTTGTGTTCACTTACAGTTGAATACAGCTGGAATGGAGACTGCATATTTTCAGCGAAAGCCGCAAACAGGCTTTGTGTGAATCAGCTCCCATCTGCATTGCAGCGGACAGAGTACCGCGACCCGGAGACGGGCATGCCTCAGACGCAGTGGTAGATTAAATTTTACAGCTCGTGCTGGGGCAGCAGGGCGCTTGGTCGTGCGCGGTTTATGCGACACTCCTCGTCATTAGACAGGACGGCTCCGCGGTTTGACGTGTCGCAGTGGACCTGGCCTCTCCAGATCCCATTCGCCGCGGCTCCCTCCCTGCTCTCCCTCCCTCACGCTCCAATTCTCTCATTTTTGGGCAGCACAGTGTGGGCAGACGGCCTCGAACATCCCCCTCTTCATTTCCTGCTGCACACCCTGGCAGCCATTCCAAACTACAGAGCTGTCCCACCGTGCACTGTGACAAAGCAGAACACTTCCTTACCGAGCCAAATAACTCACAAGCTTCAGTGATATGAAGCATTTTTATAAATATGATTTATTTTCAAAAAAAGCCTGCAAAGACAGGTCACGTTTTTTCAAAGATCTCAGCCCTATTCCAAACACAAAAAGGCCTCAGTCTTGCTCATTCTTACACTCCTGCTTGAAATGCATTAATAGTTATCATCAGTAGGTGTATATCGGGCCTTAATTACTTCCAGGTTTAGACCAGGAACACTGAAGTAATGCTATATCTGGTATTAGAGATTTTTAAACAAAATATGACAGATACTGTACATATTGAAACTGAAATGAGTCATGGCAAGGAGACCTTAATCTAGACATTATTTGCCAATTTTTAATAACAAAAGAATTCCTGGTAATTCATAAATCACGTATATTACCCCAGCCCACACCAGTCCTCATCTCTATTCTCTTAGCCAGTACGCCAGCGTAATTTTTTCAACCCAGTTTAGATGAAACCACACCCACTTCCATATGACAAAAGCCAATCGTAACATCCCTGCACATTTCTGTTACTGTCAACATTGATTTGGACCTCAATGATTGGACGCCATGAGAAGAATATTGCTCCACCAATCAAATAGTGCGTTACAGACATACAGACAAGCCGTACGATTCAAACTGAGAAGAAAATAGTTTCTCCTATGGAGTGATAGGGTGAGAGATTAATAGAAGGGAACAGGAGGGAGGGATGTTGAACGAGACAGACGAGGATTGTGGAAGAAAGGCGGTATAAAGAGGCTGGTTGGTTAGGACGTGGATGAATGAAGTGACGTTTTCAGGCGTGGTCTGGTTCACTAACGTACGTTTAGTACTCCACGACATGTATTACAGTGGTGTAACAGGCTGGGATTGTGGCAGTAAAGCTGCTGTGGCCACAGAGTTAGAGCCGTAACGTCAGTGTAGAGCGGAGCTGCAGGCCTCTCACGTCCGCCAAACCGATCAAATATTAGCGGAATGAATTCTTAACCGAGAGGGCGACACCTGGACTGATATCCCCGTCACGAGCAGTTGAGAACCTCCGAGCTCCGGGACGGACGAGATAAATCAGCCGACAGATCGCTTCCAGAGCAAGTCGAGCTTAATTCAATTCTCCTTACGTTCTTGTTGGAAACTTCCATTTGCGCCCACACACGCACGCACACACACACACTCATCATGTCGCATTGCTTTTTTTGGCAGACGCTTCCATTCAAGGCGACGCGCAATGAGTGAACAGAATAAGGCCTTTGAAACGGCGACACAACAGATCAGACGAGTTGCAGTTTGTACGGAGCATCAATTGGCTCGTACCTGCAAACCACATCATGTGGTAGAGCGATACAAAAGTACCCTGAGGACGAGTAGGGATTACAATTAAAAAGGAACCAGTGCAAAGCAAACACTGCAAAGAAAGACTTAAGATTATTTCAAGTGTTATGAGAGAGCTTGTGATACAGTGAAGATTCGCAAACACGTGATTTTATTTGGTAAATTAAATGCTTCTCAGTAATTTGGAAGGGCTGGGCATATTTTTCAATGCCTGTCATTCAAGTACGCAATCATCCACAGAGGAGGTAGTGGTCAGGGTGATCCATTTCTGACCCCGATTTACTTTGTGTCAGAAATGGAAGCATATCTGCGCGAACTGACATATTTAAAAATAGAAAATAAGGGTTTTCCTTTGTGTTCAGTATCGCCGCTCTGCCCCCTGTTCAGAGATTGAGTTTCACAGGAGCTGTTAAATTTTAGATGCTGGGCCTTTCTTGGAGTTCAAAGTGAAATTAGTTTTTGAAGTAGCTGGCAGCCTTAATCTTTGACGTCTTACGGTGACTTCTGAGAAACGGTTCAGTCTGAAAGAGCTTGAGAACATGAAATGACATTCAATTCAAGTAAGTCTGTATAGTGCTTTCAGAATCTTTCCTCCGTCGCGCTTACTGTGCTCATTATGTGATGGGGAGGCCTACAGCCTGTTAGCCAGTACTTTAGACTGGGGGGTCTACACCACACCCACACACACACACACACACACACACACACACACACACGCACACACGCGCACACACTCTTACGCATGCACTGCACACCACAGAGAAACACACACACCCACAAACACACACCACACCCTCTCATTCACACACACAAACACACACTCACACCACACACACAGTCATTCGCATGCACTGCGCACCACACAGAAACACACTCACACACACACACGCACAAACACACACTCACACACTCATTCAGATGCATTGCACACCACACAGTAACACACACACACACACACACACACACACACACACACACACACACTCTTTTGCACGCACACACCACACCCACACAGTCCAGGCTGGGCGTGACACATTTGGGCTGACAGTGTTAATTAATTACTGTCCTCAGATTTGAAACTCTATCCAGCACATGCTGAGGTGTTTGTATGTGAATAAATTGATGACGTTCATGGACAACACAGTATCTTCACAAAAATAGGAAGCACACGTCGGTAGACAAAGCAAATTATTGTTCAGCAAAGCCAGAATTCGACTGTTCAGAGTAGGCTACCTTCATTTCTGCGAATTTTGGAATATGACACCAATGGGTGACTTGTAGCCTGCTGTACATTATTTCACGGATATATCCACTGAAGAACGACATTATTGTCCATCAGAATTTGGTCCAGACGGATGAGGTTTAAGGTTTTAGTCGAGGGTCACCATGAAGTGCCAGCGTGTCCTGAAATGGACAAACTGTCTGTGCTGCTTCAGTCCCACGCTCCAGTGTGTGGGCAGTTCCTGGAGAGAGCAACACCGCAAAAAACGTCTGTCAGTCTCAGCCGGTCTTTTAATCTTCAGATGAGATATAACTGCTTATTGTTTCTCTCACAAGTAGAAAACATTAGCTTTTAAAAGTTGCTATACATGCAACAATTTTCTTATCCCATTGGCAAATCAAGAAATAAGTCAAAATCGTCCTACGTGACAGAATTTTTGTCACATCAAGAAAAATGGAGATAGGAACAAGCGTTATTAGCCAAAATACGAGATTAAAATGCTTAGTTTGAGGAACAGCCATAGTCAAATTTTTAATCACAAGAAGTTTTCAAATCTGGCCAATCAGGAACTCCTGACTGCGATCACTCACTGAAGCTCACACACACGCACACACACACACACACACACACACATATGTTTTGCATACATCTGACACCAAAAGACAGGATGGTCAACACCACATGCCCTGCTGTGGCGATAAGTGCGATGTGGTGTTGTGCCGAACCTTGCTAACCCATGACGTGCGCAGCGAGCACCTCAGGCACACCGCCGGGACAAGGCGCTCTCGCCCCTCATCCATACGTGCCCCAGAGGGCAGGGCCACGGTCTCTCTAACCATAACACTAAAACCCCTCTTTGTGATTTGGGGCAACTGCTTTCTGCGCAGGAGGCCGCACTGGTTTATGGAGGCAGTATTCACTGTATGAACCAAACTTTAAACTGGTCATCAGGGGGCACGCTTAAACTTCGCAGATACATAATAAATATGAATTCAGAATATGAACCTCAGCAAAAAGCCCAGTTTTCCAAAATGACGTGGAATATAGGGACCGCTGTCAGGACAGTTCCCCAATTCAGCTGAGTGTTGTCTTGGATCAGCTTCATTAGATGAACTGCAAAAGTATCTCTTTTTAAAAGAGCAACAGAACAAGTCAAAATGCCCCCTCTGCCTGAAAGAAGAAAAGAGAGGTTGAAAACGAAAGAGTGAAGAGATTTCTGATCCAGTGCTGGGAATAAAAAGCATGTCAAAGTGCTTTGAACGCTTCTGTGAAATCGTAGTTCAGGATTTGGTTAGGAGAACCTCAGAGATACCAAAGTGCTCAGCTGCGGGAGTAAGGAGATGATTGAGGGTGGATCTCTGGAGTTACCTGCGTGTGGAAATCCCTCAGATCTGATGGAGAAATCGGGGGGTTTGGGGATCTTCATCGCCTCCCTGTCTCAGCGATCAGCCGCAGAACCAAGAAAAAACAGAAATTCAGGAGGACGTGTTTCAGTCCCCCCGTGATTTGTGGCGATATGACTGTCTCGGAGCGCCGTGACGCAAATTTAAATATTAAAGTCACCCCGAGCTACAGCAGTTGTGCCGCACTTAAAAAGGTTATCAAAGAAAATATTACCTCTGATATTGCTTTATCTATATTTAATGCCTACATTTATGGGAGATCACAGATTCATCAGCTGCCACAAAAACAAAAGGACGGGGAGAGAGAATGAGAAAGAGTGGAAAATTATAGATGAATAGAAAAAGAGTGACTGAAAGACTGATAGAAGTGTAAATGCAGTCTGTGGGATAAGATCTGCTCCAGTGATGCTGAGTTTGGGACTGAACTCTGAGGCTTCGGAGAGGAAGATTATGAAATAAATGATGGTTTCTCTTTCATTGATAACCACTCCATTCGCCCTCCCTCAGAGGCGGTCAGCACATCAGTGAGCGCCCTGTGTGGCTTTGAGCGATGAAAGCGCATATTTATGTTGCAAACAGCATGTTGCGCGGAGGAGCAATCAAGGTTCCCGACGGCCTCAATTCCGCTGCCCTGATGGAATTCATGAGGCCAGTAATGGAGGACGTCCCCTCCCTCGCACACAGGTGTGCACCCCCTCGGCTGACAGGACGCAGCCGCAGTAAAGAAAATGGTGGACAGGAAAAGCCACAATCCTGTCCAGAACAGCTTCCTTACTCCTGCACCCTCAAAGTAAGTACTGCCTACTGAACATTCTGCCTGCATACAGTACTCACAGCAAGATTCTGAGTACACTGTATAAAGAGTTTGTTAAGTATGCAAATTTTTACCTAAATGTAGTTTACTTAAAATCTTTGGCTTATGAGCAAAGTATTTCGTTTCCAGTCAGGAAGAGGAAGATATTTCCAAGCAAGTATTACTTTGATGGAGAAAGCGGATGTGTCTTTGGGTCCAATCACAGTCGAATTCATCATGGTGGAAGCAGTGATTGCTTTTAATTTCAAAGGTGGACACGTCACGACACATCCGTTCAAGCATCTAAAGGGTGAATGGGGAACAAACCTGACTGCTTAGTACATATTTTTGTAGACTGAGACAGTGAATCGCACATAATGAGGACAAAGTGATTTCAGTTCATGGCCACGCTCTGTAAATCCATGTAAACGTGTGCTTCGAGTCCAGTCTCATCCCGACTCGTCATATAGTGACGCTATCTGGCCAAGCGTCGATATACGACGCAAAAGGAAGTTTGACGCCAGTTTAAAACAATCCCTACCCCCTAACTCCGGACCCTTAACCCTTAGCATCAAATAACGATGCCAAAAGTCTCCTTTTTCGCCATATATTGACGCTTGATCAGGTAGCGTCACTGCATGACGAGTGGGGATGAATATGTGTTGGTATTCCAGGTACTTTCAAGTGCACACAGCTAACCTTCACATCCTGCGCCTCGGCTCGGTAAGCAATGAGTGAGCTGCTTCAAACACAGTCCTTCTCTGTGTAAATTTCCAAGAAACCACTGACCCCTGACCTCTTGCGCGCAAGTGACTTTAAACAGAAATCCTCTGGCTGATCCCGTATTTTCGCTGCCTCTAATAGGCTCGCTGGCCTTGAGAAAAATAAAGCCAGAATTAAGCCAAGCTTACAAGGAAAGGCCACTAAACCACAGAGACAGTGAGTACATCAGTTTGCCAGGAAAACCACCCCCCACTTTCTCTAAAGTACAGATAATACTCACTGGGGGTCAAAACTGGTTTGTGGATGGTTTCAGATGATCCAAGATGGTTTATGGGTAATTAAAGCCAGCATCTATCTGGAAAGGCTGGTTTCGAGTTGGATAAAGGTGGTAAAAGCTGGTCAAGCAAGTTGAGTAAGCAGAAGGGGAACTGGAGGACTATGATTCCAAAAGCTGGTCAGCAGGGAAACATCTGGAAGCTCATGCATATGAAGTTGCCCACAGGCCTAAAGAACAAACTCTTCTTAAGTAACATACATCACCTGCCCTCTTTATTTACTCAATTATTAAATTCAACATAAGCTTTTTTTCAGGAATAGTTTCATTTAAGAGGCAGTTCAACTTCATAACTACTTTATAAAATAAGGAAAAAAAAACTTTATTTAGTTTTTAGACACAGCATGCAGAAAACTGACTTCTGAAGCTTTTAAAATGCTTTTGTTTGCCAAAAATGTGTACAATTATGAACTACATAAGATTGTGGGAGTGAAAAAGAGACTGTCTCCCAGATTTATTTTCGGTGGATTTATTCTTTGTGATGTCTTTTCAAAGGATTTGAAAATTACACACTTGAAACACAGATTATGTAACATTTCAATACACAGACAGATGCTCTGCTTAGTTCAACATAGAAAAAGAAAATAACCCTGTAGCAGCCTCGGCACAGAGCCATCGTGGATCGAAATGGAGAACAGGGAAGTAAACACAATTCTGTTTGTAGTCCGCATTACCTCTATGGTACCTCCATACCCCCTCTCAAACTACAATTCCTGACATTTTTAAGCATTCGTCTGAAAATGGCTTCATGTCACAAGTCATGCACAACGTATTTGCCATTACCACGATGCAGCACGGACAGCACTGTCAGCTGTGGAAACTTGCAGATCGTGCTACAAGCTGTTTTACGATGAAAATCACACGGTTATCAGAGGTTTTGCAGTTCATTAAGTGTCAGATGCAAAAAAAAAAAAAAAAAAAGCAAATTTGAATGGACTTGAGCAACACAATGACTAAATAATTCTGTGTTTTGGACAGTGCTTCTAATGTCTTTGCACTGAACTAATTACCCCAGGGTACATTTTTTTCCAAGCTGCACAGAAGATTTGGACTCAATTATAATTCCTATTCATCTCTTCCTGTTTGGGTACCCAGTGTACATGCTCGCTGCCAAAAATCCCACAATAAACAGGTTCTGTTGCCAAAAACCCCATTGTAAAACAAGGCCGGCTCCATAAATTGGGGTCAGCGCCACTTAGGAGCTCTCCTGAGGATCTACGAACCCAGGCGACAGAAGCTGCTTCCAATTGATTTCCACGGCTCCAGCCTGAAGTTATGTCTCCTGAGAGGAGTAATGGCTTTGGCATCTTTGACCTGATGAACTCACAGCCGGAAGGAAACGGCCCCGCGTCTGATAGATCAGATCCATGAATTCGGCCGATGATACTGGAAACCAGCAGGAACGGCAGCCGAAAGCTATTTTAGCTGAAGCTGCATACGGTGGATCTGCAGTAGACATATTGGGGTGGTTCTCGGAGAACTGCACTTCCTGGTTTTCTGAGTTCTGTGCTTCCTTGTTTGAGACCAGGCTACAATGAAATCTGAAGTCTGAGAATGAAGTGTGACGGAGGGTCAAGGGTCAATATGGACGGGAATAAGAAAATGTCACACCTGTCGTTGGCTGTACAAATGGCCAGACACAGAGGAAACACAATGCACTGTGGGATATTGTTCAGCCTACAGCAGGCTGGTGCTGTGTTATACCAGAAAATACAATGGAGAGAACTTTGAACAGTGGAAAAGGTAAATAGATTTTTTTTCTCTCTATAACAGCATGTCTGCACTGTACGTGTAAGTGTACCTCGGTGTATTGTGTGATCCGCAATGTGTGATATCAGTAACTATAGGTGTGTAATAACGTTTTTGATAAGTGTAATCATTAGAATGAATAGAGGTATACCGTCTCATCGTTTTTTACCATAAAGCCCCAGTGTGTTACCTACAGAACAAAGGAACAGCTGTTCGAATAAACAGAAGCTACCGAACAAGGAGAGTCGTGCAGCGAGTCTGGTCTGATGGATGTTTGTTGCTGCCGAAGTGGTCTGTTCACAGGAACAAAGTCTGTTTTCGGGAAGCTACATGCTGTAGGGGTTGGTTGGGTCCACCATTAAAGCCAGACGCCGGGCGTAATGACTTTGTGCAGCGGCTTTGCCGTAATAAATCCGCCGCATTTGTCTTCAGACTCGGCTGCCCCGCAAAGCTTTTTTTTCTGCGGTGGAATTCCTCTGCCTTCACCTTCCTCGCCGGCTCCGATAGCTGTGACCGTGTAGCACTGCATAAACATGACGCTAATGACATTGTTTTCGCGCTGCAAAGCAACGCGCAATGCCTCATCCGTTCCAGGGAGCAGCTAGCGTGTTTGATGCTCAGAATGCAAATTAATTTGCGATCTGCCAAGACAAGGCCCTCCCCTCTCCTCTTGATGAACAAAACAGCACAAAAAAAGCTTTAAACTCCATCTTAGGATGCAGGTCGTCCCCTGCAATTCCGAATCAAGCGCTTTCTCGAGTTCGTGGGTCAAGTTCAATTAGGTCACAGCAGGTTCGCATTTAGTAGCGGGGGGAATCGCTCAGGTTTCGCCATGCGCTCTTAATAACGACCGTCACTTTTGCGCAGTGAGAGGCTGCGATTGCCATCCCGAAGCTTTATTAAACCTTGACCGCTGCCCAATTAGCACCCTGCCTGAGTTCAGACAGCGCGAAAGTTGTCACGGCTAATGATCATTTTCATTCTGCTGTTGCGTCAATGGCCTTGGGAGACGCGCAGAGGGATATTGATGGGTGATTATTAAGGAGCTGACATTCAATTATTTTCCTTCTCCAAAATTCCATGCAATTACCCTCTCCAGGACACTTTTATATATTGAGCAGTCGGCTCCCGGTCGGCGCAGACGGTCTCGTGTGATAACTCGACGCAGCCTTGTCACAGAGAGTCAGTCGGAGAGCCAATCAGTCACATCCTCTCGCAGACGATTTGAACGGCTCTCGCCGAAGGCCATATGTCTCATTAATATTTGATCCCAAACTGCCGCGCTGTTCCCCATCTTCAGACGGCCCCAAAAAATTAAGCAATCCTGTGTGTTATTGTCTCGGCCAGAGGCCAACATGACGGCCAGTGCTAACAGAATAAGTGCACACAGCCCATCACAGTGCAGGTGGCCAGGAGGATTGTTTATCTCAGTTTATATCTATAAAAAAAAATGCATTAATGTCACACTGTGATGTTTCCTCTACACAATAAAACAGAGGAGTATTATGAGATTATTTCTATTATAAGGGTGACAGCAAATGTTGGCATGAAAGTGCTCACTGTGTTGTAGAATGCATGAGCCAGAATTTTTATGGCTGAGAAGCATGAACTAAAATTCACCATGGTTGTATTTTTCCCCTTCTGATGTCATTAAGGGCATTGGGTGATGCCGTCTGGCTTCATGCCTTGAAACTTGGTATCGCTCTGATGACCACGGATGGCTGACGCAGTCTCACGTTTTGTGGGGTCGCTGTAGTTACACTGTTCTGCATTATTAATTCAGCATTATGCGTTGCGGTAGCAGAGATTACGGCACAATCATCTATACAGAAGGGGAACTGAAATCTGTTATAAAATGTTGTGCAATAAGATGAGTCAGGTCCCAGGCATCTGACGGCAGGGTAGGACCATAGACCTGGACTCTGATTGAGCTTCCCTCGTATGCCAGTCTTCAGGGGTAGGAGGGAGGATTTTTTTTATCACATTATAATGTGAGTTTGAGATCCAAATAGTGCAACAAATCCAAATCACGAGTACACGTGTTCACATGCAGAATCAAATCTGCCGAACCAATGAGTGGCGCAGTGATTGACAGCCAAACAGATCGTCTGCTGCATGGACCGGGATTCAGAGCAGTTTTCTTGCTTTCTTTTGGTGCCATTTTAACAGATTTTTCTCTAAATGAAGAACAAAAAAATTTGAGCTGAGATGGTTTTTCTGGAGTGGGCGGAGATGCTAAGTTTTTTAGCCTAATATGATATCTTTGTGTCTGGCTGACACTGTACCCCTCATGCATGTGTCATTATATTTTTCAATCTGACATGAAAAAAAAAAAAAAATCAGACGGAACCACCCACTGTGTAAAATTTACTGCTGGTGGTGAAATTACCGGAAACGTCAAGGAATAGTGGTAACTGAGGTAATCATTCCGGCATCGCAAACAATTTTCCTGTCGAGTCACAAACAGACACGATGCGGGCAAACCGCTGCAATGACCTCCCGGCGCTCCAGCGCACTAATGCTAACTGCGCTCTCGCCTCGGTCTCTGCCCGGCCACCCACCGCTGTCTACCGGAGATTTTCAATCAGAGAGAGACGGTTTCTGGAAACATCCGGACAAACATGAGGAGGCAGAACCCTCACAGGACACAAACAGCAGGGATGGCAGGTCTGAAAAAGGATTCCTGGGAGGGGGCACTGAAAATTCACAGAACAATTGGACAAATGGAGGCTAAAGCCATTTTCGGATATGGGGTGAGGCTGGTGCTGGGGGGCTGGGTGGGGGTTGATAAGATTGCCATCTTTCGAGGGTGGAGGGGGTCGGAAGAGTAGACAGTGACCCGAGTACTTCAACATATCACACCCAGCCGTGGCTCTTAAATGTGCCATCTGACTGATGGCCCAATTCAGCCATCGACGTCTTGCGCGACACACCGACCCAGGCCGATTCATTTTCTAGCAGTGCCGGGGCATCATAAAACAGCCCAGTTTGGCGAGTCTGCCATGAATCTGGAAACCCTGACGGCCAGCTTTCGCTCACTCCGAGGGCTGTGCCGATTGCCACTGCAGGATTTCCCGCCGAGCTCATAGAATCAGATTCGGATGGATTCTTTCATTTATTTTTTTGGTATTTACCTTAGATGATCTCATGAAATTGACGTGATGTCCGCAAAGATCATATTCCCAGCTGCTCTAATTTTTCCCGCCGTTCATAAGCGTTAATTGCGTGGTTTAGAACATCAATCAAGCGGCGGTGCTTATTTCGTGGTTTGGCAGTACAGCTGCTCTTTGTAATGTGCTTAATGAGAGGTGGGGGAGGGGCAGCTCCGCAGATAAACCGCCACTTCAGCACACGCGCCGAGTAAATAAACACGTTTAGTGGGACCGGCGCATCCTGCGTTCGCCTCAACTTCGGTAAACAAAAGGCCGTCTACAGCATAAAACAGGAGATCTGCTTTGTGTGTGACTTCACAGTGAAGCGTTCGTCGCTAGGCTAGTTTGAAACCGCGTACACGGCCGGCCTGGTATTTTGGCTAAACCATCTAATGGTGGCTCTTTACAGAATCCTCATGTGTGGGGTGAGTCTTATCTGCTGTGCTCATTTAAATACTGCGTGAAGTGGGATAGTCTTTGTAAGTTTCAGGGAAAAAGAGAACTTGGTGATGTGAAACGCGAGAGGACTCTGGATGGAGAGGAAATAGAGGCGTTCTGATTATCGGATAGAATATAGCCAGCCTCCCAGGGGATTGTAAAAGTGATATCTAAGCAGTGGTGTAGAGTAGAGTAATAGCCTGGCCATACTTTTTCCGGGGAAAAAAACAAGTTCAAGGCTGAATCCTTGTGTTGGCTGACTGTTTCTGGTCATGCTACAGAGACGCTACAAAGACGGATCACTTACCCAGGGCCTGACGCTTTAAACAGTGGAAAAATTCTCTCCTGCTCGCCTCAACAGACGCGTGCTGAGGATTCCGGTTTAAAATGGCTGCCATGCATCACGCAGATGGGTGCTACATATTGGTTTTGGTTGAGATGAGCCTCTAGGTCTTTGCCGCGAAGTGATTTGAGATTGTGACAGGGGGTAATATAAATGGAATCCATTATTATTTTTATTACCAATGTAACGCTTGAGATCAAATACGACTTTCTTGCAGTTTTGTTAGGGAGACTTTGCGGCTGGCAACGAAGGCCTCGTATTTATTTAGTCTCCGATCGTTTCATCTTCGGGCCGTAATATCTTTGGTGCGTGCCAGTTTGTGATTCATGTTGTAAATCAATCACAGAATTCCTAATGGCAGTCATTGAATAAGATATTCCGTGGAGAGTCAGAGAGCCCTCTGAAAAACGATCCCTGCCAAACAGCGCTGTCGGTATTAATGGGGCACCCATGTGCAGTCCTGAGGCTTGACGAGAGAGAATATCTTGCTCATTTTTAAAATCCTGTTTCACTGCCCAAAAATTATGTGGGCTGTGTAGTTCAGTCTCAGAGTGTTATAATTAATTAGTAAAACCACTCTCGTCAGCTTCAAGTCCAAGTGCATCTCCGAGTCCAATGTTCACAGTATCCTGAAGCGGGGTGAGTTTGTGCCCTGATAAATGTCGGCAGATTCGACTCCAACAGGGCCAAAATGGACCGTGTGTACTTTCTGAGGGTAAAAATAACGCTGCACATTTTACCCAGAATCTCCAGCCTGCTCTAAATCTCCACAAAAAATTCTGGCATGAACTTTGTTTACGTGAAGGTAGCTTCTGCTGGTGAGTCCACAAATACCACCGTCTCCCTCAGAAACAGCAGTCACAGCATCACGGGCGGATTTCGATGTGTATCTCTCTGTGATTTGCTCTCCAATCAATGAAAAAAACAGCCATTTTGAATGCAAGCCACTATCTGAGAGATAACTTTGACATGTAAAATGTGTGTCAGCACGGTGGGGCTGTTAATTCCAGATAGCGGACGGGCTAATCAGACGGAGGTGCTCCAGGGCGATGACACCGTCATCTTCAACCGCTTCTGTCCCAGATCCACCGGGGAGTCGCGGTCACCACTGTTCAATTTTCCAGTGTTACGGAGGTCAGACACAGAAATGTTCTGATCAGGTTTTCTGTTTGAGCCACGGGTCTTCTGAAGCCCGGGCGCCGGCCGTTAGCAGTAAATGTCAGCAGAAACCAGCTGAAGCCGGTCAGGCCGTTTAAAGCTTTGTTTTCTGCCTTTTTTTCCTCTGTTTCCCCACCCTGAACACAGCCGAATGGTTTAATCTGCCACAGACCTGCTCCCGTCGTCTCAAGAGGCAGACATTGTGGCATGTGATTCGTTTGACTCACGTGACGACGAGCCCTCGTGACGTTTACACTGCGCTGCCAATCACACTTTGCCTAAACTAGTGTTTCCCTAACCTCTCCTGGAGGACCACCTGTCCTGCATGTTTTAGATCCCTCCCTGCTCCAGCGCAGCTGATTCAGATGATCAGGTCGTTATTAACCCCGGAAGCTGCTCGCACCTGGCTGACCAGGAGTGGCCGCTAGAGAGTGATGGGCCTAACGAACCAACCGGCTTCACCTCATTATCTCTGGCAAGGCAAAGCTAATTGTTGCCTCGCCCACGCGGACCTCTAGCGATAGCCAGTAATGATGTGGGTGGGATCTGAACACCTGACCACGGGGCTCCCAGACAAACATCTTAATCATGAGCCAAGCAGGGGGCCCGTTTTCCGCACTTAAGGTGTCATGTTTTTAATGGGAGAATCCCAAAGACCAGCTAGAACTGGTGCAGTAATTAACCCTTAAATGCCCAACTATAGTAAAAGTTGAAAGAAAAATCTACGTATTCTGTTAATATGTCCTGGGGAGGGGCTAATAACAACCCAACAGCAATTTTTAATTTTTGGTGACCTCTGACCTCATTTAAGTTTTGTGACATATATGTCACAATGGGCATTTCGGGGACCTTATTGCTAAAATGACTTGAATGGTAAAACAGTTGACATATAGCTGAAGTATTAGGCATAGCTTATTTTTCATTAGCTTACCTGTTTGTCTACTTTATCCAGTGATGAATGGGTGCTGATCTATCGTGTGGATTCCACCATGGGGGCGGCCATATTGGAAAGGTTAGCTGGTGCAGCCAGTGTAGTGTCAGTTCCACTTTTATGCATCAGATGGCAGCACTGATGGTCTAAATATGTCACTATGGGCATTAGGTTGCAAAATTTATGTGGGGTCAGTGGTTTTGACAACCCCCAAAATCGTGTGACAAATTTGTCACAGGGGGCATTTAAGGGTTAAGTCAGCTAGTCCACCAGTTTGGTCACCAATTACTACACCAGCTTAACTAGCTTTGTCCGGCCCCAAACCGGTTAAGACCAGCTAGAACTGGTGCGATTAAAGTCTTACACTTGTTTAAAATGCTTGCCAGTTACTTAAGCAGAACAGAAAAAGAGTATGCGGAGAGAATTTCATGAACAGATTTTCAGATTTTCTCCATCTGTCTAAGAACCTATTTAGACCCAGGCTTTTAACACAAATGATGTGAGGAGCGCGGCCTCCGGATTGCTGAGTGAATATTTAATACAGTGTTGAAGCACTTGAGTCACAGTGCACAGGAAGTGTGGTTTATTATACGTCCTGCTGAGGAGTGTGCCTGGTGTGTCTGTCAGCTCAACTATATATTAGATGTTTACTCTTTTGCGATCAAAGTATTAGTCTGCTTGCCTTATTTATAAGACTGCTGCAACAGTATCTTTCCACCTTCTCCCTAAGAGTTTATGAGGCCAGAATATGAAAGGACAGACAATTGGAAACATTCCAACATTAATAACAGACAGTATGATTCACTGTCTCCAGGTTTCTATTATTTTAACCTTGAAAAGAGTTATGCAAGTAATGGTTTTGCCTCTTGTCTCAACAGGTCACTCTACAGGGTTCAGGTTGTGTCTATATGTTTCCAGCACAAATATACCTGCTGATACTCTTAGTGTTGCACTTTGCTTTGGATAAGAGACTCAGCAGAATGCGTGAAATGAAATTTTGTACAGTCAGGTCCATGAATTTTGTTATTATTGTTGTTGCTATTTTAGCAGTCCACTGCAGCATAATTTAGTTGAAATTACATACTGGATATAACATAAGTGAGCACACTTTCAGCTTTGATTTGAGTGTATTTATATCCAAATAGGGTTAAAGGAATTTTAGTGCTTTTGATATGCGGTACCCTTTTATACTTTGAGCAAGGGAACAAAACTAATTGGGCAGTTGCCTGCATTGCTTTTCCCCAGCCAGGAACATGTTATTTCATAGAATGCACTGGTGAGCTCAGGAACACCAAAAGACCTTAAGGATGATGGTAAGTAACTGCTGTGGTTGATGGGAACGTTCTTTCTCTGGGGAAGAAAGTTGGCCAGATTAAGAACACCCTTCCCGATGCAGGTGTATCTGTGTCAAAGACAACAATCAAGAGAGAACCTCATTAGATATAAACGTTTGTCAACATCTAAAACAAGACGCTTGCCAGAAAATGCCTAAAAATGTCTGTTGAGTTCTGGAACGACATCCTATGGATAGGTATGGCAACTTGATGAGTAACATTTAATGATCAACTTTTAGCAGAATGATGGTAAGAGAAGCGTATGGAAAAGGGAAAGAACTGATCATGATCCAAAGAATACCGCCTCATCTGTGACGCCTCGGGATACGCAGCTGCCAATGAAACTGCTTCTTTTGTATTTATTGACAATTCAGCCTCTGACAGAAGCCGCAGCACTTAGTAGTAGAAATAATAATAATAATAATAATAATAATAATAATAATAATAACAACAACTTTTATTAATGTTATAATTTATTTGGCATCTCCATCCCACCCACATTAGGAACGTCCAATCAGCAAACTCATTGCGAGCATTCTTGTACTTCACTTGTCCCCCCATCTCGGATGAACAATCACAGTTTGTGATTTTCCTCTAGAACATATGCCTGTCAATCACTGCTTCTTTCACTTGAGATTCTTTTCACCGATGGTCACGTCCTGAGCGAGGATGGAGTAAACATCAGTCTGTGCTTGCTTTGAAAGCAGGTGATGAGAACTTGAATGGCGACTTAGAGGCGCTTGAACGTGAACGACGCACACCCAAACCGTCTGTATCCCTCCCATATCCCTGAGCGGCATGAAGCTCACGACACTCTACTCCTCTAAAATGCTGCTGGCCACATTCAGTTTCGCTCCAGTGCCGTAGCGTTCACTCTCCTACCACAAGCATCGCCTTTACGGAGCGAGCCAGCCCAGAAGCACCAGGATAAATTCTGAATCGGACTGGGCTACATCATCTGCTCGAATTCAGCCGAATGCTTCAAAACTCATTAAGTGGCACTTCACAGTGCAGATGGACAATGAACTGGAGTATGCTGAGAACCACTCCAAGAACGTGGGGAAGTGCAGCTTTCTATAATGGCCAAATCAACCACCAGAACTGAATCCAACGGAGCGAGCATTGCACTATCTGAAAGCAAAACTGGGAGAAAAATGCCCGTAGAACAGGCAGGAAGTGAAGATGGGTGCAGTCACAGCCTGGCGGAGCATCACCAGGGATGATACCCAGCGTCTGGTGGTGTCATTGGGCTTCAGACTTCAGGCAGCCATTGACTGCAAAGGATTCCCAACCAAATATCAAAACAGGCAATTAAACCTATGACTGTCAGTTTGGCCGCTCATAATTTAGAGTACATCCATGTGCCCACAGGACAGTTCAGGGTCCGTTCTGCATGGTTACACAAGTATAGCATTAAAAGACTCTGAGTGAAAGATTAACCAACATGGTTTGTCTCTTGCATACCCAATTAGGACGTACAAATGAATCAGGAGGAAATGACAAACGAGTAAGGGTGGATGTTAAGCCACGCTGTCTAATTATGATACTAATTTCTGAGGCAGACGCAGGTTTTGACAGTCGCAAAATATTTTTAGCCTGCCCTTGTCACATCCTGCCGGTCCACATTCATTAGACAATGAGCTCTATTGCACAGAGAGAGAGGTCAAAGGCAGCCATCTTTCTATAATAACAAAACACTTCATAAATTCTGAAATACAAATAAAGTCTGCCAGTGAGCGCATCGCTGGACAACGAGCCAGGGGCCATCTTCAACCTCTCGGGTTATTTCAGATTGTATTTCAGGCACATTTCAAAGACAAACTGGAATATGACATAAGGGGCTTCCCCAAACATCAACTGACAATTACGAGGAAAGAGATCAAGAGGAGAAAAACTCAATTCCCTTCTCTTTGTGTACAGTGAAAAGCGATTTTTCCCTATACTCATTTCTCCAACACATTCTCCCTTCCAACCTTTTTATAGCAAGTTCCCTCTGAAGGTGATTGCCTTTATCAGAGGCAAAATATATTACCGCAGCTCTAAGTGCTGAGAGCCATAGCCGTGATTCAGGAACACAAATGCGGAATTCAATTATCCGGCGCTGTTGAAAATAGCGTCAGCCGGAATATCATTTCCCCCAGAACTGGAGGAGCTGAAACAATGGAACACAAAGTTTGTGAAAAGAGCAGTCACAGAGCCTATTCATAATTTTACACCATTAAATCCGCCAGTCCGTTCCGCCTGCTGCAGACTTTTGTCACATTCCAGCACTTCAGAGATGACACTTATTAAAAAATTCTATGCGGCATTCTACAATAACTCCAATAACGCCGACCATCGAGCAGTTCCCTTAGATTACAGCCTCAGAGCCTCACATCCTGACAGTTATATAAATGGGAAGATATTCCTCAATATTTCAAAACAATGTTTTTTTTTAAACTTCTTCACCTTGCATGATACGTCTTATTTTTTCTGTTTCATGCTTTTTAAAAAAAAAAAAAAAAATCTCAATACCCTTTATTTTATTACATTCAATGGCTTCCCTTTTGCTCACTGTTATTTTATTGATGAAACTGCATTGCATTGTCAGACTGTGTATGAGATGTTCCATGTAAATAAAACTTGATTTATTGATTGATTGATTCTAATCTCCAGGGTGTCTTCCAGACTTCTCAGTCGAAAAAGAAAATAGTACGCCGTCAATATATAATTATTTATGAACTGCGAGGACGAGTGACAAAGGACATAGCTGGATAGGGAAAGCTCTAAAACTACAGAGCCTGAATGACTGATATGGTGTGATGGACCAGTAAATCTCTCCCTACGAAACTGCTCTGTTTGGCAGTGGAAAAGAAAAAGCCATTAGCGGAGAAAGCCCTTCTCAAATGCCGTATGAAATTCACCAGGAAGCATTAAAGTCAGACTGTTCAGGCAAATGAGACAGAAACTTGTGGAAACTCAATCTCAGTGCAAAACTAAAGCTGCTTTCACAGCGGACGCGAAACGAATTTTTCGCACGACAAATTACATTCAAAGTCAATGCAAAGATTCGCGTCTTTGCATTGACTTTGAATGTAATCTGTCGTGCGAAAAAATTCGTTTCGCGTCCAGTGTGAAAGCGGCTTTAATCTCTTACAATGCTTTATTATTAAAAACTGATCTCTTGGTTTCATATTCTTGCAGAATTCAGCACAGTGACCACAGTTTCACGGAACTCTATTATTGGTTCTCTCGTTTTCTACATCTATGAGCTGTTTTAGCTCAATGCTCATGCTAAACCTAGCCTACTACGTGAATTCAATGTGTCTTAGACATCGGATAAGAGAGGCTTTTTGTTCATTGATCTTGGCCTTAGTGCACGCAATTCTGAATGTTCAAACTGAGATGAAAACATTATATCAGAGAACTGATCACACTGTTATACAACCCAAATGGCTTCAATCCAAACAATTTATTGATGAAAACAATCTCAGACTTAACTAAATCTCCTCTGTGAGATTTCTGAAAATCAGGCAGTGATGACTTTGCTTTAAGAGTTCATTAAATGGTCTGGGCTGTAGATTCCATCTCTGCATTAATGTTACAGCTGCATAATTATTTCCTTTTGTAGTTTTTTTTCTCTTACATTTTCATACGGATGGCACCCGTGACATTTAAATTCCAAAGAAACACCTCCATGGCAGTACAGGTGGTCACGGTGACAAAATCAATGTCACTGATTCCAGGAACACTATGAGAAATATCGTCCCCTATCAGTGCACAATCTCTGACACGTGTATGAAGACCTCCCTGCCGTGTGCAGCTTACGAAACAAAGCCTTTTATTCAGGATTAAGACCAGTAAAAGTTCCCAACTGCTATTTGAATCAATGGCTATTTAATTCAGGTGTAATCACAATGATGTGTTTGGCTGTCTTGCAGTAGCAGTGACGTATCAGCTTGTTTACAGTATCAGTACTGTACATTGAGAAAATTCACTTCCAAGTGGCCGACCTGGATACGGAAAACAGCAGCAATAACGCCAAGGAAACACTCATATGGATCCCGCCGTGCCAAATGATTGTGGAATCTCTGCCAAGGCCGACCGTTGCATTACACAAACGCACAAACAATGGAGTCACATGACGCAACCGCCTCCTCTTTCAGTTCCTGAACACGCATTCATTTCCTCGAATTAGGATTCAAACGCAGACGTCCACCCAGACACAGCAATTCAAGCTCGAGAAATAATTAAAAAGAAACTGTGCATTCTGTTAATCTTTCAATAGCGCTGCACTTAGTTTGGGAATTGAAGATGACATGAAAACTACCAGCGCAAACAGAAGACAAAATGGGGTCATTAGCTGGAGCTAAATGCCTTTTTTGTGTAGATTTGGCTGCTTGAGAGAGTGCTGCTTAAACAACAGCAGCTCCGTAACCAAGGGGACAACAATGCTGGACATGGTAACCCACTTTCCCAAAACCCTGAGAACCCGGGGAACCCATGAGAACTTCCATCATAAAAATGTTACCAATGGTGGCAATTAGAGTGACACAGATCCCACAATCACACAACTGAGTGTGATTTTATGATTTTAAAAGGGTTCATAGATTACGTACATCCCCCTTTCACTTTTGCAGTTACTGCATGAATTTACTGAAACCGAATAAATGTTATTCTGACAGGGATGGGCTCTCCCTGCCTTCATATTGATTTCAGTCAGGGAGAAAAAAATCTAAGTGGATGACAATAACTTCAAAGAAAAACTACAAAAAAAATTCTTGGAAAGGTCACATGCAAGTCAAACAAAAAAAGGACAGAGAGAAAGAGAGAGAAAGAAAAGGAGTATTGTTCTTTTACAAGATCTACAAATAGTTTATGAAACAGGAATTGATTGAAATCAATCCTTCCATGCCTCTGACGTCATGCCTTGCCTCTACAGTATAACCTCATTCCTACGATGCCAATATCATTTATAGGCCTGTTAGAGGGCAATGAGGGTCTGGTATAGGGCTCCCGGGAATAAGTATTGATGACAGTCATTTGAATTTCTGGTGAGTTTTGAAAGGTCACATGTAATTTCTCTTCTCTCTCCTGTCTTTTCATGGACAGAAGGGATTGTAGCTATTTTGGAGAGCAATCACATTAAAAACTCAATATCAGCAAACGGTATTTCATTCGGAAATATTACAGCACTTTTGAAGAGTGCATCAATAAGGGCCCACAGAAAAGGGCTGTTTTGCATATCAAAATGCGGTGAGCAGATAGAAGTTTTTCATTCCCCGCTTAAAGAGTCATATCGTAATCGCTCTACAGTAAATTTCCATAGCCCGTGCCACTTTTCTGATTACGGTCATTTGAAATGTGAGAAGCCACTCCAAAAATGCTCACCCAAATACTTTTAATCCACTCGATTTCTCTCGCAAAAGAAAAAAAAATGTGGAGAGGAGTAATGACTGCGCGCACAATCCTCCCTATGGGTGTTCAAATTTCAATAAAACCTTCAAACTCTGGAACTTCACACTGATAATGAGACAGACTTCCTTGTGATAAGTCTTCATTGGTGGAAATTAATGCCTAAAGTCATCCGAGGTTACAGAGCACATCCCTCTCGAGGAATTGGTTTTCTGTAAGCATTTGTGCTTGTGGAGGAATGCTCTAACCAAAGTCTGAGGTTTCCAACATTAGTAATTACCGTGTTATTAATTATAAATGTCAAAGGCAGCCATTTTGTATTCTGACACACGCTCTTTTGGGGGCCGAGGTTGAGTACTGCGAGTCTTTTGATGGACCACAGAAAAAGAAATCTGGCCTTGATCCAAAGTAAGTAAAAAATATGCTAATGGTGCAGTGAATACCATCACCCCCCCATCAACAGGAGATGAGCTGACAATAGCAGAGGCCCGCGAGGAGAGATTCAGCTGGTCCCAGCTCCACGCTCCGCAGCTGTTACCTGGCAACAGGCGCATGACATCACTCTGGATGGAGAGTGGAGGGGGGGGGGAATCGGAGCAGGAAGGCCTTCTCTCAAAGCCTTCCCCCGGAGACCCCCCCCCCCCCCGTGTCCGAGCAGCAGCCTCCAACAGCCCTGCTAAAGGACACCCATTCAGAAAACACCGCCGCTCGCATGCAAATGTCACACAGCACAGAAACGCCACAGTGATTTTCCATGGACGCAGCACACTCAGAGCGAGGACAGGGGGTCTCTCGGTTCGTCCAATTCAACCATTTTTTTTTTTTAAGAAATGTGTTTGCACTTGAAAAATGCAAGGATTTGTCATGGGTGACAAAATGAAGTTAAAAACCTACTTCTCTTGCAGTTATTGTTATTAAAGAGTCCAACAGTCGCAAGATGATGACAGTGTACAACAACGAGTACAGTAAAGCACAAAATACATAAAATACAAATAACAAATCCTGTAAGTCACCACAAATCACTTTGGCCATCAACTGCACAGTATCCACCAAAATATAGATATGAAGATTCATAAAACGCCCTTTCTATAGCACAGCAGTGTAACAGTAGTATCTTAAAAGAGTTGCAATTCTATCCACTCTAAAATTCAACCAGGTTGCATCACAATGCATTATTTATACATACAGGTTCATACATGTGTAAACATACTCACGTATACGATAAAATATACATCCAACTACTTTCAAATGCTAAATTTCAACTCCCGTGCCATTACTTCTAGCCAAGCTACTAACCATCACCTCCAAGGTTATGATCCAGTTTACTGTTATCCAAGATGGTTGATACTTGCTTACTAACGTCCCCTTTGAGTTTTACGTCTAGATTAGAGGTCTTCCTCTGTGGAGACTTAAATCTCAATAATACGATAATATCTGCTTTTCAAGATAAATTAACAGTCTATTGTTGCCTAACCAAAGCCTCAGTTTGGCGAGCTCCCTACCCAAAATTTCCTGGAGCTTATACGTTTTCTTATGCTATGCTAATATTACCAAGTCAATAGCAAACCAGCAACAGGTTTTCAGAGCTAGTTGAGTTCATATCATTTATATCCAATCAAAGGAGCACGATAGGTAAGTTATAGAACCTCATGCAAATAATCATTGACAACTACCCTCTGGTCTCTACTGGACAAATAGGAACTGCACCACTGTAGTGGGACCCTATCCAAGTGCCTGCAGCTAATTCAGGAGCTATCTATGATCTACTGTGTTAAATGCCTTTTGAAGATCAGGTGATGATTTCATTTATCAACCTCCTTTCAAAAAAGATCTGTTGAGTAGAGCAGACAAAAGTATGAGGTGTGACATTTCCAAAAACCAGACAGGAGTTGGAATAGCAAATAAGCTCCAGTTCGATAATTATAAATCTGCTCATGAACCACTTTTTCCAAAACCTTTGAAGCGACACTTTAAATAGGCCAGAAATTCCCAGGATCAGCTCTACTGGTCCTCTTAAACAGTGGGATAACTTCAGCATGCCCCATATCAGAAGGAACTATCCCCGTGTTTGCAGAGCAATGCATGATGTGTGTAATATGTTGCACATTAATTCTGATGCAACCTCAAGAACTTGGTAGAGACACCATCAAATCCGGGAGATTCTGTTTGTGCAAATGCTTTATCCTTTCGTCTGAAATCTTAGTGAAGGAGAAGGTATGAGTGGGATTCGTCACTGTTCACTGCTATCCTTTTGAAAAGTCGATTTTTTTTGTTGTGTTTTGTCAACATTCAGGCAATGTTCTTGACCTCAGTTACTCCGAGTCACCAGAAGTGACTGTAACACTTGAACATTCCGATTAGATCATCATAATCACATTTTTATCCTACCGCTGAAATGGCTAAGGATCCATTCTCACGCAAGACAAGAAATCAAAGATTGTTTTTTTTTTTTTGAGTCCTGAGGCTTGAAGAGGACAGTAATTGAAATAACACAGGACCCTGTACCACTGAGGGAACTCAAATCCAATTGGATTGGAAGGCCACTCCATATGGTTTTGGTGGTGGAACAGCCAGTACATATTAAAGGCTGACAGCGGCTACTGAGATGTACAACCAAAATTTCAGCAGAGTTCTGTCCGTAACTATGGTATCCACATGGCCATATTCAAAAACAGGCAAACAGAGTTAGGATGCTATATAAAGGAGCCAAATCATTAAACCACATTGTACACGACTGGGGGGGAGTCAACAAGAACAGTGGCTAATATACTATATATACATAATATACATTTACAATTTACATCAAATTTCTGAGACATTTTACACAGCCTCACCAAACGCATAAAACTCCCATGGTAAACATCATACCACAGTCCCCACCACAGTCCCCAACAGACCTTTTCGTCAATTCCAATTCCAATTCCTTTTAAAAAATATTCTTCAATTCCAAGTGAAGGAATTGACCAAAAGGAATTGGAATTGAAGAATATTTTTTAAAAGGAATTTGAATTGGAATTGGAATTGAACTTTTCGAGGTAAAAGGAATTGGTAAAGGAATTGGGGAATTGGACTTGGAATTTACCAAAAGGAATTGGAATTGAAGTCTATTTTTAAAAAGGAATTGGAATTGAAATTGACAAAAAGGAATTTGTCATAAGTCTGGTCCCCAAACAACTTCACCCCTCTTTTCCGCACTCCTCTTGGTTTTACCCAATAGGGTTGATTAAGTGCAACTGGGCCTGGTCCTGATCTGGAACATTCCCATGGGCAAGCTGTCATAACAATGCTGAAAAAGGAAGTCGACCCAAAAGAGAGGTAGAATGAGTGATCGAAGACCAAAAACACAAAAAACATCCTATGCATCAATCACTGAAAAGGATCCATATTCAGTAAATCAACACATTGACTCCACACAGTCGATACACTAAACAAAAGGAAACTTAATAATTGACATCTGAGTCCCAGTATGTACACAATAGAAGAATATTTACGCGGATGAGAACTTTACATCTGATCAGCCAGGGGAACATGTAGCCACCTCACACTCCCAAAACATCAGGCTGATGTTAGCGGTTAAAATATTTTTTCAAATCTTTTTTTCCAGCCGTTCATCAGTTGATTTTCCTGCGTAAAGCTCGCATTTTCCATTATCGCACACCAGATTTTGAGTGCAAGCCATCAGATAGAAAGTGGTGAGGTCGATCACGAGAGCCCCGGCGTTATGAAATCCTTTTCCGCTGATTACGAAATGAAGATCACATCAGGCTAAATTTCAGAGGCAATAACCGCCGCGAGTGCAATTTCCAGCCGCCGAATTTCTGTCAATTAGCGAGCGGAGAGCCCCGCTCCCTCCTCGGCCCGTTACACGCCTCTTAATTCTGTCATTTCCATCTGTTCAGTCAGGCGAGAGGCGCGGGGGGTTCTGGGAAATTAAATGGTTAAGAGGAATGTATCGAGAGGGAGATTAAAATAGTTGGCGCGGGAATGGGCTTGCGCATGAGGAAGGGATGTGGGGGGAAAGGGGGGGTAAGGCAGAGGTAGTGTAATAAAGTTTCTGTTGTACACTGTTGGGACACATTAAGCGAAACGACCTCACCAAGTTGCGGGACGCCCCCCTCCCTGTGATGCCTCCATCTTCCAGCTAATTAAACCTCGTCCGCTCGCTGAGACACGAAATGCGATACGCGACACCTCAGCTAGCCATCTCCCCAGCTGTGGTCGTTTGAGGAGTCATAGACATTTGCGTGGAAATCTGCTTGCTGAGTCAGTTGGTCGTTTGTATCTATACCCGGAGAGGACTGGCGCAGACAAACAAGCCAGGGTGACGCAGACACAGGGAGAATAAACACACAGCTATCAGGGGTAAATCACTCGAGAAGGATCCTCTCACTGAAGCAGCTGACACGACTTCTGCCATTCCAAAACCCAGCCTTCAAATCTTGTGTTTAGCGAGGAGCTCAGGGAGGGTGCCTATCGAGCATAAACACAACTATGACATGCACGCAGAATTAAAGGATTACCAGAGCCACAGCAATCGAAATCCCTTTTTAAAGGCATGGATTTGAATAGCAGCTTTCGGCAAATCTGAGACTTCGCCTGCTGGGCCACGGGGGCTTCCTCTGCGGAGCGGAGCGAACATCTGTCAGAGGAGCTGGGGCTGGATTGGAGCTCAAACACACTCGAGGACCGCCTTCAGCCTACTTGATAAGGTGCCTCACCGGTCCTCAGAAGGCTCTCGGTTTAAGCCCCGGTTCAGATGTCGGGCCCTCGAAAAAGGCCCTGAGCTCCACATGCTATTGCGCAAATTGGCCCCTGCTTAGTGAAATTAACCGTAACTTGCTGCAGATTAAAGAATCATCCAAATGTTGGTAATGTTACACACGTGGGTTTTAGAACTACCTGGCCTGTCTATCCAAACCTTATGCTACCAATCAAATATCTAACCCATGTATCCCTGGTCAAGATGGCAAGAGAGATGGAACATATCCCAGTGTTCAATAGGTGAGAGCAGGGGCGCCGTATAGGGGGGAATAGTTAGGACAATTCCAAGGGCCCCTGACTGACAGGGGCCCCAAAAAATAGGTAAAAGTTAAAATATGATTTTGCTATCTGGGTTGAGAATATTTTTTTTCAAATATAGTCAGAAAACGATCAAAAGCAATCTCTTTGTTTTTCGCAGTAAAAGTTAAATATCCACATTTACCAAAAAGTAAACATCCATATTGCCGACCACCCCCCTGTATCTGCATGAACTGGTTTGGTCCTGCCTTAGGGCACTCACCGGTGGCGATGCTTAGTAGCAGTCAGTAGTTGCGCCGGAGCGCTACAATGCTGCCTAGCACTAAAATAAAATCCGGTTTTCAAAAAAGGAAAGAGAGAAAGGAGAGAGAAGAGAGGCAAAAGAAATGGTGTCAATATGTGACCCAGTTTTTCTCGAAGATAGGTGGGTAGCCTAGCCTACAGTCTGTGAGTGGTAGAAATTAACCTGTTAGCTTAAAGGAAAAGTTCGCCCAAAAATGAAAATTCACTCATCATGTACTCACGCCAAGGCTTATCGAAGGGTCTATGAATTTCTTTATTCCTCAAAACATTTTTGGAGTTACAAAGAAAAACAGCATTGAAAACAAATCCAAATCAATTGAAGTCAACGGAGACCTCTTTTTCAAGCGTGAAAGACAACATTTAAAAACCACAAAATGCCTCCATACGGCATAAACCAAGCGTCCGAAAGCTCCGCCATTCAAATTTCACTCGTAAAGACGTCTTTTCGCGATATTTTTAGCCTTAATGTCCAATGTAGCCGCCTTGTTCATTTTCACGGAAGAGGTTTAAAATTCAAGACCTCTTGTTAGGTTGACCAACGAGGGCAAAAAATTCTGCAACGGCCCGAAACATAGTGCTGTTACCCTCGATACCAAGGCTTCGGAACCTGTATCAATGAAAGCACCAGAGGTGCTGATGCCTCGGTGTGTATTGCTTAGCCACTACTGATGTACAATAGTTGTACAGTAACATAAAAGCAAGCTTGAATACATAAACAGTCAATAGAGTGCGGTCCTTGCGCCAAAATCATGTGGGTGTGGCTTAACATTATGTACACAAAACGTGTATACTGAAACATGAAGTGCTACAAAAAATCAAAATTCTGGCACATTTAAAATCAAGAGAACAGTGTTTGTCACTCGTTGGCATTGTTATGCCTCGGTGTGCGCATGCGCACAGCGAGCATACTGTACTCAGTCTGTGTATTTGTTTGTTTGTCTGTCTGTTACCATCATAACTGCGACAGCGTGTGCATGCGCACACCGAGGCATAAAAATGTGAAGCACTTCCTAACGGAGCTCCGTGCCGAGGCTTGTATCGTCTCGGCGAAATGACGTCACTCATTACGTTCGTGATTCGAGTATAAAATATCCTGATTCTCTTCTGCAGCTCGGGGTTTTGTCAGTAGTTTAAGTTTGTCAGTGCGGTTGGCGATTTTTGCGCGGTGTGTAGTTTGTCTGCGTCGCGATGGAGCCAGCAAGAGTTTCACCCGTTCGGGAATAGGTTACTTTGATTTGATTTCACCGAATAAGGTCGCTTAGTGAGGCTATTAGGCCAAATTGTTAGACTATTATGTGATGCCATATTTTCAAACCTTTTCAAATAATTTCCAATATGTAATAAATTCCCTTAATTTGATAGTTTTTCATTTTATTAGGCCCTATTAGGGGAAACGCTTATTATTTTTGAACAAAAATAAAAAGCTCTTTGTATCACAAGAACATTCACTGCCCTCTGTCCAGTCCCCGAAAGTATCTTTTAGTTTCGTTATGACATAACATGTAGTCAAAATACTTCATTTTATTTTGCATTTATTGATTCTTTAACTTACACGCTGTAGGCTTCAGCTTGCCTATCATTTCCTCCGAAGCACAATTCGTATGTGTTTTTATTGACCAATAGGGGTCTCTAGAGTGCATTCGAAACCTCAAGAAATGAACCACACTTCAACACATCTGGCTGGAAAGCTTCAACGCTTCACGAAGCTTCATCTCACCAGCGCTACCGAAACATCTCAAATTGGAGAAACGCACTGCAGTTTTGAATGTTTCTATTCACTGACTGAACAGCGCATTTTTATGATCGGCCAACTTAGCGAGGTCAACTTCTTCCGCGACAATAAACAGGGCTCTTTTAGCTAAGTGGCTACATTGGATATTTAGGCTGAAATATAGTGAAAAGACGTCTTTATGAGTCAAATTTGAATGTCGGGGCTTACAGACACTTGGATTATGCCGCACTGGCAGTATGGAGGCATTTTGTGGTTTTAAAATTATGTTTTTTACGCTTGAAAAAGTGGTCTCCGTTGACTTCAATTGATTTGGATTTATCTTCAATGCTGCTTTTCTTTGTAACTCCAGAAGTGTTTTGTGGAAGAATGAAATTCATGGACCATTTGATTAGCCTTGGGGTGAGTAGATGATGAGAGAATTTTCATTTTTGGGTGAACTTTTCCTTTAATGTCCATAGTGAAATAAGCTAGCTACAGCAGAGGTAGACTCGCAGGTCAATCATTTATGTATCACGCATTCTGGAGCAAAAATATGAATCTGAATAGAACGATCTTGTCTTTTCCTGCCGTTGAGTTTCTGTTTTACATTATACGTTTTAGCATCCAGTTGGACAGCCAATCAAACACAGATTCGAAACGCATCTTAATGGTGACAAATCATATGTATGAACTGGTAGGCGGACAACATAGCGACTGATTGTACAATGGGTGCATCACGGTGGAAGTAGAGGTGGAGATGCTGACAGAGAGGGGAGGGTTATTCAATAAACACAGTCATGATTGTGACAAAGTCATCGAGCAGTGTTAAGGATGAAAGATCATCTATCACTGAGGAGGCAGCCAGAATGCGCACAGAAAACCATATTCTAAATCCATGATTTTATTTAGGGGAATTCTTTGAAGTTGTCAGTTCTAAAAATGATTGTTTGTCAATTGTCGAGGTGCACAGTTTTTTTGTTTGTGTGTTGCAGTATTACCTGCTGCAAAGAAAGTGCGCTCGCGGGGCGCCCCAGTGGCTCATTGGTCTAAGCGCGCGTACCATAAAGGCTGTGTCCATCCCGCAGCGACCTGCGCTCGATTCCGGCACGGGTCATGTGCTGCATGTCTTCCCCCATTCTCCTCACCAACCCTCCTGTCTCCCTGCACTGCATAACTATCCAATAAAGGAAAAATTCCCAAAAAAATAATCTTTAGAAAGTGCCCTCGTGACATCTACTTTTATACTTAAAGAAATTCAAGAGCTTGTACATTGATACTTTTGCTTAAATAAAAAAATCGGACACAGTTCTATAACTTTTAGTGGAGTATTTTTTTTTTAATTACAAGAGTATGTGTAATTTGAGTTGAGTCAGGCATATGTGTACTTCTTTCTGCTCTGCTGAGCACTGGTATATTAGCATTACAGGTCCCAAGACCCTAGGTCTAATTCTCATTGCAATGCCAACTTTCTGTGTACTGAGTTAGGACACATCCTTCCAAACATTTTGGCATCAGTTGGATGATTGTCAATGGCCTTCACAGTCAACTTGACCTCAAATATAAGACCTTAAAATTTGTAATTTCCATCACTAATGATTTTCCATTTTGGAATTTTACAATAAAAATTACATTGAGATTGTAAAAGATGGCCTTTACCACATTTTTTATGTTCTCTCGCATCAGATAGTGAATTGCATACTGTATGCAGACTGTTGCATGTACAACTCACTAGCAGTAAATATTGCACTGGTAGTATTGAACTATAAGAAGCAAGACAGTTGCAAACCTTCAGAGTTGGAGTTATGTAAAGCTTTTAATGGGTCAGTTAGGTCCCAGAGATGTGGTGACAACAGCTGCTCAATGTGATTTTTTTTTTCATGGGGCCCAGAATTCCTGGCGGCGCCCCTGGGTGAATGGACGGAACGTGGGCGGGTAGATCACCACATATCATTCACTCACACTTATGGAAGTCTCCAATAAGCCTCGCATGAGTGACTGCGGATGGTAGGACCAAACCAGTGTGTTCAGAGGAAACCCAAACAAGCTCCGGCCCAGTTCGGATTCGAGTACTCAGTCCATCTTGCAGTGAGAGGGACAGGCTCACCCAATGCAATGCAGCCTACCACACTTAGCCTAGAGTTTGCCTTTTAATTTTAAATTTCTTTTTTATTTTTTCATCTCTAGATTTGTATTCCCGAACTCTGCTTTCAGCGGCTAACGGTGAAGGCTTCATCTGCATTGGAACACCCAGTTAGGAGCTGCAAGCTCATACGTTGTGGATTAGTCACGAAACTGCCACGCAGGCGCACGAGTAACGTTACGAGAATCAATGCATTTTTTTACTCGGGCTCTGTAACGCCGCATCGAATAATATTCAAATGTGGCAAACCGCTGTGTGTGAAATTGCTGCCTCCCCATCTTGCGTATTTGAAATAAACATCGCAGTCTGGAAATAAACATCGGCGAGGGACTGTGGAGCCACGGCAGGAGGCGACTATAACCTGAGTAAATCACCAACAGGAAACCTTCATCTCCTCAGCTCCTGCCGAAGACGAGGCAGCGACAGACGGGAAAATTGTTGGGACTCTCCTCGGCTCGCTGAATGACAGACGTGACCTTAATAAGGTCTGCGAGGAGATGGTGAGACCAGAGTCACAAACAGGCCGGGCGGCGTTAATTATTCCAGCCATCCTATATTACAAATAAAAATCCTGTCAGTCATGCTCATGGACATCGAGTCTGACATGATCAGAGACTTTGAGCCGAAAACCAGCCCAAAAACGGCCTGTATTCATGAATAAAAAAAGCAGATGTACAGATCTGAGACCACTTTTCCCAGCCCACCTGCTCTCCACATCCACAATGAGAGGAGACCAAACTGATCCCGACTCAGAGGACGTTTATGAACGGGGGCCAATGTTCTCGACAGATGGTCACCAGAGCTCATATTCGTGCGTACTGTGAGGTATGATGAAGAGGGACTTCTGAATGCCTGATGATCGCAGTGACAGGTTACGCTGCCAAATGTTAAGTGTCCTACGCTGGCAGTGGAGAAGGTCGTTGAGGCTAAACTGCCACAGAAACCCGAGAGCTCTTCCTGCGAGTATCTGCCATCACCTCTCGACTGCTCTGTGTTCCCTTCTGGACCTCTGCTCCAGCAGCTGGCAGAGCCGAACCCCTCATTAGACCTCAGCAGGTACCGGTGATCCCCTGCCAAGCGGCGGGGCAAGCTTCAAACTCCCGACCTCCCGACAGGTTCCTGCTCTCTCCTCGCCAGGCCCTGATAGACTGCAGCTCACCGTGTAACTTCCTGGGAAACAAGGAGGTGCGTGTCAACGGCGCGGAGCTGGAACTGTTCCACCTGACAGCCGTGATGAGATTCTGAGCTGGAAAGGAGAGGAAAGGAGAGGAGATGCTCGGGAGAACTGGAGCTGGCAAACACACCAGCCAGAATCCTCTCAGCTATTCCCGTTTCGCCAGCCGCCATATTACAGCTTCTCTCTCGGCTAATTTTACACTTTTTACGCTCTGCATCATACTGTACATGTACACTAACACGCAACAACATGATCTGGAATCATTTAATCATGAGAAATTTAGCTCTCTGATCCTACATTCACAATTTTGATCCCTAAAGCTCCATAAAATTCCAATTTTCATCTAATTGTCCAGGACATATTAACACTAATTGGTCTTGATCAACACTTTATCTGGTCAGTTGAGTGAGTTCACTTAAAATCCATACAGAGCTCCCTGAAGATATACACTATTCCTAATATGCGATGCACAAAATGTTCAAAATAGAGAGGTATGCAATGCAACATCTAGACATCTACTTCTACACCTGAATGAAAATTCAGGACTATAATTTTCACTTTGTTTTTGCTGTGTCATGATAACATTAAATATATTCTGAGGGATATTACCTTCATAGAAAAAAAATAGTCCTCTCGGTTTATTATTTTATAGGTTTTTCTCAACAACATTTGAGCTTTTGAAATATAAGAGCAGCACTATCCTGTCCAAATGCCTAATCGATGTGATACAAGCCCTTACTGGGTAGACGCTCGTATCGTGCTTCAGTACCACAGTTTTAATATATTTCCACCTTCTCCCAAAGGCTCTCGTTTCATCAAGTTTCTTACAAAATCTGTTTTTTTTTTCCTCATTGGAAACCTGTGGACTGAGAGAGAAAAGGCGAAACATGAGTTTGGAGTAAATACAATCAGGAGCCACTGTACCGTAATGAAACCTACAGCTCATTCCCGGCGACAGCGGCGAGAGTACGCCTGTCGCTCCTTAATGCGAGAAATGTCCAACCTGCACACAATTCTGCAGCTGACGTGTGCTGGTACACAGTGCGTCATCATCTTTCCCACATTAGATAAGCGTAGCATTTGGATGCCATCGCAGCAACGTGACTCTCTCTCTCTCTCTCTACGGTGAATGATATTTCATTAGCGGGGGAGGCTAAGCCTTTCCCGCATTTCCTGTGCAGAGCCAATACGCCAGAGAGCGGCACAAAGGTCACCTATTGCTTCCCTTCCACGGTAACCTCATCAACGTCTCACACAATAGAACAGAGGACGCAGCAATTCATTGACCTCACCCTTTGTACGTCCAAAGCAATCAATTACACAAACGCGTTTAACAGAAACAATAATGGTAGCTTTTTTGTTGTAGCGAGGACGGCCGGTTCTGCAGGGAGGGCTGAGTTGGAGGTGTTGGGGGGGGGTCCCAGTCGACCCCTGTCCAATTTATTCTCCATCTCGAATGGCATTGCTTTATTTGGGATAGGATTTACCCGATTCATTCTCAGCACGAACGGCTCCTCTCGCAACAAGGGGTCGGCTGTGAAATTGTCAGCCGGAGCATGTGGGGCCTGGATCAGACCACTGGCACATCGCCATTAACTCTCAACAAGGACAAATATCCTCATTATGGGGAGGCTGCGCCCGTACATCGGGGGGGGCTAAGACAGGACATCAGCTTCAGAAGTGAGACGTTGGCCCTCGCGGTGAGGTCGTCGCCTTCATTTAAGCCAACAGGGCCTCTGCCCGCTGTGATTCTGTTTATGGGATTGAATCACATTTATATTCTCACCCCGTTAGGCCTGTAAAGTGGTCGGGAATGAATGCCGAGGGGACGGGGACGCTGTGACAACTCCTTAACCCTTTCAGTTCCTGTCTGCCTGAGTTCCTGCCTGCATTGTTCCACTGGAGTCCTA
This sequence comes from Gymnothorax javanicus, assembly GCA_029692085.1. Taxonomy (NCBI): domain Eukaryota; kingdom Metazoa; phylum Chordata; class Actinopteri; order Anguilliformes; family Muraenidae; genus Gymnothorax; species Gymnothorax javanicus. Next base: position 128,961,932 of record CM056198.1, on the reverse strand, counting down.
CGAAAAGGTGAGTATCAATTCAACACAGTGTTTGCTGAGTACAGTAGCGAACTATGAGGTCCACTAAATGTCGCATTATAAATCTCCACTGCAGAGATACGAAGATCTAGTTATTTTTCCACCTGATGGTCAAAGAGACTGCACAGCACGATTCCATTCACTGGGAGCCTTCGCTTTAAATCACTCCATGATAAGGAGGTAAGGATAAAGACTAAATCTGGAAGTTGATATGTGCTTCCTTAGGGAAGTGCAAACTTTCGTTTAATCGTATTGGGCCAGCTTTATAAACACAAATTGCTTTAAGTCCAGAGCTGCAGTCCTATTCGAAAATGTACAGCCCTCCGCATTTGGCCGAGCCCCTTTCACTCAGGAGGATGTATCGCAGAACCCAAAATAAGCGAGTCGGCACTGGAATCCCGGAGGAGGCAGGAGGGAAGAAGCAGTACGCTTTTGAATTGGACCTCACTTGTACTCAAAAATTCATGAAAAGACAATGGGAACACCTGTAACTGTTGCTATTGTTTTGTGCCTCAAGGCAATTCATTTGGATTGCATAAATTATTACCTAAACAGAGCAAGGGCTTGTGAGGCTTAAAATCCGTCTTAAATGAGAAATGCGAGGGAACTGGTGCTATTGCGCTCACACAGCTTGTTAGCTTGTTTGCTGCCGATTAACTGAAATGCTAGGTGCTGATCATGTTGCTAACATCAGCACACTTATAGCAAAAGAGAAAGTACTAAATCTTATCCCAAGTATGACTAATTCCTTGGAGATAAATTCTACTGTGAATAAATTATACCAGCAAGTCAATGCTATTGTCTCGCTTGTTCAGTTACGCTAATTATATGAAGTGAGCTTGTGCTCGCTTAAAAATCAACATCTCCATTACCCCCATGCTTTTTGACAGTCTATGGTCAGGGGTGCACGTAAGTGGTGCGTATGCGCGACAAATTTAAAAAATGCGCGGCAGAAAACTTGAAGCTCGATTGCATACCAACATATTTAACATTTTTGACTGGTTTACTTCGGCTACTGGAATAGGATTTTTCTCCATACATCTCTGGTAAGACAGAAAACATGACGAGTGTGTTCATTAATTATTAGCTGTTAAAGTTTACTCAGCTTTCACCTTAATTAGCAAGACATCAAATCAATCAAAGCAGGGGAAAATCGGCATAGTCCGCATTGGTTATTTTCTGCCAGAATGCTGTTTTCGTGCAGAGCTGCCTGAACTTCGACTTGTCCCAGAAAACTCGCATCTCGTCGGTTTTTGTTGGGGTATTGCCCAGAACTATAGAGTAGCCGGAAACTGCGTTTAATATCCTCATCTTTGAATGTTGAAGATCTGCGCACATTATCCGTTTCGAAGAACCTTTGGAAGCATATGTTCGTTTTCGAGGTGAACAATTACTGATATACTGATCAGATACTATTTAAAATTAAATAGATGTGATCTTTATTATTTCAATTTAAATTCAGTGAAATTTCATTGCATTTTATCGATCAGAAATTTCTTTTGACCGACTTGGTTCCATTGGCTGCCAGACCGTGACCTGGCCCAAATCCAGGCACCTCCAATGTGTTCATGGGCAAGTTAATGCGACAAAAATCGCAGGAGCTAGCCAGATAATGCTTTGAAAATGCCTTCTAGGGTCGACGCTGTCATATAAGATATCAAAGGACACCGTATATTAAATATTAAAAATCTCCGGGATACTACAAGCGAATTACTTACGTTTTTTGCTGGGAATCTAAGCGTTGCCCCATTTCAACGAGAGCACTGATCCATGCATAACCCTTTCAGAAGCTTCGTAATCCTACATTAAACTCCGGTGTCTTATCGGAAAATTTCTATAATAAATCCGTAATATCTAACATTGTACGTATTACAGTATATTATCTAATTTCCTGTGCCGAAAAAAAAAATATTCTCGTCCATTAACAATCCACTATTCCAGCCCAAAGGCTATTCGTTCTGGACTTGAGAGCAATCAGAGGCTGTTTTTGACTGGCAACCATGCTTGCTTAAAGCACTGTACTGGGTTTGCCGATAATGATGGATCTAAGGATTAACGAGGTGTCAAAGAAATTCTTAAGCAGCGAACATTCTTTCATTTGTAACATTCTCGTTACGTGGGTTGATCCCAAACACAATCATTAGACGGGGCCTTAAGAGGAGTGTTTCAGAGTTTCTTAGCCAAGCGCGTCCTCGCTAAAGCATTAGTAGTTGATGAATCGATGCTGCGAGATTAATTTTAACCAATAAACACTAAAATACTATATTTTAAAAACACATTGTCGTCATCATCATTACTATGACTAAATTGAGTTGGTGTCTTTTTTACATTAAATTAGCTTTCAGAAATATTACAACGAATGATTATAAGAATAGAAATAATTAAGAAAAGGCTAAATAATGACGTAAAACTCATTTCACCTTTGTCTGCTCATTTCATTGTTATTCAATGCAGAGCCTGATTGCTCCAATAAACTGGCATGTGGCAACGCGGTGTCTGACAATCGGTCATGGAGGGGAAAAGAACATGAAAGTTAGCATTTACAATGGAAGAAATCCTCCTCTTGCTTGATGAAATTGAACATAAGAAAGATATATTTTTTGCCAAGTCGAAGTATATGAAGTATTGTATTATTATTTTTTTACTCCGCTTCCTCTTTAATGGGCTGATTTAACATAACATGAATGGCGAGAACAGGCCGTTCAGCCCAACTAGGCTCGCCAGTTTTTTTATACTATTGTGAATATATCACTTCAGATACTCAATGACTCAATGGTATCTAGCTTTAAGTCATGCCTGCTCTTGAAAATTCCTAAGGTCTCTGCCTCAACAATATGGTCAGGCAAGCTATTCCACATCAAAATTACTCTTTGGGTGAAGAAATATTTCCGAATATCAGTGCTAAATTTACCTTTGGTCAACTTCCATTTGTGACCCCGAGTTCTACTAACAACACTTGGTCGAAGGAATCCTACATAATTCACTAAAGACCTCAATCGGATCACCCCTAAGTCTCCTTTTCCTAAGAGTAAAGAGATTAAGGATCTTCAGCCTCTTCTCATAGCTTTCATCTTTTATACCCGGAATTAGCTTAGTGGCTCTTCTTTGAACTTTTTCTAGAGCCTCTGTATCTTTCTTAAAGTATGGTCCTCAGAACTTTACACAATACACCAGATGTGGTCTGACGAATGTGTTGTACAAAAGAAGCATCACTTCCTTGGGTTTGTACGCAATACTTTTGGCAATGTATCCCAGCATCCGATTGGCTTTTTTAACTGCTACGGCACAATGGCTAGAGCCTGTGAGGGTTTGGTCAACAATCACTCCCAGATCTTTCTCGTGTGGAGCACATTCTAGTTTTAAACCTCCCATGAAGTAATCCCGTCTAATGTTTTTATTACCTACATGTACAACTTTACATTTTGCTACATTAAATTTCATTTGCCACATTTCTGCCCAATTCTGGATTCTATCCAAATCATTCTGAATCACTTTAGTGGACTCTAAACTATTTGCCAAACCTCCCAATTTAGTATCATCTGCAAATTTAACTAATTTGCTCTCAATATTCCTATCAAGGTCATTAATGTAGATGAGGAACAGCAGGGGTCCCAACACCAATTCCTGGGGGACGCCATTCCCCACCATACCTAGCTCAGATGAGATACCACTGACCACCACTCTTTGTGTTCTGTCCTGTAGCCAGTTTTGAATCCACTTCAGAATACCTCCAGTAACTCCAATGGAGCTCATTTTAAAAATTAGTCTCTTATGCGGTACTATATCAAATGCTTTCTGAAAATCCAAGTATATGATGTCATAAGCCCTGCTCTGGTCATAAGTCTTGGTGGCCTCTTCAAAAAATTCCAGGTTTGTCAGGCATGACCTTCCCTTACGAAACCATGTTGGCTATCCCTCAAGATATTATTACGTTCAAGAAACGAGTCCAGCTCATCTTTTATGACAGATTCCAGTATTTTGCACGCAATGCAAGTTAAACTGACTGGCCTGTAATTACCTGGCTCAGTACGGTCCCCTTTCTTATATATTGGTATTATATTGCCCTGTTTCCAATCATTTGGTATTTCGCCAGCATCGAAAGCACATGTGCACTGAGTGCTCTGCTAGAGAGGACGGCTGCGATGATGACGCCTTGTAGGATGGGCGCTGCGTGAAGAATGCTTCCTTGAGAACCACACCAAAAAAGTTATGTGCACCCTGTCTATGGTAATAGGCAGGGAGTCAGGGGGTTGACGCTCTGCATTGTAGGTAAGAGGAACTGTAGACCAATAGCAGTACAAAAGCAGAAACGTCGAGGCAGATGACTGAAGGGACTCCGGAACAGAATTCGGTTCACACCACGCCCATTGCTACATTCTGTTCTGCACTGGGTAAGTGAGATGAAGGAAAACAGGCATTAACTGTGACATTATAATGATAATAATACAGTATAATGATAAAAACTACAGTAGGCTTTCTCGCCTGTTGCTTATTCATTTTATGTTTCTATCGTGTATACAAATGTAATGTTATCGCTGTTCAAGTACATCCAAAATAGCACCAGTTATCTTTCTGCATTTGTTTGGCAAAATTCTACTTTTGACTTGACCAACATGTATGCTAGTTATCTCTTCATATATTTATGTGTTGCAAGTCAACAACAAGTGCAGGGACAAGATTTAATTAAATAAAGAAAGTGAACAAATAACACAAACACAAAACTAAACGGGGATCACTAAAAGGGAATGTTCATAACTAAAAACATGCCACAATCTAAAGCTCCCTGCCAGTGAAGGGGAAAAGTGAATTTTAAACAGGCAAAGGGATTGAAACTGAACTAATGAAAACCAGCTGTGCTAATTAGGGAGAACAGAGAGGATAATTGGATAATTGAATGATGGCAGGTAGCCAGAAGTCTAGAATGCCCAGGGGGAGGGGCATTACAAGACCAGGGGTGCGTTTCCCAAAAGCGTAGGTGCTAACTAAGTTAGCAACTTACATAGTTTGTCCATTCACAGTCAATGGGCCCAGCTATGTAAGTTAGCATCTGTGATTTCGGGAAACGCTCCCCAGAGCAGCAGGAACTCCCGTGCGGCTTCGGAGGGCTTTTGTACGGAAACTGCTGCTGCGCCTGGTGGACACTGGGACAGCAAATCACATGACTCTGTCTGAGCCGGCCCACACACAGCTTCTGTACCAAAGCAGTAATGCCACTGCTGTAAACTGCGCCTAATTTCACTGCTTCCGGTCAGCAGTGTTGTAAACTCATTCTTTTGAGCCCAACGGATGGTTGTAGGACTGATATTTCATTCTGCCCGTGCATGTGTACATGGATTGAACCGCCCTTCAAGTGGCCCATGCACAATTTCTGGTTTTGAAAAGGATTCTTCACATTGGAAGTGGCGAGAGAAACTGAGAGAGGACATTAAAATGAATGGACAGGGGCCTAGGACTAAACAAGGTTTCTTTCTTTTACTGAGAACACCCGTGAGCTTAAACTGCCTCTGTGAACCTGGCCCATTGTCTTACAGAAGCAGCATTGGTGCCTAACTCATTACTAATACTTTATTTTATAATATTACATCTCCATTATTTTCAGTAAATATGCATTAGGTATGCAAATATCTGAACTTTAATTCCTTGCAGTGGCCAAAACTCAGAATCGCTAATTAAATTTAGCCTAGACACATTACCGCTCAAAAATTGCGATAAGCCCATACACGGGGAGGTGGATTGCGTCTAGAATTTAGAATAAATGTTTAAATTCACTTTCTAAAGCTACACCAAGGACAGCCGTTTGCAAAACACTCTCACAGCACCTTACAGTTATCGAATCGACTAGAGAGTAAATGTTATCATCCGGCAAGCACATACCAAGTCAATGTTGATTCCTAAATGTTTGCTGAATGCAAATACACTTTTCTCCTCCGCTCTCCTGCAGGTGCCTCTTAAATATGAATAAGCGCGGAGCCGGCTGATGGAAGGGGGGGAACAATCATGGCCCATGACGCACAGAATGGGTGTAAAGTGAATGAGGAATGACGCCCGTTAAGAAAATCACTCTAAAACTGGTTAGAGCGCCATCAGGCGCAGATAAATGAATTTAATCTCGGCCGGAGAGGCAGCTCCGGGGACGTCCCTCCACAACACCTGGGATGCAGGCGTCGGTTGGGGCTCCGTGCTGCGGCAGTGCATCTCAATTTTAAAGACAGAAAGCCGTTCCCCCCTCCCAGCGGGGCCATTTCTGAGGGCTGAACACCGGTGGCCTGGATCGGGTCCCTCCAGGTCATATGGGGGGTGGCGGTTTGGCAGGGAGGGGCTGGAAACTGACCCGCGCCGCCCCTGGGGGGGGGGGGTGTGTTTAATCCACAGCCAGGCAGACCCTCATCTGTCTGCATTCCCCCTGCCAGCGCCAGGCCTTCAGCGAATCCTCTGAAACCCGTCCAAGTGTTTCAGGCACCGCACAGGTGCACCCCAAACCTGTAACAGACAAAGCCCCCAAACCCCGCCCCCTCCCACCGCTCTCGGCCAATCTCCTCCAGTCCCCGGAGCCGCAGAGAACAGGCAGTGAAAAATAGACGATGGAATTTAATACAGCGCTGCTCTTGTTTTTTGGGCGGACGTCTCCGGCTAAGGCCAGGAATGTGGCAGAGACAATATCAGAAGGCATTATTAAAACAGCTGCTCGCCGCGATAGCAGCAGCGAACTCCGCCAGGCCATTATGACATGAACTCACGCCCCAGCTCCCCGCTAATGCAGGATAATGCACAGTTCACCGACCAACCATCAGACGCGGAAAGCGGATTACATTAGCAACTGCGCCGGCACTCGTGATTTACGAGCAATGGCTTAATGCTGGCCTGATTGGTATTTTGTAAAAGTTTTTAAAAGTCAAGCCTAAACTTTCCTTTTATTACAATTAGCGGACGGAGCGCTACTTTGACTAGCTGACATTCTTCAGCCGATTTTAAAAGCCAGCCTGGAGATGATGGACTTCGCTGCTAGACTTTCTCCAGGATGCGGTCGTTGGATGTAGCGTTTTCAGCCACATTATCGCGTCATAGAACTTAGGCGCGCATTAATGTATCCCCTCGCGGAAATGACTAAAATTAGCAGTTGTGCCAATCCTGTTTTATTACTATAATTATCGCATTGATTAAAAGCCGAATGTGGATTGTTTATTGAACTCGCTACTTCCTTGCTCGCGATCCCCTACTGGCTTTCAGGAGAAACAAGTCTTAGGAGAGACGAGAAAATTTAAATGACAGTGCGTCCCAAGTCAAGGACTGGAAGAATAATTGCGAGTCTGCATGCGGCTCCCCGCATTGGAATTATGCGAAAACGCTCCTCAATTACCTTGAGAGAATGCTAGCTATCATAACTGTGATTACCAAAACAGAAGCAATTAGTCGGAGAATGACTTCAGTCTGCCTAGTCATTACTGAAGAAGCTCCGAAGATCCTGCTGTAAATTAGCGGCGTTCCAGAAGAGGGATGCTTAATGCAGGCGCAGGTTCAGCGGCTTCCTCTTAAGCGTCCTCCCCCTCCGAGGCGTAATGCCGCCGTGAGATTGTCCTTTCTGTCGAGCAATCAGTGTCAGTGATGCTGATTTGCAAGCCCTCGCGAAACGCTGCGTGGTCGTGGATTGCGATTCAGTCGTGCTTAAGCGCTTGTGACATGGCGTGCGGAGTGCGGAGGAGTGTGCTTCCTTCAGGTGATTAAAAGCCAGAAGATGTTTTTGGAGAGATATGGCGGGTGGTTTCATGGCGAATCAGTCAGAAATGCTGGGAAAGGCACCCGGGTGTGCTGCAGAACAAGCGTGTCAACAAACAACCAACCTGCATAATTTGACACAAAACAAGACGCCTAGTAGGCGTACATTCGGGCTACCTTGCGCATGGCCTCGTGATCATGATGCGTAGAGCCCTGATGATGCTATACCTAAAGGCTTCTGGGTAATTTCCTATTCTCGACGTAGACAATAGATAGATAGATAAATATATGGATGAAATGGCAAACCTAGACTCGGGGCCCCCCACTGTTAGCTCTAGTAATGAGTTTATTCATGTCTTCAGTGTAGTGCAATGGACACCAAAGCACCACAGAATCATGCTGGGTTCAGTTGTTCTACTTGTAGACCAGCGATGAACTGAGAATAGAACAATAAAAGCATCACAACTTATTCGGCGTGGAGGGGTTGTAAACATAAGGAGACACCACACTTTGCCGCCATCTTGGAAATGCTCTCGAGCAGCAGGATCGCAACCAACAAGACCAGAAACTCTCTATCAACGGGGAGATACTTATATCTAGCGTTCTGTCATACTGTATGCATTGCCAACTCCTTTCCATATTTATGGACTCTGTCAGTCTGTTTAAGACATGGAGTCTTAAAATTAGTTCTGAACGACGTCAGTGCCCTAGAAAAATAACATTTTTCACTCTCCGAGGCTTGTGCGCGTGCACTATCTACAGCTCTGAGGAATGAGGAGATCATGATATTTTGCTCTGAGGCAATCGTTTCCTTTGCCTCCACTGTAGTTATCATAAACTGCCAGCCAGTGCTGGTAAGAATATTATCTAGAACCAACGGAAAAATTTGAATAAATGCCACACTTCGTAGCTTGCTTAGTCTTCATGCAACTAATATATTTGACAAAACCAAAGTTCAAGTTTCAAGTTTAAGTTTATTAAAGCCCTTTGAAAACAACAACAGCTGACCAAAGTGCTGTACAATTCAAATATATATAATAAAACAGACAAATAAAATAAAGTAAAAACAATTAAAAGCACACTAGACATGAATAAAACTTATATGGAGTTAAATGCAAGAGAATAGAAATGAGTTTTCAGGAGGGATTTGAAGATGGGCACTGAAGGGGCTAGCCTGACATGAAGATGGAGTTAAAAGCCCGATCACCTGCTTTTAAAAAGTTCTTCAGCATTCTCTCTAGCTAACACAATCACACGTTTATCAGGCGCAATGAGTGTTGACTATATGAGTCTGTTAATCTATGGTGATATGGTGATGCAAAGCTACAGATCCAAGAATAAATCAGAGCGTTTATTTATTGGTAACTCACCCATGATTGGCTGCACTATTGGGATCAACTGCCAATCAGATGTCATTAGCCTTTAAACTGATAATGGTATTAAAATATGTCTTCATTTTGATTCATACTTTCCTACTTGGCATTAAGCCAAAATAATCCAATCGCTCAGACGTGTTGCATCGTTGTTGAGCCCCCGACCTGTGCAGCCTGCTGAAAATATTAAAGTTGTGCAGTTTAGCAAAATCAGAGGGTATGACTGGCCAAAAGCGGATTTTATGTTGACATGCTGCCATATTTAGAGTTTCAAAACTTCCCATCGTGAAAAAATGCAGTGAGCCGTCTCCATACATGTAGAATGTCTCTGTTCGGTCACAAATAATGGGACTGGAATGTTTTTTAAAACAAAATTCAGACTCTGATGTAACAATCCCCCCTGGTAATCAAAAGCAAGGGAGTTCTGGTGGCCTCAATTGGAATTTTGAATAAATAAAGAAAATTACGAAAAACTCTACTCTTCAAAGGGTTAGCGATTACGCAGAGGGGGCAGTGTGCCCTGCGGGATTGGGGGGTAGAGTCTGCCTGCTGAGCTTCGGCTCAGATGGAGAGAGAGAGGACGCCATATCCGCTCCGACAGTTTATTAATAATACCCCGGGAGTCCCGACTCCTCTGTTTTACGGTTGGAGAGATGCGCCGCTATCGAGTTCCCTCCTGTGCGTCTCGCAGATTTGTCAGGCCCGACATCCAAGCGAACCCGAGTGCCAACCTGGATGCGCCCGTCCCAAAAACCTGGATTAAAGGCCGGGAGGGACAGAGAGGGGGAGGGAGTCTAACCCACCTCTCTCTCGCTCTCAGAATCCCCGAGCTGTGCACACAGTGCTTTATTTCCTGCTCCATGACTGAATTTATGGCCCATGATAAAATGTGTTCAAAAAAAAAGGGAGAGAAACCTGAGGCAGAATCCGCCCCGGTGCTGCTGGGGGGGGGGTGTTCGGTGGTGACGTTCCGCCCGATAAATTTGCCTGATTTATGCAGCCGCTTACCTGCAGTCTTCGCCGCGATTGAGACACATCCAGCGCTTTTTCAAAATGGAGGCATCTCTTCGCCGAGCTCGCAACTCTCGGCTCACTGCAACGCTGCTTCTCGTAAAAATGACGACGCCTTATTACGCAGACTCGCCATGGATGCCGCGGGCACCGATGAGTCCCGTTCGGGTAACCCAGTTCTCTCGCAGAAAAGCAAGGATGATGCAATCGTTCGCTCTGGCCCAGAACAATAACATCAGACTCAACAAATTCTGCAAATCAGCAGTCAAGACCTTTATTTTATTGACTCAGGTGTAGTATTGCTTGCTGGGGAGAAAAATCTGTGAACGTTCTCAAAGGAGATTACCCTACTGTACTCACAAACATTACAGAGGGATGCTAAGCACACAACCACAGCACGCAATCATGCCAAGGCGCAGACTGTTTTCTTTGTGTAGCTAACAAAACGCTCTTGATAGCTTTGAGCGGTATTTTTAAATCTCCTTCTTTAGCTGAAAAGAAACCGCTGGCCTACATGCCTGGGACGTCCACGCAATATGTCGCCTTCGCAGCTTCATCTGGGTGTAGTGCTAACTGCAACATCGTTATGGTGTCAACAGCCTGTGATTCTATGGTAAATAATCGTGTAGCCATCAGTTTTTGTCATTTTTTTCCTCCGTTGTTTTTTCACCTCTCCTTTGCCAATTAAATGAGCGCATCTATTTTCAGTCTGCCTGTGGTTCAAAAATAATTTCCTTCGCAGAGTTATGTTTACATTCGGCCGAGTCTTGAGAGATGCTGAAAATATAGACGGAGGATGTAGCTGGTACAATATTCAAATGTCACTTGCCTTTCTGGTTTAGGAACAATTCCACGTGATGCTTGCCAATGCCTTGAGAAATGGCGTCAAAAACTACTAGCCACTGTAACCACAATTATTTCCATACCTGTTCACCATTCATAATGCTAGTGCTACATAGAAAAGCAGAGCTTTAAGACATGTCCATTGCAGTATATAGCGCTGGAGAAGTCCTTGTTTACTGACTGCTTGATCAAGAGATAAGCAAACTGTGAAATCATTTTAAGGTATGAATGCTCAAATAGTGAGCATTACTGAAATGATTATGCAGTGTCATGCGTTGGAAGTAATTTTGTAGTGACGGATGGCAATAACCCCCAGCAGTTTGTGACGATATACTGTGTAAAATACAGAATGTGCTCTAAGGCCTTGTCCGCACGTACACAGATATGTTTGATTCAAACCTACTCACTGTTGCCCTGAGTAATATTTTTTTTTTGTTAATAGACACATTTTTACGTAAAATTTATCGCCATCTACTGGCCCGGCATACTTGATTTGAGCATTTGTACTCCTTTGGCGTTTTCTTGCGTTTGAAGATCATTTGTTAAATGAGGTCTCGTGGAATAATTTTATTTTTTTTTGTTAAATGAAGAGGGGAAACAGCCATTTAGAAAAATATCTGTATTAGTGTGGACAAGGCCAAAGGAAGGTTAAACATTGTGATTATAAGGTTTGGTCCCATCTGTCTAAACCATAGGTCAGAAATTTCAGTCTTAATTACATAGCAATAAGGATAATATGAAATTGTTGTTATTAGTCGAGCCCCCGGAGGGGTTTGCAAGACTATTGTAATCACCTTGTGAGTCTGTCTGTCTGTCTTTGTGTGTGTGTGTGTTTCCGGGCAGATATCCCCAGAACCACTTGACCGATTTCGCTCATCTTTCACATGTAAACACCTTGGGCTGACCTCATGGCATGACATAAATTTCGGGCTGTTGGGCGAGACTATGAATTCTCTGAATGCTTGTTTTATTTGAATTCAGACACTTCCCTGTCTTATCTCTGTTGTCTCAATGAACTGGTATTGAAACTTATGATGGATCACTTTGATACCTGTATGCCTCTTATGAATTTTGCATGTTAGCTGCAACTTGTCTCGATTCGTCCGTTCACGCTGTCATCGAAAGACGTTTGATTGATGTGATTTGATATTTACTGCAGTGGAAAACAGCACAGTGCTCAAAAGAACCTCAGATTCTCAGAAGTATACGGCCCAAAGTCACCATTGATTACACATAAAACTGTTGATTCACTAACTCTTATTATTTTTTTAAATACATTATCTCTGCTGCTGGAACCAGCTCTAAACAGAACGCACCGATCGGATTCTGCGTAAAATGTCTGCTGACTTTGCGACAGGAGTGGAATGGGGGGACAGTTAATCGGGCGAAGGTCGGGCACCTCTGAGGCTCGTTCGCTCTGGGAAGCTCGTTAAGGAGAGGAGAATCGGGGGTTCGGTAAATATTCCCTTGTCAATTTGAGCGAGTCCTGCTCTCCACGCGCCATTTATCAGCTTTGTCTTGGGGAACTTCGCGGCTCCCTCGCGACATAACTCACGCGGGAGCTGAAATTACGGCCGCCACACCTCCCCCCTCCTCGCTAATGAAAGCGTATTTCACATTTTAAACGCGCTCGACGAGTCGCAGCCCACGGCTTCCCTCTCCCGCCCAATCGTAAACTCCTGGTTCTGCTCTCTCCCGTGCGCGTCCATAAAAATCGCACATTAAGTATGCATGGTGTTTGTAGCTGGGAGTCGCCTGAAGCACATTTGGGTAAAGCCGGGTATTAGCGTAGCGTAAGGCCTACCTGGGGCTGCACTGTTCCACTGTAACCTGGACTGCAGCTGCGAGGGAGGAGGGATGTCGAGGATTGGTGTGTGTGTGTGTGTGTGTGTGTGTGAGAGGAGGGGGTGCACATGGGGGAACACAGACTGCCAGAATACCAAAAAGAGAGGAAAACTTCAAAATATGGCCTTTGCTAGTAGCCTTCTGTGGTGGTTTGGTCCAGGAGGCCAACTGTCAGAACTGATGCTCAGCGTGGCCTGCTGGGGTCTGACCTCACGCTTCCTGACACGGCTGCCGCACTGGAAGCTCTCGCGCTGAGAGCAGGGCTGTGAGATTCGGGGGGGGAGGGGGTGTGTGTGGTGCTGCTCAGCTACACCTGCAGTGAGAGTGATCACATGACCACATGAGCGACGGTGAAGGCTCCACCTGGCCAATCAACGAGCCTCTCAAGTTTCATGTATCATTCTAGCTGAGTCTATATACAGTAGGTGCTGTTAACGCTTTACTCGAACCGCTCAACATGAGGCCTGACAAAATACTGTCATATACTGTACGTGATAAAGCTTTCAAAAGATGGCACTGCAGTTGAAGTCAAACTATTTAGGATGATATATATACACTACGGAAAGCTCTGTCATTCTTTTATTTCAAAACGTTACAGCAAATGCAGCTGTTGTACCTTTAAAGGAGCATGAAGTATTGCCCAAAAACCTCTTAAAACATAAGACTGGACAATATACGAAGGATTAATGGGGTCTGTTCCACCAGTGTTCGAATATATAGTCCCACAAAACCATGAGAAGTTTACTCTTAAATTAAACTTCGTGAAAAAATTATCCAGATTGTGGTATTTCGTGGGTTTTCAGAATAGCCGACAGCCACATCCGATATGGCACAAGATATAACATATCAGAAAACACTCGGAAAATTGTTGTTGAAGGACATGTTCTAGTAAAAGACGAATGCTGCAAAAGCCATAATTGCACTAAGTGAATGATACTCTTTAGAAAGAAGAATGTTTTCATGGAGCGATGAGGCCACTTTAAGCAGAAATTTCAGTGACAGTTGTATCGAAATTTACCGCTTTACGATGGCTCTCGTGTCACGTGAAGTATGATAGCGATGAGTCAACTCATTTTGAATGGTGCCCATGATACCTGCTGTACGCAAACATCTGCGATGTGTGACGTGCGTGTTTAAGTACCGTCCACATGAACTCATCACATGGGAAGTAAATCTGAAGAATGCAGCTGAAAGAGGCGTCGATTAGACGCTAACTGCCATTACGAGCGGCCTTTAGCACTGGAGGGACCAGAGTCGAGTCCTGTGGGTGCCAGGTAAACGAGAGGACACAGTCTCTATGCCCTTCTCAAGAGGACTCTGAGACCTACTTAGCCATGCATGCCGATCCGTACTCCCTCCAGTAAGGCTTGTGCAACTCTTTGCCGCGGTAGCCAAGCAACTGCAATTAGATTCTCGAAATCACGGGCAGAGAACAACAGACGTGGCGTCCTCCCCCAAGACCGCGGCAGTCTGTACATTCACACGTAAACGCGCTAGCCAGCTCGCTCTCCCAGCTTCCCACTCACACCCCGCGGGTGATTGAGTCTAGCACTGGCATCAACATTGTCTCATGCTGGCATGTTACCTCGTTAAAAGTGCACGGTGATGACTAGAATATTCTGGTGATGATATAACAACAACTTACTCACAAAGCTAAATTCTAGAACACCAAACTTGAATTTTGACCAAACAAACAAAAAAAAAACAAATAACTAGAGGGCACTTGGTAGAGCGCATAACTCCGCCACGCCGCATATCTGTTCTCTTGGTCGCAGAATATGTTCCGGATCACTTCCAAAATGTAATCAACTCTTCCTTGGACTACCACCTATCATCCTGCCAAATTTTGTGCCAAACTGACGGACAGGCAGACAGACAGACAGTCAAACAAACAAACAAACAGGGGTGAAGACATGACCTCATCGGCGGAGGTAATAACAAGGCACCCAAGGAGTGCATTACCTTCGCCGTGTTGCAATACTTTGACGAAGGAATCGTTATTGATGGTCAGTGTTAAATGAGTCATGACAGGGCTGTCTTTACACACACACAAATTGTTTTGATCACCAAAATGTAATCACTCCCGCCTTGGCACTCTATCAACACACAAAATTTCATTGATACCTATCCATTACTTTTTGAGACATCCTGTTGACTGACAAACAAATGAACAAAGGACCAAAAACCGGTGAAACCATATTACCTCCTTGTGGAGGGACAAATATGTCAATTTGACTTGTCCTAACAAATTAAAATCTGCAAAAATCAGGCGGAAGAGACAGGTGAAAAACATTCTGGAAGGCTTCTGGGTGGAACAAAGGTTGTCTTAATCACCGTTGGTCTCGGAAAGCTTTGGAATTCTAGAACCCTTTCAGAATTCATACAAAACACTCCAAAAGAACCTTTCCTCTGAAGGTTCAGCAGCGCGAACAGAAGCCCAAAACCGTCCCAGATTGAGAGGGAGAGAGCTGGCTCAAGCAGACCATGGGCTCGTCGTAAAAATCTGGCACTAAAAAATAAACAAACAAATAAATAAATAAATAAAACCACTAATCAATGAAGCATCTGCCAGCCCTGTCCCTCAGGAGAGCCCTGAGTTTATCAGAGACTCTATGCTGATCTCTGAGATCCCATCATCCCTGTAGTGGCGGCCAAAACAGAACCACAAATCACATCCCTCCATTCCCGTCTGCTCATGCTTTATAATGGCTGACACTCCGGGGCAGCGTAACGTGCTGCCATCCTGGGAGCGGAGGTCTGTCTGCTGCAGAGAAACATGCCAACACCGGTAATGTGCTGCAACAAGGACACAATGATTGTGCTAAAAGGGAGAAAAAAGTCTTTTTGGATTTGAGTGCAAAAAGTGGACATTAATGCAGGGGAATTGAATGGGTATAAATGCTTCTTTTCCAAAACCATTTCCGCCTCAGTTGGTAATGCATTCTGTTCTGTGTTTATTATCTCTGCAGTTTTGAATGGATCAACTGTTTCACTTTTAGAGAATTTTGCCGAGAACAATTTTACGCCCCTCCTGAAGCTGTCAGATGTGACCTTCCTGCAGATTTGAATTAGGTGAGGAATCGGAGCAGGAGGAACCGGTCGCACGGACCAGTCCCGTACGGCACAACTGTGTGATGGTAAACATGCCCATGCATACACGCCGTACACATTCACACACACACACACACACACACACGGTGTCATACACACACACCCATACACACACATAAGTGCACACAAACAGGCTCCCACACGCACACAGTCACATAAACACACAGGGTCTCACGCACACAGGCACACACACACACACCCATACACATGCATAAGTGCATACAAACAGGCTCCCACATGCGCACAGACACATACTTACACAGGGTCTCTCACACACAGGCGCACACACACACACACACACACACCCATACACATGCATAAGTGCACACAAACAGGCTCCCATATGCGCACAGACACTTACATACACAGGGTCTCACACATGCACATACACACACAGACACACTCACAACACATACACACACACACACACACACACTTAGTCACATTCACTCCAGGTCTTGGCTGACCTGTCTTTGAACCAGATGTGAGTGCTACCACCAGCGCAAACTAAAGTCTTCACTTTCAAAGAGTTCATCACTCATAGGTTCAACCCTCAGCGCCCACACACAGGCCTCCACATGTTAACATCACTGTGGGCTCTGCAGATTTGTCATGCTAATGCTAACAGAATAACACTGATGTGGGTTCAGCTGGTATGCAATGCTAACGCTAGCATTCTAGCATAACTGTGTGATCTGCAGATATGCCATGCTAGTGCTAATATGCTAGCATTACTGTGGGCTCTGCTGATATGCCACACAAGTGCTAACACACACGCATCACTGTGGACTTTGCTGGTATGCCAAGCTAGTGCTGACACACTAGCACTGCTGACACACCGGACTGCAGTCGTTTCCCGGTCCTGCACGGACTTTTTGCTTCAGAACAGAACTGAGATTTATTCTCCCGGGAATTCCACCTTCACAACACTGACACTGAGAGATGCCGTGCAAAAGCCTTATCACTACAATATTCCAACGCCTAGGGTGAAGCGTTACACCGGATTTTGACCCGTTTTAGCACTCCTGGAGCTGCGAAACCTTTATAGCACATTATGTTGCACACAAGCACTTAAATAAATCATTCGAGTAAAAACAACAATGTGCTAAGGGAAGGGACCATCGGGTTTTTTGCAAAATGTGTTCAAATATGGTGGGTGAGGGTCATGTCAGAATATACCAGGGGCGTCAAACTGCAGTCCTGGAGGGCTCAGCGCTCACCTTTCAAACAGCTGCCAATCAATGCCATGAGAACGAAGTGTGCGGGCTCTTTTGCCAATCATGTTTCAAAACACGCAAAGGCCCATTCGACTCTATGGACCTCCGGGGCTGCAGTTTAATGTCACAGGACGATACAGTCTCTATGCGACAAACCATCATGATTCTCCTGCCTTAAGCTCAGATCAGGTCCTAATATGGGTGGAGTCCAGAGACGGGAGAAAAACTATTACCCTATGAAATCACTGTGTATCCTTTAGCTTGCTAAAATGCATTAAAAACCACTGTTCAAAAAACTATTTGGTCCAAATAGTGCATTAGTTGAGCAAATCAGCATATAAGGGGACTATTAGACGAAGAGAAAGCACATTGAGTGAATGTACCTTTTCTTGTTGGCAATGTGGTAGGAGGCTCTGCTCCCCTCCCCCCTCCCCATCACTCTGTCTGTACCTGGCTGTTCCACCAATCCACTCCCATTCTTATCTTTTGAATGTCCCTCCAACCCGCCTCTGTAGATCATTCATTGGTTTCCCCTTCCATTTGTGTTTTTGTATCCAATCAGTTCAGTCTTTACTGTGAAGAACAGCCCAGCTTGTTTCAGCATAAATCTCTGGGCCTCCATCTTTAGGGCTCTTGCCATGCTGGTACCAGACAGAGCCACAGACTTCAGCAGCTGGTTTTCATTTGTATTGTTCAACCACTTGTTCACAATTTTACCCGAGCAATAAACTTGATAAGAGACTATTGGCTTTAATCTCTCAGTTTCTATGACAGGAAAAATGATTGATTTATTTTCACTCTAAAGTTACCTTTACCTTGAATGAAGGTCAGGATCTCTGTGCCCTGGACTGTGACCAACTGCAGTGACACCGTTCAGCATCGACAGTGAGGCTTGATTATGGCCGCTTAGCACTGTCTTGTGACTCATGGGTTGTTCGTCGGATCGTCGGCTGCAGCGAAGATTAGCTATATCTCTAGGCTACGTCATTGCAGGCTGTTCCATTGTGACGACGCCATCGCAAACAGCCGAGAAATGCAGTGTTCATCTCGCCTGACGCCAGACATAATTCTCAACATGGAAACCGAGTGTAAACGAGCTGTCAATTCGTAGACATAGCAGGCTAAAAATGTAGCTACATAGGCTGGGGCCTACGCTTCGAGAGACACCTCGATTTGCCACAAGCGAACCGTGGTGTTCACGGGCGTCACGTCTGCAGATCACTCGTCACGCAAGCCTGCTTCTCACGTGTCACACTGATGATTTTTTTATGCCAATATCCAGATTAGGCCTTCAAAAGTGCCGTGTGGTCTATGACATCATCAGCGAGCGGAGTGAAAACTGGCATTGAGGAATGTAACGGCCAAGCGCTGTGACTGAGAGCAAAAAAAAAAAAAAAACCAGGAGGAAAAAAACACAAACAAAAGCATCTTTGTGATCGAGCCTCCGGCATTCTCGTCTCCGCTCACGCAGAAGGTGAGCACAGTCTGGCACCCTACAGGCCACAGACTGCCAGCTCATCCTGAACAATAAAGCTTTGTCCATGCAATCGCTCATGTGGAGCGAGACCCGCACTGCCAATCCACCGCCAACATTGCATCCATCGAGCCCAGTCGGTTAAGCGCTGTCGAGGTCTAATTGCCATTTTAAACCATGCAAATAAATCTCGCATTGCAAATGCTATCAAAGCTATCAGTGTTTTGCTAATCCCTGCAGTAGGTAGGGATCCTCTGCCAAGTGCTAGCTGTCACTGTTGGATTCCTTTGCCTCGGGATGAGTCTAGAAAGCAGTACGTCCAGTGATGTAGCAACGAATGCTAATGAAACATCTTGGGTGGCAAAAATTTCGTTTCAATTAAGTCAGGCACCTCACTGTGGGGCAAATTAGCACAGAAAAGCTTTGAGGAAAAAAAAATCTTGTTTGAAACTATCTTTCCAGACCCTTGGCTGTGATGCAATAAAACATAATATAATGTCATTAGCGAAAAAATTCTCCGCCTGAATAATGAACAACAAATTATGATTACCAGCGACATGTGACTTTCATTGTGATAGTCTTAACACCAAGCCATTAGTTTGTATCACTAATTATTTGTTGTCATTACTCAGTGTGTCATTTTTATAGGTCAAGGTTTCAAATAGTGTTTCAGAGACATTTTTTAGAGGTCGTATAATCCACTAATGAGCAGGATGCTGTCATCTGGTTTATATAAACTACAATCCGCTAATGGCCTGCATGTTGTCATCAGTTCAGCATCCAGTGTGATCCCTTAATGACCACGATGCTGTCATCTGTTTTCTCTGCAGTGCAATCCCGTAACGATGGGATGCTGTCAACTAGATTGTACATTAAAATGCTCACGAATGGGCTTCCTGCCAAATCTGTCTGCCCTGTTCATCTAAACCCACCACACATAGTAGGCGATGATCTTATTAAATTGTGAGTCTGTACAATGTCATAATTACGAGCAGCATTCAGGCAAGGGAAAAAAGTTTCAATTTTCTCTTCAGCATTTCTGGGCACCGGCCTGTTTCACGAGATATGCATCTCAATCCATGCACTGGCATGTTGCTACAACTTAATCCTCCAGTCTCTGCTCTACGGTGGAGATCAAAGCTAAGCTAGTTCTCCTAAAATGTATTACACACTGTAGAAAATTCCTCTATCTGAGAAAAGAAGCCGCTCAATCTATTCTCTTTCCGGGAAACAATGTTTGCAAATGTTTTTCTGCCGAATGAACATACGCACTCAGAGAGGGGTGAAATTGGCTTTAATTATACATCATCGTATGACCATAAGCCTCTGAAAATACTGCCAATAAGAATTCTGGGATATGGATTGTATGGGGTTGGCTAGAGTTATAATCAGCCGAGATTGGATTAATTCACAAAACCCCCGCAAATTGGAACAAAATGTGAGCAGAAATGATAAATTATAGAAAAAGTTTTTTTTTTTTTTCATGAATGATGAATGTTTATTTTCTTCAGTGATTGTTTTTTGTCAGTGTGTTTCAGCTGGTTCACCAAAAACAAACACAATAAGTATTTTGAAACACGGGTTAGAGTCCAGCTGGGGTACATGGACGGGGCTGGTTATTACTGCTGCGAATGTGCTTAATGAGTAAATCATTAATTGACTGTCCTCATCAGGACTTCAGCACGTTTACTCATTACAGCCCCAGGAAATCAGCTGCAGCACTTTCACCCAGAATGCAGTTTGCTACTACTTAATAGCACTTTTGAGCAGCTTAGAATCACTGATGATTTTATTGTCATATCATGGAGTAAGTACCGTATTATCAGCTACTGTGTTCTGCTTAGTAATTTTACACCTTTTTAAAATGTTTTTTTAATCTAAGTTCAGTGCATCCAAATGCAGTCTGTGTTTTAGATATTTGATTGATATATATTTTTAACTGATCAGTATTCATTCAATCAGTAATTGATTGATTGGTTTGACTGAATGACAGGCTGACATTTCCCCTCAAGCGCTGTTTTTTGTGAGCTGTTTTACTGGATGGCGATGGTTATAAGGCTGTTTGGTACTTTTTTCAGTTTTTAATTATTGTTATTAATAAAAATAAATATGTCTAGCCAGGAATCCATGGGCATGAGAATCACTTCCCCTGTGGATCAACCCAGGAGGATTTAAGGTAAATTAACCGGATCCCCAAGCTCACGGAAGGATCCCTTAGTATCTTATGAAAAACATCTTTTACTATCCTTTATGAACCAGTAAGACTTTAAAATCCCCTGCTCTAAGATGCGCATGCTACAGTGCGCTATAATAGAGGCCTGCAGTTTCGATAACGTTCATGTTTTCCCTGTCCCCCTGTGTGAGGGTGGGGTCCATTATAAAATCGAAGACGCGTCTCAGTGAAGCGGACGATGGAGTGATGAGACAGACAGCTCCTGCTCTATAGGCAGGGCAAGAGGGGGTCACGGAGAGAAGCTGCCTAATGCAGCCAATAACAGAACCACAAGAGTTACTCTCATGTTAATAATTGATCAGACGTTTCCCAAAAGTGGTCGAGAACTTTTGCTGTAGTGTGAGAGTTGAAGTCGTCTTTAAACTGTGCTCAGGCCTGCTCCTTAAATTTAAAGGAATCAAGGAATTCTATCACTTCCTCTGATTCTTCAGCATATTCCTCTATGTAGGATTTGAAAAGTATTATTTCCGTCCCTGTGTACATTCAGGACTGATCCACGCGGCCTTTCTGTGTGATCAAGGGCATTTCAGATGTTTACAGCGGTTTTTAATATGCAGGCATTCACGGTCTGAGGCAAGAAAATAAACTTAAGTAACTCTATAGCAGCTTGCACAGCTGTGATAAGCTTGTATTACCGACACTTCGACAAATTCCTCTAATAATTACATTTGATCCTACTATAGTATGGAACCACTGTACCTACTATAGCATGTACAGTCTAAGCCCAGGCACCGCATGAAAACTGATTATTCATATGCATAACTGTCAAATCAGCAGAAAATATCAACAGTCTATTCAAATGCACAGCCATAATAAAACGTACAGTATTTTCATCAGTATACGTTTAAGGCCTTTATTAATATCACATATTGATTCATAATTTTTATAAATAAATTTTAATTTACCTTGATCAAGTGCCCTATTCGTCAAAAGTCTTTGTGCTCTGCTGGCATTTTTAATGTTTTTTCATGTTTGCAGTGAAGGAAGCCGTTTAAACAATTAAATGTCCTTAAATGGCTCAATGTAAGATGTGATCAGTGAGAACTCCAAAATGATCTCTAATTTTGCAGGACAGTCACCTGAACCTGTGAGTTAATCAACATGCCATAAGTCATTGATATACAGGTTAGTTAATCATTCCCATTATTCAGCAAGGGCTGAAACATCTCACTCATGTTGGTTGTATCGGACAGAAAAATTAAAAAGAAGCAACCCACACGTGTGGGACATCTGTGGTAACTTCCAGGACTCTCCTTATAAAAAAAATAAGTCATGAATTTCTTCAGCAATTATTATCGCAAAAGATGGCTATTTTGATGATCCTGAGATGTTGGATATTTTCTTTTGAACAAAAAATGTCTGTTTGTTTCCTTTTTCCATCTCCAGCTGCTGGTAATGTGTGGGCGCTCGGAAAGTAGAGAGAGTAAAATTTGGTAGTAAAGTGCAACTAGCACATGTATAGCCCACACTTTTCTCTGCCGAATCATCATCATGGAGAGGGTGAACATGAATTGAATCCTGGGAGAGACGCTGCCTGGCATGCAGTGTCCTGCCCTCTTGCAGCAGGTGGTCTTCCCAGGATGTGCATGAGGACAGTGTTATCGGAATCGCGGCTTTTGTCTGGAATGACATTCCAAGCTTTTGTTAGGGACCACATTCCGTCGGAGGCAGGCACATCTCCCGGAGGCTCGAGGCCCCTCTCGGGGCTCGCCGCTCTATTTTCACTGCCCTCGCCGGCTCAACATTTGTGACAGCTGTCGAACTCAGGGCAACACCTTAATTACTGCCGGGGTCAGGGGCCACGCCTGAATAGAGACATGTGGGCGTCATGAAGAATTCCAACGTGCTTTTGAATCCTAGTAGATATCATTCAGACTGATTTAGCCGTGACCTCCCCATTCTATAGAGCTGGAGGCCTATTGGTGGAAATCCAAAGTCTTAGAGTTCTGATTTGAAGCCAAGGTAATGGCAAATTCTTGTGAAAAAGCAATGCATTTCTGAGGAAAAATGGTTCTAAAGAAACCCTGTGAGTCCAAGGAAAAGGAACCATATCCAGACTTTTTCCTCAGAAATGGTTCTTCGCTCGGCAGCTTTACACCCTTGCTGGGAGGTTCCTTAAGATCTAGAAAGGCTTCCTCTT
This sequence comes from Gymnothorax javanicus, assembly GCA_029692085.1. Taxonomy (NCBI): domain Eukaryota; kingdom Metazoa; phylum Chordata; class Actinopteri; order Anguilliformes; family Muraenidae; genus Gymnothorax; species Gymnothorax javanicus. Next base: position 128,938,954 of record CM056198.1, on the reverse strand, counting down.
TGAAGACACGCAATAGAGCCCAATGTCCGGAGAATTCACACTCAAAATTATGTGTTTCAAAAATGATGAGCTACAAACCCCAATTCCAATGAAGCTGGGACGTTGTGTAAAACGTGAATAAAAACAGCACACTCCAAAGATAAGATATTTAATGTTCAAACTGATAAACTTTATTGTTTCTTAGGAAATATTCACTCATGTTACATTTGATGCCTGCAATACATTCCAAAAAAGCTGGGACAGGGGCATGTTCACCACTGTGTTACGTCACCTCTCCTTTTATCAACACTGAATAAGCGTTTGGAAACTGAGGACACTAATTGTAGAAGCTTTGTTGGTGGAATTCTGTCCCATTCTTGCTTGATGTACGACTTCAGTTGCTCAACAGTCCGGGGTCTCCGTTCTTGTATTTTATGCTTCATAATGTGCCGCACATTTTCAATGGGAGACAGGTGTGGACTGCAGGCCGGCCAGTCCATTACCCGCACTCTTTTACTATGAAGCCAAGCTGTTGTAACACATGCAGAATGTGGCTTGGCATTGTCTTGCTGAAATTAGCAGGGATGTCCCTGTGAAAGACGTCGCTTAGATGGCAGCATATGTTGCTCCAAAACCTGCATGTACCTTTCAGCATTGATGGTGCCTTCACAGATGTGCAAGTTACCCATGCCATGGGCACTAACACATCCCCAGACCATCACAGGTGCTGGCTTTTGAACTTTGCGCTGATAACAATCTGGATGGTCCTTTTCCTCTTTAGCCCGGCGGACACGACGTCCGTGATTTCCATGAACAATTTGAAATGTGGACTCGTCAGACCACAGCACTTTTTTCCACTTTGCACAAGTCCATCTCAGATGAGCTCGGGCCCAGAGAAGCCTGTGGCATTTCTGGGTGTTGTTGATACATGGCTTTCGCTTTGCATGGCAGAGCTTTAACTTGCACTTGTAGATGTAGCGACGAACTGTGTTAACTGACAGTGGTTTTCCGAAATGTTCCTGAGCCCACATGGTAATATCCTTTACAGAATGATGTCAGTTTTTAATGCAGTGCCGCCTGAGGGACCAACGGTCACGGGCATTCGATGTTGGTTTTCGGCCTTGCTGCTTACACAGAGATTTCTCTGGATTCTCTGATTCTTTTGATGATATCATGGACTGTAGATGATGAAATCCCTAAATTCCTTGCAATTGCACGTTGGGAAAGATTGTTCTTAAACTGTTGGACTATTTGCTCACGCAGTTGTTCACAAAGTGGTGAACCTCGCCCCATCCTTGCTTGTGAACGACTGAGCCTTTCGGGGATGCTCCTTTTATGCCTAATCATGACACTTACCTGTTTCGAATTAACCTGTTCACCTACGGAATGTTCCAAACAGGTGTTTTTTGAGCATTCCTCAAGTTTCCCAGTCTTTTGTTGCCCCTGTCCCAGCTTTTTTGGGATGTGTTGCAGGCATCAAATTCAAAATGAGTGAATATTTCCAATCAAACAATTAAGTTTATCAGTTTGAACATTAAAAATCTTGTCTTTGTAGCATACTCAATTGAATATAGTTTGAAAAGGATTCACAAATTATTGTATTCTGTTTTTACTCACGTTTTACACAATGTCCCAACTTCACTGAAATTGGGGTTTGCAGTTAAAAATGGGCGGGTAAAATTTTGGGAAATTTTTTTATGCCAAGAACAATATCATGAGGTACCTTCAAATAATTGCCAAATCTAATTGAGGTTTTGAAACCCAGCAAGCAGAGGTTCTCACATTCCTCCATTATGCTGATCTGCAGCTGCAAAATTTTACGGGGCCATTGTTGCTGTATATTTTGCTTCATATCTTGCCCTCCATTCTCAATCAGAGACAGACCAGGACAGCAGACAGACCCATCTAGCACCCACACTCTCTGCTAACGCAGCCATGCATTTATTATCCAAGCAGAATTTGGTTTGCCATTGTCTGGCCGGGAAATGCAGGGACGCACTTGGAGCAAATTACGTCCTGATGCCAGTGTGTGTCGCTCCAAAACTTCTGTGCACATTCAGCATTTCTGCCCTTGCAAATGCGCAAGTTACCCGCCATGTGCACTGACACACCCTCATACCGTGATAAACATTGGCTGGCCTTGTCCTCGGCTTGGAGAATGCGGTGGTTGTTTTTTTCCAAAAAAAACACTTTAAATGTGGACACTCGGTAGACAACAAAACGTGCTTTCCCTGTGCTATCATCCATCTCAGATGACAGCGAGCCCAGAGAAGTCGATGGTGCTTTTGAACAGTGTTGATGTGAGGCTTCGGCTTCGTATTGTAAAGCTTCTGCTTTGGCTCTGACTGACGTAGGTTTTCCAAAGTATATCTGAGTCCTTGTCATGATATCCACTACAGTCACCTTTTAAACAATATGATTTGCTCACCTGTTTAACATCACCTGTCTCACACTGCCTTATTATTGCAAAAAGTCATGTCATCATTTGTCCTTAATTTCCCCAATGCCAACTTATTATTAAACAATCAAATTCATAGGTTGAACTAAGATACTTGTAAAATAATTTGCGGTTGTGGTGTTTTTTAGTGTAGCAGAGTTTGAAAGGAATTTTCAAATTACTCCTTAGTGATTATATTTGCATTTTCCATAATATGCCAACCTTTTCGAAATTGGGGTCATTTATAATTATGTGCATATTCATGAGTGATGAATCGATAAAGTGGTCCATTGGATGCTTTTGAATCGCATTAATGCCAAACAGGCAATTTGGTGAAAACACCGAGGATTCTGCCGTGCTTCTGGGCGTGTAGTATGAATTATTATTATTTTGAAAATTGAATGGTATCCACAATGGCATTCATACTACAACACTGGAAGGCCTATCATGACATATTCAACGAACAGATATTTATAAATTTGCTAAATATGACATCATTGCATTCCACAATACTGTGAAAATGAGAGGGTTTATTTGATGCCGAAGGGTGCAAGATAACTAATATGACTCTGATATGCTGTTCAGTAAGATTAAACAGTTTATTTGCATTTCATGGGGATAAAATATCCTGTAACAGTTTGTCTAATGTTGAACATATTACCATGCAAATAATGAGACACTTGATTTTAAAGTCCCATTATGTTATAAAAGGCAGTTGCAGCAACTGCAAGAATTGTTCATTTGAAGGTGCGCCAAAGAGAATATCACGGCTCTCCAGTTACTGCTGACAGCTGGCACAATATCTAAATTCAATTGGACAAATGAAAAACAAAACAAGAGAGAAAAATGTCACTCCAGAACGGAGAACTGAAAAAAAAGCATTATCCATCGCCTGGTTTATGTATTCGGTAAGATACTGCTAATCAATCAAACCAGAGAACAAGGCCTTTTTATGGCGCGCATTTCTTACGAGAGGAAGAGAATGGAGCAGCCCTGCTGTAAATTGCAGAAACAGGGCTTGGTGGCTGTGTATGGTAATTGGATCCCTGTCCATTGCTATATTGTGATATCCAGGGGGCTGTTATTCTGATCATAAAACACAATGACTGTTCATAATGATTGTGTCAGCGAGGGAACACTGGGCCATTTGAATATATTTTAAGAAGATTTAGTTGTCGTGCTTTCGGTATCACTACCCAAACCGGGTTTTTAGATTTATTTCATGTATAACCCATCACCACCTTGACACTCCACAGAGTCGTTATTTAGGATTATTCCAACTAAAATATGAACTTGAAATCACTGACTCACTAAATAATTTGCCTGGTATCCAGCCCCTGTTAATTGTAGTTTTCGAAAGTCTTCAAAATTTTCATGCCGGTTCATGAAGGTCCGGATGCAAGCCCATCCACTGGCAGTTATTTTGCGTGGATACTGTCCAAGACAACTGATTGGCTGGTCAATGTGGGCATCAACACTTGGAGCGAATCTTGCAATTTTTGAAATGAGTGATAGCGTCTAACATAGACGTGCAGTCAATGACCCGGTTCTTTGAAAAGAATGAGTCCTATTCCCGCAAATCTCTCAAAAAGTGTTTTTGAGTTCTTGGGCCAGAAAGAGTGTGCATACTCTGTAGCGTGTATCTGACCAACAATTTGGTATTGCACAATCAACGTGTACTTTTTGAGAGACTGGGCAAAAGTTTCGATTATTCGCTTACAGAACTTGATGATTGAAAAGTGGCAGCAACCTGTAGGTTAGCGCAACTAAATCTGTCACCGAATCAGGGGCGGATAGGCTTCTGCCCCGCCCCTTTGAGCCGCCATGAAAATTCAAAGAGCGCCGGAAACTGCAATTCACAGGGGCTGGATACCAGGCTAGCTGATATTACAAGCTGCACCACTAAATCAGTTCTGCACGGGAGGTAAATTCCAAAATTCCCTGGCTGGTCTTATGTTTTTAATTCCAGCAGTTTTTGCAATCAGGGGCTAATTAGAGAAATACACAAGGACCTACTCCAAGTAATGAAGGATGCCAGAGTTAAGTGATGGTGTGTTAACAGAAATGATGGTTGTTGATTAGTTGCATTTAAGGCATTGTACAGTGGGGTCAATCATGCTTACGACAGGGTGAAGGTTTTGAGGAAATACAGTTTATAACTTGCGTTTTACACAAGGAATTAATCGTCTTTCATAAAATGCGATTTTGATTGATGCAGAAATAGATTACGGCTTCAGCATCTGCATCAGGAAATGTAGAGGGAGGGTCATAAATGGCGGGGGGGGGGGGGGACTAGGGGGGCTGGTTGGTGGACGAGACAAAATGCTCTCAATTAACAGATTTCAGAAGTCTGTCACAACGCCTTACATTTCCAAATCCCCTGAAAACTGTCACTTCCTCTTAGAACCGACACTTTCCTGCTGGAAAGTGACGCTGAAGCCTATTTTTTTGCACTTAATGTGGAAATTTCAAGTGTACCATCGTTGGCATTCGACAAACAAAGAAGGGAAACAAAAAAACGGAAAAAGTGTGACAGAAGGCTCGTCATGTGCGGCTGCCAAGTAATGAGACTGTGAAAGGAGCCGAGATTTCACTCACAGCCGGGCCCGGAGCGACTATGTTATCCTCCGTTTGTCAGACAGCAATAAGTGCCCCCCCCTCGGACCCCCACCACCGGATACCGCATAAGTTCATGATGCATATTCATGACATAACGCTCTTAGTTGCCTGCATGGCTTGCAGCGGACTATTTGCCCGAAAACGACGGCGGGCCCGTTATCGAAGTCGCCATATTAAGACTGTGAAAAGCACTTTAGGGGGATTCGGGCGGACGCCTCGCTCCGCAGCTGTGGAAAGATGAATGTTGCTCACAGAGTTTTGAGTGGATTTTGAAAGTGGTTCCCGACAGCGGGACTGTGGACAAGAAACGCATACCTAAATACGCGATTTCGCCATTTTCATTCATATTGCAATGCAGTTTGTCATTGCCATTGATTTTATGTCTGGTTGCCGTACATTTTTTGAGCTTGAATGGCTGTTACTGCGTGCATTTCAGATCCATCAACGCTGGGGCGCGAGCTTTAGACTGTGGCGGGGTGCGTTCCGAAATTCAGTTCGATTATTAAGGCATCAAACTAATGCTAAACGGGGGAACGGAACACAAAATCATATCTTCATTCATATTGTCCCTGTAACGTGAAAAATATTTTCAACACTCTGACAGTAATGTCGTTAGTAGCATCAGATTGATAATGCGTGTGGTATAATGCTTGATTGCCGAGAGACCGAAAGCTATGTTTTTCCCTACATTTAATTTCATCAGCTCAATGTTAATTTTTCCTTTTAAATACACTAAAGTTAGACTGGGATTTGTGGAGTTTCGCTATCCTTGTCATCAAGTGTGAAAGACTATGGGTTAACAGGTGCGCTGTCTGGGAGAATTATTCTAAAGGAATGAATTCAAGTAAGAGAAGTTTTGCTGTTAGCACTGCATATTTAAAAGGAAAGCACTGGGTAGCACCGCTTCAAAGCAAGAAGGCCGTGGGTTCGAATCCAGCCTGGGGCCTTTCTGCGTGGAGTTTGCATGTTCTCCCCGTGATCACGTCAGTTTCCCCCGAGCGCTCCGGTTTCCTCCCGAAGACATGCACGCTAAGCTAACTGGAGACTGAATCGCTCATTGGTATGACTGAATTGTATGTACTTTGACTCCTTCTTGTTGGTGGCTTAAGACAGTTGGAAACTTGCTGACGGTGATGTTAAACAAGAAGTTTTGCCTTTCAACCCTAATCTAATATGCTTAATTCAACTAATTAGCAGCACAGCAGGACTTTTAACTGTTGTGTGAAGCATCCTGTGCTTGGTTTGGAATAGAATCCTTCAAGACTGAAAACCATTCATTTGTTTGCAAAAAAAAGTTGCTCATCTCTGGAAGGTTCTAACCAGCCTATTTCCAGAAATCACTTAATTTATTTAACTAACCCATGACACATGAGCAAAGGAACTTAAGATGCGGCTCCTGGTAGTGAATGTTGCTCAAACTATTTACTCACCAGTTTATTTTTTTGTCGACTTTAGTTCACCAAGACCTGTTTGCCCCCCCAGTGCACCTCCTTATCTTCCCGAAACAGGCGTTTTTTTGGAGCGCGAGGCTACAAAAGGCTTACTGGAGAATCCTGAAGTAGCTGGTGCATCAGGGCAGAATCAGATTAAAGCGCTGCTGGAGTTAAGCCGAGAGCCTCCTATCAGTGACGAGCCATCGAATGGGCGTGAGGTGGGGCCTGATGGTGTGCTATCGCCCGGCACCGCGGCCCCCGTCTCACCCCTTTAAACCGGACCCCCGGCGCTAGGCCTGAGAGCAGTGCCGTTTCTCCCAGGCTCTTTAGAGAGGGAATAAGGGGGCCCATTCATTCCCTGCCTGCCTGAAGTGGGGTCCTCTGAGTGGGGCTCTTTCTGTAGGGAGGCCTCTTCACCTCCACAGAGACAATGGTCCTCCTCGGCCCCGTGAGGGCCGTTCTCACGCCTCCAATTCGGGGCCCTCTCAAAGACCTCTCATCCCCCGAGCCTTTCTTCCCGGGAAAAAAATCTGTATACAGTAACCTCTCCCCTAGTACGGCCCCAGTCACCCCTGGACCCCCAGTCTGCCTGCTTGCCAAGGCGGAAGAACATTCTCTCTCTCCATCTCTCTCTGTCTCTCTCTCTATCTTTCCCCCTCTCTCTCTATCCCCCTTCTATCTCCCCCTCCCTCTCTCTCTCTCCCCCTCTGTCTCCCCCTCCCTCTCTCTCTATCTCCCTCTCTCTCTCCCTCTATCTTTCCCCCTCTATCTCTTCCCCTCTATCTCCCCTCTCTATATCCCCCTCCTCCCCCCCCTCTCTCTCTCTCAACCGATCCACAGTGAACAGAATGCAAATGGCCGCCCCAGGCAGCTGAACGTGCTTCGACTGCCCATCTCCCTCCTAATCACTGACTACAAGAGCACAGCTGCCTCATGGCACACTGGACATAAGCTCTCTCTCATGGCTCAAACGTGTGGGCAACTGGCAACAAAAATCTCAGGCTTGGATTGACGTTAGCGGTGCTCTGGGGCAATAAGTAGTTCCGTTGTGTGGCTTCACTGCGAGGAGGTTGCGAGTTCGAAACCAATCAGGGCCTTTAGGTGTGGTGTCAGTATGTTCACCCCATGCTTGTGTAGGTTGCCTTCAGGTACGCCAGGGGTCCTCCCACAGTACAAAGACATTGTCGGGCTAATTGGAGACTCTAAATTCCCCACAGGTATTAGTATATGAGTGATTAGTGTGTGTGCCTTGGCATTGACAAACTGTCAAGGGTGTGTGCTTGCCTCTAGCCCAACTCCCCCATGGACCGAACCTGGAATAAGGCTTGATTATGGATGAGAGGGAGGTTCTCCTTGCGACTCATAATAGTTGATATAAGTAACTTTCTCAATGGCCCTTCGTGCGGACTGTGAAAGTTTTATCGATTTTGCCGTTCGCCCAGACTGTGCCAACAGTGGTGTTTGTCTTTGCCCGACCGATCACTTCCACAGCGCCGGTAATATTTGCAACACCATGCAACACTCTACCCAAGGGCTGTAATGTCTGCTCGTCGGCTGATTACTCCTCTAAAGCAGGGCCACAGCAGGTATTCTGCGCATGATTAGGGAGACGCACTGCTGCAGATTTACACAGAGGTATAAGAGTATAATTCCCGCAAAAACAAGCCTTGTGGTTAAAAAAATAACAAATAACAAGAAGAGACAGAATCAACATCAAACCCTTATTGCAGAACTAACGACTAGCTTTATGTTTCATATTTTAGGACGTGTCTTTATTTTTTAAACACTTCTCAGAAGCGCAGGTATGACACAGTCTGTTAAAGACCAGAGAATATCAGCGGCTCCAAACTGGATAGACTGCACGGCTTCGCTTCACAGTTCGGCGATTTTCCCGGTAGATTTGGTTTTAAGCGTTTAGAGATTCAGTGGCATTTAAATCATACTGTGCATTGGGAGGAGACGGCACAGATCAGCGCACGATTAAGTGCAGTATTAACCCCCTCAGATTCTGTATGACAGGCAATTTATACTGTCAAATTAAGAGCAGACTCTGCGGCCGTAGGGACCTCGCCAGGAGATGACACGTGTAATTGAAATGGTCCCGCACGGCGTTCTTTTCGTAACGGTAATATCCCGTTAAAATGGCCATGCATGCACTTTAACTTCAATTTCAACATGCATTCAAAGCATAAATGTCATAATGCATGAGTGTAAAGATTCTTCTAATTTTCTCATAAAACAATCTGAAAAATTCAATTTATCCTTATTTATTATTCAGTTATACGGCTGCATTTTTATTTTATACGACACCAGCACTTGTAATAACTGCATAGACACTGTTAGTATTATTAGTGAAGAAGAATAATATTCTATGAAATAATAGCCACAGCTTTGACAAAAATATTTTGTAGTTAAATGGATGGAGAAGGATTTGTCTGTGGGGAAAGGATACTATCGCAGACTCTATCTGAACTCCATAATTTTTAACTCACTCAAAAGACCATCTATTTACAGCACAGCATCAGAAGTACTCCGGAGCCCTTTATCGAGGGTTTTTTAATTGTGTGAAGTGTGTTAAAGTGTGAAACTCTTCTTGATTTAATCAAAATATAATCAGGGTGAAACTTTTCTTTTGCTTGAAATTCAGTTTGACGAGTACATTTTTAATTAATGCTGTAATTGGGAACTTTTACCACCTACATTTCTGAAATTAGAGACTTAGTGGAAACACAATTGTCTGACAAATCGGTCGGTCCCGCAGGGTCGGCTGCGATTGGGTAATGTGATGAAGGAAGGGGAGAGCCGTGTCCCCATATAGCAGAGGTAATAAAATGAGTTCTGCATAGCGATAAACCACCGGGGCATACGAGTCTCACAGACCTGCTGAAGGCATCATCCGCCAATCATATCACACTGTCCCAGAGCCATTAGTGACAGCCCTAGGTGTTATTTAAAGTAGTCTAGCAATTCTGCATGTGTGATGGAGAACCAAAGGTGCGAGAATAACAGCAGCCCAGCTCCAGCTCAGATAATGACAGAGGACTCTAAAGAGAGCTTTACAGTCAGGAGTGTCCAGAATCCAAAAATAATCCATACGGGAATAAGGAGGGCTGGAGAGTCTTAAGAATCTGTTCTTATTTCAGGTACAATCCTGCGTTGTTATCTGATCGAAGGCCTGTCTTTATGCTCGCTGTATCGGAAACATTCATTGTGTTTGTTGTGTGGAAGTCAGGCTGACGCCATCCATACACATTGTATTTGCAGAGAAATTTGCAATGCATGGCTGCGCAATAATGTGTTTAAGTTTTAGTGATGACTGAGAGTACTGGGATTCCCCGTTGGAAAGCTAGATGGCAACCATACTGCAACTTGTGAGTGTGTGTGTGTGTGTGTGTGTGTGTGCATATGTGTGTGTGTGTGTGTGTGTGTGTGTGCGCGCGAGCATGCACCAGTTACAGCAGCAGCTGCCAGGACCTTTGGGATAGCTGCCGCACATAATCTCTGAGACGAGGGGGCTGTGGGGGTGTGGGGTTATTGGGGTTGTGGGGGTGAAGTGAGCTGTGACAGGGGACATCATGTGCGGCTTTAAGGAAGTGGCTCTGGGAAACAGAGCGTTATGGAACAGTCATGTGATGTGGGCTAAAGGGCGTAATTCTTCCTGACTGGGATAAGAACTGGAATAGTGAAGAACACTATTACAATCATACAAGTAATGTAATGGGGCTGTAATGCCCTCAACTGGGGCACAATTTCAGTACACTGCATTATAGCAGGGGCAGAGTTACACTGCGTTAATGTAGGGGCAGAGTTACATTACACTGCATTATAGCAGGGGCAGAGTTACATTACACTGCGTTATAGTAGGGGCAGAGTTACATTACGTTGCATTATAGTAGGGGCAGCATTACATTACACTGCGTTATAGTAGGGGCAGAGATACATTACACTGCATTATAGTAGGGGCAGAGTTACATTACATTGCATTATAGTAGGGGCAGCATTACATTACACTGCGTTATAGTAGGGGCAGAGTTACATTACACTGCATTATAGTAGGGGCAGAGTTACATTACACTGCGTTAAAGTAGGGGCAACTTTACATTACGCTGTGTTATAGTAGGGGCAGAGTTACATTACACTGCATTATAGCAGGGGCAGAGTTACATTACACTGCATTATAGTAGGGGCAGAGTTACATTACACTGCATTATAGTAGGGGCAGTTACATTACACTGCGTTAAAGTAGGGGCAGTTATACATTACACTGCATTATAGCAGGGGCAGAGTTACATTAAACTGCATTATAGTAGGGGCAGTTACATTACACTGCGTTAAAGTAGGGGCAGTTATACATTACACTGAATTATAGCAGGGGCAGAGTTACATTACACTGCGTTATAGTAGGGGCACAGTTACATTACACTGTGTTATAGTAGGGGCAGAGTTACATTACACTGCGTTATAGTAGGGGCACAGTTACATTACACTGTGTTATAGTAGGGGCAGAGTTACATTACACTGCGTTATAGTAGGGGCAGAGTTACATTACACTGTGTTATAGTAGGGGCAGAGTTACATTACACTGCGTTATAGTAGGGGCACAGTTACATTACACTGTGTTATAGTAGGGGCAGAGTTACATTACACTGCGTTATAGTAGGGGCAGAGTTACATTACACTGTGTTATAGTAGGGGCAGCGTTACATTTGACTGCTTTACAGAAGTAACAACATTATATTACACAGCAGAGGCACTGTGACTTTACACCCCACTACTGAAGAGGCAGAACTACATTACACTGCATTACAGAGGGATTAATGTACAATTCATGTACTGGTGTTCAATCAAAAGTCTTCCTATTCTTTCCTCTGATGATCTCTATCCAGCGCATCATCATTATTGCTGTCTTAAAGGCTCTATCTGTGGAAGCAGAGTGGACATTTCAGTGTGTAATCTAGCATGCATCCAGACTGCAGTGATTCAGCTTCACATCTCTTCTCAGGATGTTGTTAATTCACAGTGTGAATTTTAGGTAAGGATTGTCCATCCTTCCGAATAATTCTATAGCGTTTCCCACTAGACCTGAGTTCACCCTTTATCATGAATCCTCTTGAGTTTAGACCATTATTCTGCGGCCTAAATTAGTCGATTCTACACTAATTGCAAGTGCACAAAAGAAAGGCATTGTTTGCAAGGCTCTCCAGCCAGGAGTGCAGGCACTACCATTTCTCATTTTGATTGATGCTGCTCCGCTGATTGATACCTCGGCAGCCCGCGTTATAGATGTTTCTCTCTTGTTGGTTTTTCCCCTGCCATTTTGAACCCTCTAAATCAGAGCGAAACCAAAGAGATGTATCGATGCTCTCAGGGCCCTGCCACGATGTCCCAGAAAGATTTTCAAATTCCAGGCACAATCGACTGCCACGGAACAAAGTAGCTCTCTCTTAATCGGGGTGGTGTTTTAATGGTGCTGGCACACAAGACTGCAATTAGCAACTGTCGAGATTTGCGCCGTAATGAAATGACAGCAAAACAAAGATGCAACCATGAACTGACCGGATTGGTGCGTACCACATGCTGTAGAGTTAGCTCAGCTTCATAATGTAGGATAATTAGTTGTCCTGGCACAGAGCCTGCTCTTAGCAACCATTTTTCTTAAAGTGCATCCCGGATGGCTGTGAGCTTAGTGTTGTTTCCAATAAAAAAAGTACACTCTTGTAATGTGGTGTACTTCTTAACATCGGTACAACTATATAGCTCAGATTAAACTTGATAAGGCATGTAGACTGCAACATAAACTCACCAAGCACAATATTAGGAACTCGTACACCTGCTTATTCACGCAATTATCCAATCAAATGGCAACATGACAGTGCATGAGGTCATACAGACACTGGCCTGTAGCTTCAGTTAGTGTTCACACAAACAGAGCAGCGGGGAGAACGATGTGATCTCACTGGCTCTGACCATCGCATGCGTGTTGGTGCCAGACGAGCTGATTTGAGTATCTCACAAAACCGCTGATCTCCTGGGGTTTGCACACAGAACAGTCTCTGTAGGGCCTTCGAGTGACTCACAGCTGAGATGGTTGTCTGAGAGCCCTGTGGTTGTGTGTTCGAATCCCAGCCATGCCATTACCGGCTATAGCTGAAGGTCCGCACAGGTGAGGCAACAATTGGCACAGCCTCGCCGGGGTTGGTAGAGCTTAAGGGGTTAAAATTAGTTAGTTCATCCCTCTGTAGGGACCACCTCTTTTCGTCCAGTTGCATGTAGCTGTACGAACTAATTTGTACACTGACCACGTGATCCTCCGACGGCACAGGCAGTGTGTGGTGGTGCGACTGCATAGCGTAAAGAAACGAGGGCTAGTTGTCACGTGAGGGGAGGAATCATGGGCCACGGCATCTTCCTCCTGAGTCACCGGAGCAGGTTGTTTTGCGGTGGGCTCACAGTCGGCTGTGTTCAGGCTGGAGGAGGGAAAAAAAGGCTGAATTGCTGACAAAAAATTGTGCGAAAAAATCCAGTGAGCAGTAGTTTCGATAGCAGATAGAAATGTCTTTTATATGAGAGAGGTCAGAGAGCAATAGAATGGCATCGTGTGATACTGAAACAGACACCAGCGAGGAGTAACCTCATTTGAGACAGGAAGCTGGGTCCTCGGCTGCATGAAGAAAATATTAATACTGCACCCAACATGCAGGTGACATTAGGGGTTTGCATGAAGCCTGGTCAAAGTGAAACAGGGATTTGGACACATGGAATGATATTGTGGAAACTGCTTTGCTTGAACGCTGAAGACTGTAAAAATTTGAGAACATTTGGAGATCGCCCAGCAAATAATCATGGACAAATATTACAAGATTTATAGAACAACTGCAGTTAAATCTATTCCACAAATAATTCTAACCCCCCGCCAAAAATGTGTAATAACCTTTATTAATGGTATTAATGGTGCCGTAAAGCATAACTCATATCAAATGCATGAAAGGACACCAACAAAAATATGGTAATTTTTCAAAATAGTATGTCCTCAATCATGGTACAGAAATTATTCATTCTGTTTTCAGTAATTTAAATCTTTTATAAAGTAGTTATGACCATTTAAAAATACCGTATATTCCCCTGTATTGTTTGAGAAAGTTTCAGCGATAAAGATAATGTTAGTCTCCAGAATGAGGACATTATCAGTTGGAGTGCATTTGTATAAGAAAGACTGATTACAATCAAGCCACAAATGCCGTCTCGAAAATAACGCCACTTGAAAATAATAACATGCCAAAGCTGCTTGTTCAGATGGCAGAGAAAGAAAGAGAGAGAATGAGAGAAAGAGAGAGATTGAGAGAGAGACATACAGATTGCTTCACCTAAATACCTTATATATAAAGTATTGTAACCAAGAGATACAGCATAGTGTCCACTCTACTGATTTGAAATTCCTCTCACTCCTCCATGCGATTGCTTCTCTCTCTTTCCAACTTTGAAACTTCTCCACCCAGCCTCTCCAGGGGCACAACGACCTACCCATTCCTCCAAGAACTGTTTAGAGACCGCAGATCATCATTTTCTGTTCATGAAGACTTTTCGGAGAGCATCTGAGCTGGCTTTTACTGCGCCCACCCCCCAATCCATAACTCTGTCTTTATCTCCTGTCTTTGTTCTTCTAACGGTATTCCGCAGCTCTCAGATTTAACGTCTCTCTTCTTGAGTTATTTTTGTGCCTCAGTAGTTGTTTGTTATGAACATATGATTTATTGCAATCACACCTTAGCTCTGGGTAAATTAGTTTGTATTTCCCGCTTGACAAGGGCAGCCTATAGCGGCTAAGTATCTCGGCAGGGGTTGGTGGTTGAAGACCCGAGCTCTAGAACGCTGTTATTGGGCCCTCAAGAAAAGACTTTCACCTGCTCTGATCAAACCAACTGAACGTTTGTAACTTTGGATAAAAGTGAAGACCACAAAGGAAAAACGATCCGAGTCCAAATTTAGCATTTTTGTATATATTATTATAATATTTATAGTAATATATAATAATATGATATATTAATATAATATTTTATATATTTTTGTATATTTTTTCAGTGCTTTGTTTCTAAGATCGTTTTGAATTTTTAATTCATCATTTGTCCACAACGTGTAAATTTGACTGATTATTTTTCCATTGTGGTCTTCAAGTGTTTGCAAATAATGGTAATGTAATGAAGATCATGGCTGTGAATTGACTGACACTTTATTTGAATTATACCTCATCTGACTTACGTCCGGTTGTTGGTCCAAAAGCCTTATGTGTGCTGTTGTAATGTTGGATAGACGTGTCGGCCAAATAAATGTAAGGTAACGTGAAAGTGATTGATGCTCCCATTTAAAAAAAAAAAAAATTAGAAGTTGGAATTTCTGCCTCAAGTTTAGTCCCGTCTGTATAAGGTGTTATTTAGTCCCAAACAGGTAACAAACTGTGTGCTTCGAAAACAGAAAAAAAAGAGACAAATTCCTGAGGTGATTATAAATGCAGCACCAGATCCTCAGCATCTGTGTTTGATCTTCTGTCTGTTCTGGATTCTTGCTCTGATGATCTGCTCACTGATGGGGATTATAACATTCACATCTGCCCATCAAAACCTCTGCTCAATGAGTTTTCACAACTTGTGGACTCTTTTAATCTCATTCAATCAATATCGGGTCCAACACTTTGGAAGGGTCACACACTAGATCTTGTGTTATCATCTGGTATCTCTGTAAAACCCTAGTCACACTAGAGGCGGAATGAGCCGGAATTTTGTCGGAATGAAAATTCTTTGTATATTCCTAGATATTCGAAGTGCGTTCCAAAAATTCTGACTGCATTTTGAGTGCATTCCAAATATTCGGGCCCATTCTTGTGGCCGGCCCGAATGTTTTGCTCATGCTCAAAACTTTCCAGGTGCATTCGAAGTGGAGAAATATCGAACGACATTCGAAGTGTGTTCTAACTGCACTCTGACTGCATTATAGATATTCTTACGGCATTCCAACAGCATTCAAAACATTCTGATTGCATTCGCGGGAGAATCGAAACGGCAAACCACGTCAAATCCTGCCAGAATGTCCTGAATGCGCCTCGAATGAGCCAGAATGCACCTCAAATGCATCTCGATTGCTGCAGGAATCTATTTCGATATTAAAACAATTCAGCTGGAATGTGCTTCGAATGCCGTTGGAATCTTTCGATTGCCGCTGGAATCAGTGGCAGCTGGTGAACTGGCTTAAAAATAATGATTGGTTATGACCTGTTTTCAATCATTCATTTAAATTACCATTACAGAAACTCCGAAAACTCTCAACATTATCAGGTGTGGCCAGTTTTCATGAATAACGCATTCCTGTTAACTCTCACGCATACGGCGTCAGTTTTTAGCGGCATATTTACGTTCCCCCGCTGTAGTCAGCAATTAATCAACGTATATGGGACACTCGTGTTACATTCTAAGTACATTCTGAGTATTCGAGCTGCATTCTGTTTGAATTCTTGGACGTTCCAACCATATTTGGCGGCCATTCCAGGAGCGTTCTGACTGCATTCGAGGTGAATTCGTACAGCATTCGAGGCACCTTCCAACCAGACTTCAGGTGGAGTTCAGGCAGCAATTGAACCGCAATCATACGGCATTCGTAGTGTATTCTAAATATTCTGACTGCATTCTGACAGCATTCTAAATATTCCTACTGTGTTCCAACTACTTTCAAGCTGCATTCGAGAGCTAATACACCCAGAATGTGCAAGAATCATTTGTGGTGGGTTCGAAGTGCATTCTAAGTATTCGAACGGAATTCTTTCAAAGCTGTAAGAATTTTGGTCAAATTGAAATTCCCGCTGGAATGTTGCGCAAATTCTTCACTCTGGCTGGTTCTGCTTGATTCTTGCTGATTTTGAATAAGTGTGACGGGGGCTTAAGATTGAAATTGTTCACACTGATGTCTCTGCCCATCTTTACCTCCACCAAGGAGGCTATGATTTCACCCGTTTGTTTGTTTGCCGGTCTGTTTTGCTTTTATGCTTGTCTTTTAACTGTCACTATTAATTGTGTGCACTTTATGCTATCTTTATTTATTAATTTATCTACTTCTGTTTGCCTTATATGTACATTCTTTTATTGATGGTGTTTTCGTTAAACAGTTTTATTGATTTTTATAAATGTTTTAGTTTTCCCATTGTATTCTTTGCCAATCGGCATTGTATAGCACTTTGGTTCAACTTCTGTTGTTTTAAATGTGCTTTATAAATAAACTTGACTTGACTTGACTCGTTAAGAGGATGACCCAAAAACTTCCAAATAATTTGGCATAAAATTTGGTAGGATGATAGATGGTAGTCCGAAGAAGAGTTCATTCAATTTTGCAAGTGATCCGGAACATATTCTGGATTCTGGATCTGGGAGAATTATAATATATCTGTCTAATGCGGGTCTGTGTGATATTTCTGACGGGATTACTGAAAAAGAAATGAATGCTTTGGCACAAAATTTGGCAGGATGATTGGTGGTAGTCCAAGGACGAGTTGATTTAATTTTGGAAGTGATCTGGAACATATTCTGTAACCAAGAGGACAGATATATGGCGTGGCGGAGGTATGCGCTCCACCGAGTGCCCTCCAGTATGGTGCATTGGAATCAACGCAGTCTTGTCCCCTTCCGCTATCCCTGTCCCAGCCCTTTGTCCAATCCACACACTCAGCCACAGCCGCACACTCCTCTAACGGGGTCTTGCTCACTCACCTACCTTCCTCCCTGCTCTGACAGTGGGAAGCTAGTCTCTCTCGTCAACTCATCCTGCTCTGAAACTGTGAATTGTGCGGCTCCCTGAAAGCTAAAAACCGAAGGCTAACACAGCTGGCACCCGCTGGCTGAGAGTCTCTACCTGCGCTTTTAGAAGAGCTCGTTAGAGAGCAGAGCACACTCAGGAAAAAGACAAACTCCAGATTTCATACAAAATTTAAAGAGATTGTTTAATTCTTCACCAAAGCTCTGTTAAGGCAGCAAAGGCACAGTATTACTAATTAATTAAAAGCTAATTTAAAAAAAACCCCACAGACCAAAAGTACTATTCAACACAATTAACTTTCCTTCTGCTGTTCTTGCAGTTTCTACCTACCTTTACCTCCACTACTGAAACCAGTGAGGACTTTCTGAATTTTTTTGTCGACAAAATTCACAGCGAAAGATCTCACATCTCACCGCCGGACTCTCACTGAGACATCATCCAATCAGCTGCTTCTGCCAGTTTTGACCTGTCACACGTTATGGTCCAGACCTGGAATCAAGTGCGGAGAGAGACTTGCAATAAAACTGGTTATTGGCTTCAGTGTGGTAATGGCATGGACACAGCCCCAGAGAGAATGAGAAGCAGTTCAGCACAGGTGTAACAGGTGATGCAGCTGAACTGTGAAGAGACACACTAGGGATTCACACGAGGGTTAAGACGGTGACGTCCTCCCAGCTGTCTGAGATGATTTTACATATGAAAATACCCTATTGTCCCCCAGAAATCTCCTCTCGTCTTTCAGGATTTTTGT
The DNA here is from genome assembly GCA_029692085.1 of Gymnothorax javanicus. Classification (NCBI taxonomy): domain Eukaryota; kingdom Metazoa; phylum Chordata; class Actinopteri; order Anguilliformes; family Muraenidae; genus Gymnothorax; species Gymnothorax javanicus. The sequence continues at coordinate 128,920,941 of CM056198.1, read as the reverse complement.
CACGGTCAGCCCTTTATTCTCTTTTTAAAATAAATTTGGCATCTCCAATCCCACCCGAATCTGGAATGCCCAATTGGGGAACTATGTACATGGCTTGCTCGTATGCGACCCTTTGCTGCCAACTCAGGAGAGTGAAGATAGTTTGCGGCTCTCCTCCGAAGCACGCGTCTGTCAGCCACTGCTTCTTATACACTCATTGGTTGAATCCTCGCAAGTTCAGAACGAGGGCGGAGGATACCCGAACATGAACAAGCTTAGAGTCTTCCTGACGAGCGCCCGTCTGGCCAACAGGAGGCACCTAAGCAACGAACGAAGCAAATTGTATTACCCTTCCTGGCAGACCCTTCCCAATTTGCATCCCTGTAGCGCAATGGCCAATTGTGCGCTACTCTGAAAAAGCTGCCGACCACTGCTGGTTGGTACGAAGCGGGGCTCGAACCGGCGCTCTGATAGTCACCTCTGCTTCACAATGCGGTTCCTTAACCAAGTGAGCTATCCGGCAGCTCATTCAGCCCCTTATTCTGGCTTTAATTAACCTGAAAGATCCTATCGGATCTCAAAAAAAAAAAAAAAAAAAATTCTGTAATATAGCTAGTGTTTCAGCCGCATACTACATAAGCACATTTTCAGAAACTAGAGGAACTTGATTTCCAAATGAGGCATTATACATGCATGTTGATTGTACAGTTTTTGTATCAGAAGCTATTAGTTTGGGAATATCAAAAGGAAAAAAGGTGAGGCTTTTATCATATGGAGTCATTCCTTCCAGTTTTAAACATGAAGCTGCTGTACCCCGATGAAAGAAATGCACAGTAGCCTTGACCTGAATGACCATAAAAATATTAGGCCCAGCTCCAAGCTACTATTTATTTTTAAGAATTTGGGAAAAGTTTTCTGCCCGGTCTCCAGCTCGAACAGATTCCAGTCCAGTCTCTGCATAGTGCAAAATCTGCTCTGCTGAAGGTAAATATTGGCGTCCTGCTTGAACTCAGCATTTGATACTATCGACCATGACATTCCTTCAAAAGACTCGAAAAGCTATAGTGCAGGGCTGGGTGTTAAAATGGTTTACCTCCTACCGGAGAGAGAAAACCTTTTCAGTCAGAATAGGAAGCTGTTTTTCATTCACAATTCCAACTAAGTGTGGTATGCCCCAAGTTTCAATTTTTGGTCCTTTTTTATTGTCATTATTCATGCTTTCCCTTGGGTCTGTTTCCTTAATAATATACTATATTCTGTACTATTTATGTGGATGATGCACTTGCTCAGTAAAGAACCTCTTTAACTGCCCTGAGGAATTGATAAGAATTTCTAATAACAGCACACTATTAAGCATTATTTAAGTATTAGTCAATTCTAATTTCGTCATTCATAAAGCATGGATCCTACATTAATACACATTATTCAGAATTCATATTCACAGTTATACATTTTATTCTTGATAAATAAACAAATCTATATTGTGTTAAATGATTGCTGAATAAGCATAATGTAACCATAATTATTTGTCACCCTTATTGCAAAATTGAAAACAACCCTTAAGTACCCCTAAAGTAACACTTCCACCTATAAAACTATTCAATAATTCATAAAGATAATGCCTTAGTTAACATATACACCATTAGTAATTGATTGCAAGAACATTATTGAACTGTTTGTTAATGTGTATTACTGCATTAACTAAAGCTAACCAAATTAGCATTATTGTAGTGTTACAATTTTATGTGTTTAGTCTTGCCTTAGTCTTTGTGCTTTATTCCTTTATCTGTATATACTTCTTTCGTAGATCCATTTGCCCTGTCAAGATATCACTGAATCAACTTTTCTGGGCAAATGTGTGATAATTAAAGTGACTTGACTTGGTCCTTTTGAAAAAAAACAAAACAAAAAAAAACAAACAAACAAAAACACCACAGTGAATCACCCCAACAACCGAACCCGTCCTCCCACGACAACCTAATTACAGAAATGTCAGACCTGTAGTCAACTGGGACCAGCAAACTGGAGACCAGGTGAACTTATGCCCATCTTATCTCCAGCATAATTAGACAAATTCTACTACCAGGGAGCAGAGAGATGGTGTAGTGCCGGGGTTATGGTCAACAGCCTCACTCTCCAATATTTTCCCCCCCAACACGGCCAATACTGCCTCGTTTTTGCTGCAGAATATTGTGTGTGCATTCTAACGAAGATGTTTCCTAACAAATAAGGTAAAATCAGGCTTCGCAGCAGCAGCCTGGCAGCATGAGCAGACAATTACCTGTGCAACCTCCCTCAGCAATACTTCACATTCAAATCAGGCACACACTTGTGTACTTTACCAACAAGTACAGCTGACTCCAGGCGCGCGGGGAGATGTTTGAAATAGGGGCGGCTGCCAACCGAAAGTAGAAGAGTGACGTCATTTAAAAAAAAAAATATATATATATATATATATATTTATTTATTTATTTATTTTATAGCACTGCATGAGGGCGTTATGACAATGTTGGTCTTTGCAACAGCGGTCATAGCGAGTAAGGGTGCAAACAACTACTGGAATAAAAGAATACTCTCCATATAAATCATAACCGATTACAAAAAAATGATAATTTATAATCGTTTTGTTGTCCTGGGGCTTGAATTTTTTTCTACGTTTTATCCCAATAAGTTCCTTTGTTTTGCATGCATGTGTCATTTAAAAAGCTATCATGCTTTTGTTGCCTTATTTGTTTCAACCTCTTCATCCCCAACTCCTGGTAATACTGCCGGGATTTACCTGTCTCACACATGATGGCTCACAACCCCTCCCCGTTTGATATCGCATGATTCACAATCAAACAATATATTATTTGAATAAAAAAGACCAATACATAATCGTATAACGATTAAGAAATTATTAATGAGGAAATGACCAAGAAACCACCGACAGGCTACATTGAAAACGCGCACGTAATTATAGGGATGACAAGTACCCCCCTTCTCACAAATGAAACCCTCCAAAATATAATGGCGAGCCCCCTTTTAAATTTGTTCTGGAAAATAAAAAGCTTTAAAAAGTTGAGGTTGGATACGGAATTATTTCCCTTTCTCTGAATTCCATCTCCTGTTTCAGCATTTTTTACATTTAGAACAGAAACATCTGCCTGTCGCGCTCTATAAAACATTGGCGCAGAAGGACTTCACTTTGTAAGCCTAGCTATTATGCGCCGTTTTAGAAGCTACAGGAGGTCATCAGCCCCAAAAATAAACAAATAATCCTCGGACAAAATCCTCCATTGGAATAAAGTGATTCATCGCATTAAATGACGTAATTTTTAATTCAATCAACTATCCTTAATGAATGTAGCTTGTCAGTTTCGCCAACATCCAGGCAGCAGTTTAATCCCATAAAAGGTGAAAATAATCGTTCCCTTTGGGATCATAATCAGCATTCTTAAAATTCTCCCAAACTGGCAATTTTTTTTTTTTACATCCTTTTACAGCGGGTAAGTTAAAGCCATTCTCGAGTTTTCGGTAAAAAGTGCATTCTGTCACACAAGCTGCTGCGGTACGTGTCGCGATGATGGTGCCCTCTGAGCGGTATTCCTTCATGGCCCAGGAATTTAGTCGATCTGAATAAACGTTGCAACACTGTCCTTGCAGAGTGTTGATTCCAAGCTGCAAACTCCCAAAACATAGCAATGCTTTAAGTAACTCCAGTCAGTGCTAACACATGTAATGAATCAGAGTGCAGGTCTGACAACTCATGCTGACCAAGTTCTTTCTTTTGCCTTTTCCCAGTTGCTAAATCCCCCTTTAGCAAACGAATTGTCACTGAGGTTGTGCAGATAAAACAAAGAATGAGGTCGATTTCTTTAACACAATGCAATCATCGCCATTTTCAAACAAACCTCAATAAAACGATCTGTCAAATCACACCGTGCCGAATTTGCTTCCAGGAAATACAATGTTTTCTTGAAAGGATCCTCAGTGCACGGCAGCGCTAAAGTGAGTGAGCCGCTGCTGATGCTCTCTACCGGAGCGACAAGTTAGCTAGTCCTGGGTGATAGCTATTGCGATGATAGTAGTGTTGCTTCCATCATTTGTACTGTTCTTTCATCACTCTCCACGAGTAATGTAAGTGTTTGTATCACTTACTTTAGTTTTCTCTGAAATATTGTTTGGAGGAAAAAAAATCAGATATCCCTCTCTGCTTGCTGTTCGCCGTTTTTGCTTGCCAATGCGTTTGTGTCAGCGCCTTCCGCTTCTTTAAGAAAGCTTTTCCTCAATACATAATGAATAATTTAAAAATATTTCAACCCAGATTTTTACAGGTTTTTGACATAGGCTGTACAAAACGGTTTTAAGCCAATTGATGTCTTTATTTTTCTGTTTTAATTTTTACTGTTCAAATTACTGTGACATCCAAGATGAGCCTGCAGCCGACATCAGGAGGGGCTGCAAAGGGAGGGGGGGCTGCAGGCCCGGCAGCCCCCCACCTCCCGCGCCTATGGCTGACTTTCCCCTTCACAGAAAATGTGAATTCAGCCAAGTTAGTGCAGGAGGATATAGGGGAAAACTTCTCTCTCGTGACAGCTGTCGGTCTGGGGTGAAGGGGAGCCAGAACAAACGCTAAATTAAGATGTTTGAAGCACGGAGCGGAGCGATGACTCAGACATGGTTCAGAATTGAAGCACTGTGTTGAGAGCTCTGTGTGAAATTAAGGAGTGTTTCTCCAACCCCTTGATCCTTCCATAACTTGAAACAGAAGTAGGTGTAGATGTTCAGAACCCTCTCCGCTCGCTGAGCTCGAGCACCACCCGCACACCACCCGCACACACTAAATGTGGAATGCAAACATGCCGTGATGTGTCCTCCCGACCTTCCTGTCTGTGATTGCCACAGGATTGCGAGTCTAATATTAGTATCTGGTGCAGACCGGAGAGCTGTCATTCCTGTTTACTGTAGAGTGAGGTTTCATCCCCTCGCTGCATTAAAATAAGACAAAAAAACATTGTAGAGAAGCAATATTCAGTTTCAGCACATCAGTGAAAACAATGCTCAGATCATTTGTGTTTGGCTCGATCAATATCAGAGCAATTTGAAACACGCAACCATAATGGTGTTCCTACTGTTGGGCACATATCATTTTTCCTAGATTTCAGTCTATAAAAACTATCTGCAACATTGCGGGAAAACCTCTCCCATTACAGAACAAATATGCAGTAGCAATGAATAATGTGTGCGTGTGTGTGTGTGTGTGTGTGTGTGTGTGTGTGTGTGTGCGTGTGGTCAGTGTATATCTACTCTTGTGGGGACGTCCCACAAGGGTGGATATACACTGACCACACATACACAAAATGTCCCCACAAGAGATGCAGTACGAGAAAATTTTTTCATGAGGGGACATTTTCAGGTCTCCATGAGGATATTCAACTATTTTAGGGCTGGAGTTTGAGGTTAGGTTAAGGTTTAGGATTAGGGTTAGGGTTGGGGTATCGTTAAGGTCGGGGAATGGATGTAAGTCTACGGGATCGTCTCCACAAAACATGAAAATGTGTGTGTGTCTTCTGCCTTAAGGCCTGCCAAATTCACTGTCATGCATTCCACATACAGTATTTACAGGGAAGATCGAGTGCTGAATTTTTGATTTATGACTCAGCAAATACTATCATAGCTTTAGATCAGATGTGAATCAATATTCTGGTCTCACTTTGAATGGTGATGTATTGGTTGTATAGTGAAATAACCTCCTCTAAATAAAATGAACACAGCTACACTGTCAGGACAGTGAGCTTGTGAAGGTGCTTTCAAATGAGCAGATTGGAGTGAGTGAGCTGTAGGCAGAGGCATTCTGAGATGCTCTGAGACAATCCTGACCTGGGCTACAGCCAACAAAATGGCCCCTGCATGCCAGCAGGAAGTAATTAAGCCAGCCAATCACTGCTCAGTGACATAAGAATGGCCCCTCTGCTCTGCTACAATAGCCTGAATACAACTCCCCACAATGCCAACGTTTCTTATTCGTCCCAGCCTCAAAGTTACTCAGCTTTTGTACCCCGTATTTATTCCATACACCGGATTATTTCCTGTTATAAATCAAAGGAAAGCTGAGAAATTTGCTCTTTCCGATTATATCCAGGTATGGAAATGCTCAGCTATAATCAGAATAAGTCTGGCTCCTCAAAGCGTATCATCTCTTGTGTGTTCTGCACACCTCAAAGTATATTTTGTCCAACTTTGATGACTTTCAGTGTAAAACTTTTATGTCTGTCAAGAAAAAAGAATTTTTGCTTGTTTTCACTCATTTTCTCCTCAATATTCATGACGGCTAATTTGCTTAATGTGTTATATAATAGGCAATTTTATAATAATCATGCTCAAAAAGAAAGCCCAAGTTCCAAGCTTTTTTTGAGGTATCGTGAAGACGTGTTGGACAAAAATAAAATATGCATGTGAATTTTTTTTTTTTTTTTTTGAGAGGCAGTGCTTTTCCTAAGCCTTTTTTTTTCTTATGTTGGGAACAAGTTAATTTATCTGTATCTTCCATTTTTGTGGCTATCTATGAATTGTATTTGCTCCTTAACTTGTTTTCTGATGTGTTAATCACATTACTTAGCTGTAGGTAACTAATTAATACCTGCTGTCCAGTCAGTGCTTTGATGTTGACAACCGGTTTAACTGGACCATACCAAGAATCGCACCTTATCTGATCTATGTTGCAGATCTGTTCCAGTGAAATTCCATATGCACTTACTGAATGTCATATTGGATAAATCTTTTCAGGACAGACGAGCGACTTAAAGTTTAACCTGCTCGACCTCTCACACACATCGCCTCCCCTCACCTCCTGCTTCACTTCCGAAATGGTTTGTGCCACTCGCCACCCTGCCATCCTCTGGCATTCCTGATACCGCACGACCCACGGCATTCCTTCCCAACTCCAAACGTCAACAAAAAGGTGTTAAGTGCACCAGATCATTTACATTGCAGCCACTATGCTAAATCCATCTCGTGATAATCCTTGTGTACTCTCAACTCCAGAGAACTTGAGGACGCTGTCAAAAGCCTTTCCTAGTTTAGTCCACATCCCACTAAGGTCCCTGGTTCCTTTACGGCCGTCCAAAGTCACCCGCGTCGCCATCCATAGTCCAGTATTGTTTTAGCTTCCCATTGATCATTGGCAATTAGACCTTGACCCCAGCACATTAAGACAGATGAGCCCCAAAGGCCTGGTGACTAGCAAAGGGAGATTTTAGGGGTAATTTGTTCACTGCGTGGCAGCCGCTGGTTTTGATTAAGTGCGAGGGCCGAATCGATGGAGTCAGTCCCCTGATTGAGTGTTATTTCGCCTCTCCGGGGGGGGCCTCCGTGGCTCGTTATAATCACTTTGTCCAAAACGAAGGGGCACTTTATCGATTCTGCGTGGGATTTGCCCTCGGGGACAATAGGCTTGGACTGATCAAACAATTATAAAAGAAACTCTTGGTCTGGAGGGAAGATTTATGGTCCAGAATGCTACCCACTCACAGGCAAGGGCAGTTATTACTGCATGATAAGGTAAACGTCATGAATCAATGACAAGTTTTACATTTCACTCCTGTCTTTGAATGTACTTTTGGTTGATGAGTAATTCGGTCCTAAAATCGTCCGTGGTATCACTAGTTCTGACTTCGTCAACTCCCACAGCTGAAGGTACACCTCATATATTTCCCAAGAGTCATTTGACATGTTTACCAGGGGATCTGAAGTGCCTGTATTTCGTGGTTGTATTTGGGGAAGTTTTGTAAACATACATTCGGGACGACAGCACCTCTGCTGCTTGCTGTATGGTCTTGTGTATCCCTGCAGGAGGCGTCCTGCCTCTTCTACATCTACACGCGACCTTTAAAAAAAAGAGTGCTTTTCTGACCGAAAGCTAAGGCTGATTGTTTATGATTAATAATGCTAATCTATGTTTCATCCAGGTGTTTCACACACTCTTGTGCATCACCCCACCGCAGGGTTAAGCAGTACTTTCCATTCACTGCTTTCTTCGGGGAATTTTTTTTGTGTTGTTTCTCCCAGAACAGTTATGTCCTCCCGGGAGTTTAAAAACAAGCCTTGGGCACTCGACCGCAACAGCGATTGACATCTTCTTGAAAATCACAAAACGCCTGATGACTTGAGACAGAAAAATGGAGCGTTTCCCTGCCAGTGCCTTTGGAGCCTGTGCCAACTACCCAGCGTGCAACAGAAAACCTTTTTCCTGTGCATTAGTATGCGAACATCTGTCTCTCCTTTCAAGGGAAGAGGCGCATCGGCTTTTGAGTGTCTGCTGCCAAATGGCCTTCCTTGGGGTTTTGTGTTTGCCTGTGCTTATTGCCAGCTGACCCATGTCTGATGGTACTGTGAAGGCTAAGCACGCGCAAATAACGGCTGTTTGCTAATTCATTGCTGCCTTTACCAGTTGGTGAGGCTCACCGAAGCGTATAAATATTGTTTCCCCTTTCCGTTCCTGCTCCCTTCTGACTCTATCTACAGTGATAATTTTTTGGGGGGGTTTCGGTAAATTGATGACATCAGAAGAAAATCCTTGTGGACATTGCTAGTGAATGGGATTAGCAGAAGGGCTAACGCTGTTCATTCTTCCTGGAGATACTGTGAGAGATACGTTGACAAAAGCAGAATAAATGGGTGACAGCAAAATAGCATTCAGTTGTGTTAGCATTGTATAGATATAGCACTGAGATTACGTGCATTGGGTCTTACATCACGTTTTAGCGCTAAAAGTAGATTATATTAACCCTTAAAGTGTTTAATTTTTACTCACCTATCCCTCCAAAAGTTAATCATTCATTATTCAGCTGACAAGTGACCTTCAGAAGGACTCACATGTACCAGTGAACTCTTCTGAACGTCATTGCTGATTGAAAGTTGAGAAAATTTTTGGCTTTTTGAAAGCTGAAATCTGAAATTGTGCTTCATATATTTTGCGCTTTGTGTGTCTATAGCAGTGATTGGCACTTTAAAGGTTAAGATGTTTTTTTTAAGCAAGATATATTTGTCGTCATTGCTCACGATTCACCAAACATCATAGTAAAAGGTTTATAATCATTGCAAACAGGGTTTAACTTTCTTCCAGTTGAACTACCATTCATTTTTTTTCTCCTTCCAGGAGCTGGGCTGGCTTTCCTCTATAGCAGTATTAGCCATAGATTAAGACCAGGTTTGATATGATGCAGCCTTACGCATCCTAAAGCAGCTGTCATGTAGAAGAAGACAGTAGAAGAAGACAATGTTGGCGATGTTGGATACCAGGCCCACGAGGGGCTACAACATTATTGTCATGGTTCGTCAGCAAAATGTCCGTTATGTTGGCTAATTATGAATATTGTGGCCACAGTGGTGCCGCTCTTGGGTGAGTGTTTGGCGAGCGTTTGGCAATAATGGAAAGAAGAAAGGTGATGTCGTATTCAATGTGGATCAAAGTACTAACTGTTACCTGGCACTACCATTAAAATTCCGTAGTCGCCAATGCAGAGCATGAAAACCATTCGACAAGTTGATACAACAAAGCACCAGTAGGTGACCACGCAATGACCACACAACTGCGACTTAACAGCGAAAATATGAGGAATGGCAGTAGACTGACAAAAACGGAGACAATTTTGAACATTGAATAACTGCATCCATACATGAGTGAACTATGGCGAACTTTGGAAAACTATTGCATATCATCAGAGTAGCCCCACCATACATCAAACACAGTAAAACCACATGATAAATGTCATGACGAACTTTGTGAAAAACTTGATGAAACTACCATCGCCAATCTTCGCCAACAAATTCTTCTTCTGTGACAGCTGCTTAAGGGTTAGAGACAGGAAACATAGTGAGCCTTAATGGGCCGAATGGTCTGTTCTCACCACTCATGTTATGCTAAATTTATGTTACCAAGTGAGGAACATGCAGTACCTTCCAGCCGGTTATAGTCGAATTGTGTGTCTGATTGAGGCAGTGCATCTATTCCCTAATAATGAACTGTAGACTTATGGCAAATGCTGTTGCATACGCTTTGATTTTTACTAAAATTACCTTTAACTTGGTGCTGAAAATATATTTTTCCTAAAATTTTATACAGTTTTGATACACATGAAGTCAGTCCTCATTCTTAAGGGTGCGACTCCGCTCAATACGGGACAAAGATGTTTTTGTTTTCCGAGATCCTCAGTTTTTACTTCGTGAGCCGAGAGCAGCACTGAGGACAGGAAATAATGAGCGAGGTGGGTGCGGAATAGGGCTTTACTGCTATAAAAACGTTTCCTCAAGCCCTGTGGCTTCAGGCTCTCATCCCAACTCAAGGTCTTTCATCCACTGGCAAATCTATTGACCTTTTCAAAGCTTCCCATAATCGTTCAAAAATGTGCCTCATTACCGCGCGAGAGGAAGAAAGGTTTAATTTTCACGTCACCTGACCTCTGGCATTTGGACTTAAATACCTTCGACTCATGATTTCTTTCTTTCATTAGCCAGTGTCTTCTCTCTCTACTCATACCTGTGTGAGATTTGAAAATTCTATTTGGCGAGCAAGTGAACCTGTCATTACTGTGAACATTTTTACTACGCTGCTTCTAATCTTTTCTTTCTTCTCTACAAACAAATCTATGGACAGAGCCTCTGTTTTACCCAAATTTCCTTCCTATCAACATGTGAATGAAGTGTCCTAAAAATGAATAAGTATGTAAGTATATAAATAAATAGACAAACAGTATAATGCTTTCTGTGATGAGTAATGCCAATAAACAGTGCTAATTTAGAACATCACAGGAGAAAGCAACTGTGAGTCACCAGCTCTGGATATTGCATTGTGAATTTATGGAAAGCACTTGAAAAACATCGCTTCGAAATGATGCCAATAAGTCCTCGATAAAGGAAATCTGGAAAAAAAATCTGCGTTCCTCCCCCAACCTGATATTTTTAAAACATTTGTCACTCAGTTCTGATTACAGTGATTATGGTGCTCTTTCAATAACTCCTATTCACAGGGCTTTTGTTGAGATGAGTTGCTCAGCTCTGTCCTTTATACAAGGCAAAATGGCCAACAAACCGCAAATAAGATGAGTTTTTCTCCAAAAATAAAATGAAAAATAAGCCAATCTTACCAAGCATTTTAATCTTGAACTTTAAATTTAAAACACTGATTTTTTTTTCCCCAATTTGACAAAAATTCTGCCAGTCTTTTTGACTCATTTTTAGATTTGCCAATGCAATAAGAACATTTGCTTGTCACACACGGTAACAAAATGAGTTAATATTTTCCACTTTTGAGAGAAGAAATCAGAAATTGTAATTCATAATAAGATTAAATTACTTGTTAAAACAGACTCTTTTTTTCAGTGTTTGCATTAAGGGGTGTACAACTCTGGTTTAAGAGGGGCAAAAATGCCTATTTATATATTTGATCATTTATAATTCAACAAAATCAGATGTAATGTGAATGCCCTGAAGAATTCTGTATTCATATACAGTATGCCAGGGATTATCTGAGAACTACTGGTGTTTCACCCTCGCTTTTACCTCTGAGTCTGGTGAAAAGATAAACTGGCCAATCAGAAGTGATAATTGTTCAGTTAATTAGTTAATTATCCATGAGAATATAAAACCAAGGACTGGATTTGGATTTAAGGCCCAGATTTGGTGATCCCCTGTATATGCTCTACTGCAACTCCAACTAAATGAGTTTTTAGTTTCTCACTATGCTGATGAAATTCGAACAGTGAAGCAACTTCTCTCATTTCCTTTATATTTACCCCTTGTGCCTTCCAGTCTGGTGGAGAAAGAACCTTGAGTTTCATCTGACTTCAGACCAGTGAGTTACTCTCAGTGCGTGGCAATGCATACCGAGACATGATTGACAACAAGGAAGTTATGATCACCTGCACGATACGGAGCTTTATGTTTTTCTTAGTTTCGCCCAATTTTTCTCAGTGCCTTCACAATCACCTTTTTAATTAACGGCAGTGAGGCAGGAAAAAAAAAAAAAAACAAATTACAACAGCAACAACAACAACAACAGATTTTTAAAAAATTATAATAATTTAAAAGAAAAAAAGAGACTACACTTGTGACGGCAGCGACAGCTGCATTCCCAAACAGCGGACGCAGCTATGGTGTCGTGATGCACGCAGACAGTGAGGCCGCTTTCACACCGGACGCGAAACTAATTTTTCGCATGACAAATTACATTCAAAGTCAATGCAAAGACGCGAATAAGCGCGTTTCTTGAGGCAGCGCCATTCGGTTTATACCTGCATTCACAGCTCGAAGCGTTTTAAAGATTGTGATCACGATCATTGTATAGGCCTTTTACTAGGAGCTGGGTGGTCAGTAACGATCCTCATATGTACATTGAAACTTCACAAAACAATCAGTCACCCAGAGAAAATGCCGGCACATTAGTATCAGTAATATCCAGTCTTCAGAATACCTTCAATTGATTTGGGGTACGACTCGCAAAAGCATAGTTGCTAACTATGTTGACAAATTGCATAGTAAGTTGTCTACAATATAGAGTCAGTAGTTCCACCTAAGTAAGTCAGCATCTGTGCTTCTGGAAGATGTGCCCTTGGATGTGCCTTGGTTAACAAAACTGAAAAGACTATCGTTGAATGGATGGATCCTCTCCCACAAAATGACCTGAAGAGCACTATAAAAGAACAAGGGCTTTCGAGGTAAGGTTAGCTAAGGCTTCATAATAGGAAAATGTCATTGTGATGGAAAATTTAAGAAGAGAGAATAATAGCGAACGACCTCAGTTCAGTGAGAACGTCCTATTCTCTGTCACGCTCTGCGAATACTCTCGGAGCTCTCTGTTGAAGTGTAGGTGAGGCTTATTACTGAGAGTGATTAAACAGCTTAAACCCGTAGCATCATTACCTCAAAAACGGGATTATGTTCCATTGGCATTTTTAATAGTTTGGGGATTGGGCTTGTATCACCGGTTAAGTAATCTATTGCCTCATGGAACACTGGCACCAAACTTTTAAGTACCAAGGTGCTTGCATTTACATTAGTGAATATGCAAATGAACTGTGTGGGTGCACTGCTTACAAAACAAACAAATATATAAACTCCAGACTGGATTATTTTGTCTAACTAGAAACATTCACACTTTAAATTCTCAAGTGAGAAATTTTGCATGTCTCATTGACATTACGTAATGACATTGTGAAGAACCATATCAATTTCCATTTGTATTTTAAACAAGAAACATCCTGAACAGTTTTACCTGATTGACTACATGGAGTTCACATCTTTAAAAGGCAGTTTCAATGCTCTACACAATATGTGTGTATAGACCATTTTATCTACATAGAGTGGATATTGACAACAGTATTGTGCGATAAATAGTTGGATTTTATTTACACCATGATGTGTACATTTAGATGACAGACTTTACAGGAATAGGCTTTTTTCACACAAAAAAAATGCACTCTTGTAAGTTGAAAGTTACACAAAATGTTTAAAACTCCCAAATTCCTCTATGAGAACTTGACTTTGGTTTCGAAGGGTGCACTTGAAAGGTCATTCATTTGCAGGCATTCTACAAACCAGTGCAAAGTCAGTTAGGGCTCATAAACTCATCGAATTCAATTGTTTCATCCACCGTACAGCGACTGCAAAGGCTACATCAATATGCGGAGATGGTCTGACAAATACCTACAGCATATGAATCATCCTTATACTGGCTTTCTCCAGTGGCATTGGGATGACCTGAGTCGTACATTAAAGCACATCCTATCTGTAATTATGGTTGGAAAAATTTAATATTTCAGGGGCACCTAACCAGGTTCAAGAAAAACCTATAACTCCCATTCAGTTCCTCCAGTCCGATTGATCTGAAACTACAGCTGAGTAACAACGATTTTAATGGAGTTGGAAGGAGAACAAGTTCAAAAAGTTTGAAAGACCTGAAGACAAAATAATTCAAGCATACTGTATATCCTTTTGATTATATTACATCATTTTATATCATATTATGTATTCGATTTTTTGTTGTCAGATGAAGTTTGATGGCGTATCGAAGCTTGACATTTGATGCCCTGAGTTTGCTCAAGATTCTGTCTCATTCTTCCTTCACCCAAAGTCACCCAAACATTTTTAGTTCGGGGGGACCGGATGTCTCCTTTGACTTGGACATGAACTGGGTCTCTCGGTGAGCAATCTCGGTTTATACGCTACAGGAAGAGATAAGAAAAGAGATCAGTTATTCACAAAAAATGAAGGAGCAGATCTGACTGCCGAAAGAGCACCTGACTGACCTTCTACCACCATTTGATGTTCCAGCCGATACGAGACGCTTCACTGCGGTGTGAATATTAAACAGTCCAGCCCAGAGGTGAGTAAGTGTTGTTTGAAGTACAGTGGACATATACAAGGCTGTGTTATTTCTCAAAGCCCTGTGCTGTTACACTTTGGCTGAGAGCAGACAGCTGTGAGCCTTCGGGCTGATCAATTTAATTTCTCTTGACATTTGATAAATGCTAAAATTTCACTTAAAGGAAATTTTGTGTGTGTGTGTGTTTGTGATTAATCAAATATTGATCTCTTTCATCGACATTCACAAACACACACAAATACAGGCACAAACATATGCAGCCACACACACAAACGCATGTGTGTGGAAACACACTGACTCAAACACAAACATGGGCGCACACAAACATATACGTGTAGACACACGCGCACACACACACACACACACACACACATGCCATCACTTTTGTGATATCAATTAGTGGGTCCTAAAGATATGAGCAGAGTAAAATCTTTTTTCTATGCACATTGTAGATCTCCTTTGCAGAATCAGGCGCAAAGCAGATATATGCGAGAATCCACATAGGGCGTCGTCCATGCCAAACTTAATTTCTGTCTGTGCAAACTTGAATGTAACTCGTCCACTCACGTCACTTCTTGGTGCCCACAAGGCCAACTACACTGCATTCTATTGGAGGATAGCTGGTGAATGAGATTACATGCTCATATAATGTGTTAGTCAGTGATAACCATGGGAAATGTAGTTTTGAGCCTGTGGAATGTTGAGCTATGATGAGGGGAAGTATGGTACAAGTTTGTGCTCTCATTATAAAACAAAAGGGCAGCTGATCGGTCAACTAGGGACCGATTCTGCTCGCTGAACTGACCTGAAGGGAGTGGACCTCCCCGAGGGACAGCTTCTCGATGTGATCAGCTGACAGTACTCTGCAGCCAATGACTGACAGATAAGTGCACTGCTCACGGAGCGGCGGAGTTCTGTTCGAGCTGTGCTTCTCCCGGTGTACATGGTTCCGCTCGGAGAAAACACCACTGAAGGGCTGCAGTATCTCTCGCCTTCCTGTCCTAAACCTTCCGGAAACATCCACCCAAGGTGAAGCAGACACCTAGAACAGCAAGCACCTCTTTCCCAACCTCTGAGTCCGACCAAGAGTCTATGCTGCCTCACAGCGCCAGTTTGTCCTAAACTGCGAGACGCAAGAAGACTTCTCCAGAAGTTAAAGTCTAAAAATGAAACTCTATAGAAGGACATTTTTGCCCAGTTAACAATCTGAGCAAGCATGACACAGACAGTTCCTGAGATCACAACCCCCCCAGCAGAGTCTGAGATTCACAACATTCAAATTAATACACAAAATATGAACAGATGCTGCTGACACTGAACAGTGTTATTTATGAAGGCGGAGGCTGGGGAGGAGGGGGAGATGAGACGCAGATCTGTGGAAGGCCAGAGTAGGGGCGGTGTAGAGGGTATGGAGCCGGAGAGATGAATGAACTCTCTCTTAGTTATAAAAGCTCTCCAATTGGGTGGGAGATGTTGACGTCAAGAATGATTGGACAGAAGGGGGCATGTGACCAAGACTGACTCCTTTGCCTGCCTGAACTTAGGTTAAAGCTCCTCTTTTCTGTAAATACGTTAGGACAAATACATTCGATGCTGTAATATACCCAGCAGTAATGGCTCCGCAGCTTCTGATAAAGCCAAGGTTACAGTGTGCAGCAGATACACAGTCTGATACTGCTGTTTAAGTGTTGTTCTGGGATCTACGAAATAATGCTCGTCCAGGAGCAGCATTATGGTCCACCACTGAATACCGGCTCTGATGCTGCACTTTCAAATGTGGTGCGTTTTAATTGCTTAAGCTTGCTAGCTAATGTTAGCTAAGCTTTTCGTGCAGATGAGCTGAGACTTGCTAAGATGCATGCTATCAAAAAAACCATACATAGTTTTTTCTTCATAAATATTATATATTTTTCACATCATTTCCTCTCTATACCCATCCCTGTCCTCTGATGAGATTTTCTGTCAGTTATGACAGAATGCTTCCCCCGCCATTGACGAGATATTCCGGCAGTCAGCGTTTCCACTGTTATATGGTGCGGGATGCAGGTACAGATCTATCGACAAAAATAGGCATCGGAGGATCAATAAATATTATCAAAAAATTCTGGGAGTGGCCGGCAACTTTAAAAAAATACACCGCTGGGGAAAGTTATGTACGTTTGGGGATTTCGCAGGTATGAACTGCTAGCCGCCATCCTTGCAAGCCTAGTGCGATCCACAGTTGTAAAGCCTTCGCGATTTCATGACATCATAGCGGAATTGTTTCTCACTGGTGGACTGCAATCCTGCTTCTGGATGAACATGATTTTGTTGATGTCAGAAATACTCATACACGGCGATATCAGATGGTACTGCAGTAGATACAGTCCATCCTACAAACGACTCCTGAGCTTTCCGTAGTTTTTCTTCCCGAAGGGAAGTATTGATTGTAACCCTTCTCTCTGACACTCAAGCAGCCTGGTGTGTAATGTCAGACTGACATTTCTCTCTCTCCATTTGGAATCAGGAGTATATTGACAATGTGTACACGGTTGTGCAGCAAACATCATTCCAGTCAGGGTTTTAATGAACCAGCCACAACCGTGTGACCCTGCAGTCATAGGTTAACACTTCAGGGAAGATGCTTCTGAGAGAACTGTGCTCTATCTGGCTCATTTCTGCTGTAGTGTTGTGCAAACGTTTCGCAGTACGCTTCGCTCTACTTAGTCCAGGCTCTCTTGTGCAAACATCCGTCACGTCCAAACTGCACCTCTTGCAGGAGCCGCCATTATGCAGTAATACAATACCTGAATGAAGGAACAATTTGTGCCTGCGATTTTTTTCTGTTCCGCCATTGAATTCAGGCGCTCCTCGTTATGCCTAATTGCACATGTGCACAGGCAAATCAATTAATTGACTTGTCGGCCTGGGTTTCCTCTGTTGTCATGCAGATCGTCAATGTGACTATTTTAAATCAATAAACACATGCACACTGGCAGGGAATCGTTAGAAAATCACCTTGCACTGACACAAATAAGGCACCGTCAGAGATCAGTGTTCGCGACATCCATTCCTGTGTATAAATTGACCATTTTCAATTATGAATTCTGAAGCCGTTGTGATGAGCTGTCCAGGGTGTGTCCTTGCCTTTTGCCCAAAGTCAGCTGGGACAGGCTTCGGCTCCCCCGCGACCCTAGAGAGGAAAAAGCGGTATAGAAAATGGATGGATGGACTTCTGAAGCGACACTGCTTCGGTTTACCACGTTAACAGACTGCTAAGCTTGCAAATCACGGTCCATATAAAGGGAGAGTTCAGCAACTCTTTTTAGGAGATCGGGGAGATTGCGCCACCCTTCTGATAGGTTGTACATCAGCACATCAACCGAGAAAGTGACCTTTCACACAGAACATTATTAACACATTTGTTCTTCACTGAACCACAGGCCAATTTCAATGTGGTCCTCGGTTCCTCGGACAAATGGCAATTCCTGGAAAGGCCTTTTCCATTAGGTACTACACGAGTACATGGGTCTGTTTCTTAATGTACTTTGAAAGTCCCTTTTGTGATGTGTCTCAGACATTGTGTTGGCCTGTCAGAACTGAAAGGTAGCAATCAGGAGGTGTCAGGAAGTGTGGGGCCCGAATCAGGGGAAGAGAATGGAGAGGAGGGAGTTGCTGGAACAGCTCATCTGGGGATGTGACCTGCTCTTTTAAAAAGTCAATGAATAGGACCTTATCCCTTATCCCTGCCATGAAAAATGAATTTCCAGCCATGAAATATGCATATGTGAGGGCTGTATCCGACTGGAGAAAAGGTAAGCAAAATTGCTCTGGTATTTTTGCTTATTGAAAAAATATCTCCTCGTGAATCGTGTCCTTTCATATGCCGGCTCTCTGCAGATTTGCGGGTAAAGCCAATTCCTGACGCTGCTTTTCGCTGCTCACTCGCCACCCACCCTTACACCAGCATCTGACCGGAGACACACAACCGTACCAGCTGCAAAGCAGGGTCATGAATAGGTAAACAAAAATGGCCTTAATGACGCCATGAATTTACCTGTGGAAAAGGGGAGCACTAACCTTAAACAATAGAGAAAAAAAACTACCTAATTGTGACTGTGGACCAGGCGTAGGGTCACTCGATTAATGAATATTCTCCTCCACCCCAGAAGACTGTGCCACGTCTGATTGAAAATCTCTTCTAATGGGGACTTGAGAGGATTCCTGTTGATCTTCAGATTCCCATAAGCAGAGATGACCTGAGAGAGACCCTCCTAATGAGGGACTACATTACAGCAGAGCTGCTGCAGACCAAGGACTCATTTCATCCCTTTGAATTTATTATCCAAATCAAATGTTTCTGCCTGGAATGTGCACAGGCTTGATTAAAGAGGGGGAGCAAAGCTTTTGGCCACAGATGTGCCTCCCCTCCGGAACAAAATGGCCACTGCAGAGGAAACATTTAACCCAGTTCAGAGGGTGAAACGAGTAAATTCCTGGGGCTAACACTCTCGGTGTGGGTCTATGCAGGGAGCTCCGCAGTCCATCGCTGTTGCTTGTTAATTACCGGAGCCTGCTGATTTCCTATTGGTGGAGCCTTAGTGATGAGGACGACTGCTGAGCCAATCCTCCTATTCCGCATTCCATTTCCTGCGCATCCCTCATGAGGATTCTGGGAAGATGGAGGACTCAGGGAGAAATCTGCATGGAAATGTTACATTACCAAAGAAGAAGAGTGGAAAAGGAAAACAGATTTTAAAAGATGTTTTTTTTTCCCCTTACTTTTTGGGCTGACTGTCCTCGGAACATTTCAGGTCACTTCAAGGACTGAAACTTTTTTCTCTTGCATACACTTCCTGTGTTCGCGCAGCAGGCAGAAGTAAGTTCCTGTTAGTGCCGGGAGATAGACTCGAGCACGCTGTCGGGGGGGCGCACTTCATGTTAAAGACATTGGGACGAGCCCTGACCCTCGGAGCCTGTGGGCTCAGCACACAGCTGTCGTTTTAGATTACATTATAATGCACCGGGGCTGGCGAGAGCCTCTTCGCGGCCGCGATATCGGGTACAGGGGTGGCGCGGCGGAGGGTGAGTACGTGCAGCCTGTGTGCGCGCTATCGATGCCGCATGGCGCACACGTATAAAACGACAGGCTTTTATCTCGCTGTTTGCGTTTCGGCTCTCGTTTGTTTTCGCCCATTCGTTTTGCCTGGTGTCACCGCGCCTGCGTGTCGCGGTGGAGATAAGGCCCACTCTCCTGTGGGCGACTCGCCGAGTGATGCGCGGATTACCGGCTCCCCAATTCCGGCGGGTAGGCTCATCGACATCAAAATTTACCTCCACGCTGACTCTAATGGTGGAAAGTGTACGGGGACAACCAACGGGCAGCACATACAGAAAATAAGAGCTGCTCTACTCCACGGTTTCAAACCTTAATTTACTTTTTTTTTGAGCCATGAATTTTTGAGGCGAGAGAAAAGAAAGATTAGTGCTGAGGCGGCCATTTTGTGCCCAGCTTTTTTCTTTGCTCTTGAGTTGAGTAGGAGGACAGTGAGGCGGATTAGTATGAACCTACACAGCGATGGTTTCTAATCGGTTGACTCAGCCTGCTGTATAAAGATGATCTCAGCGTTCAGCCAAATGTGACCCTGTAGTTTTCAAAACCATAGCACGCAGATATCGCCGGGAGGGCGTTTCTGACCTTCTAAACCGATTAAAATTCTTGTCTGTTTAAAAACCTTAAACCACCAAACCATCCGACATAACGTGAATTAACGCTTAGAGCACTACAGGCAACTACAGTTGCCCAATGATGTAAGATATCAAAATCAGATGCTGTTGAAAACCTATCACGTGGCAACTTGTTTAAACGAGCTCCCGCAGGGGAGCTCGTTTAAACAAGTTGCCATGTGATAGGTTTCCAACAGCTGAGGATAATTACATTTTTAACTCCTTGAAAATTCATTCAGTACTCTATGGGTTAAAATAAAGAAGCTCAACTGCATGCAGCTCTTCGGATTGTAAGGGCTGGAGGAATAAAGCTGCTGCGCTGCATTCTGTGCTGGCGACATCCCTGTTTGTTTTCTTTCCCTAAAACACATGAAAATTATTGTTCTGGGAAAAATGCATTTTCTCAATTGACCTTTAAAGGTGCTCATTAAGAGCGAATCTGCTGTAATTTCTCTCCTGCTCCATCATCGTTATGTTCCAGCCAGTCATCTTGCCGAGCTCTGCATTCACCCCCTCCGCGGATCACCGCGGCTCCCCCAGCACCAGTTATTGAAATTATAATATCCCGTAATGCCAATATCTCTTAATTAAAGAGTTTCCAGTGTTTGTTTTATTGCTCGTTGCACGAGTGTTTTGCCGCGTGTCAAGCATTTCCTCGCGGTTTGAACAGGAGAAAATGGACAGGGGAGGGTTTGATGATGTTTCAAAGCTTTGGAAGATGTGCTGCTTTTAAAGACTATTATTGCATTGTAATCGTCGAGAAAATAATTACTCTCCAGTAACACCGACATGAGAGTGCTGTTGTGCACGTGTATGTTTATGCAAATGCATGAATCTGATCAGGCGCAGCGGTGTGTAACCGTGCGTCTTTGTGTGTTTGTGCTTATGTGTGTGTGTGAGACCATTTGTGTGTTTATGGAAGTGCATGTATCTAAATATGCACGAGTGTGTAACTGTGAATCTGTGTGTGTGTGTGTGGTGTGTGTACACGTGTGACCAAGTGTGTGTTTATACAAATGTATGTATTTAAGTATGTGCACGAGTGTGTAACCGTGTGTGTGTGCGCGTGTGCGTGTGTGTGTGTGAGACGGTGTGAGACCGTGTGTGTGTTTGTCCAGCTCCTCAAGTGCGCCATGGTTAGTCTGGCTTATTTCCCTGAGCGTAGGAAGTCCCTGTGCACACAGTGTTATATATTCCTTGGTCTTAAGAGAGCATTCAGATTCAGCACCATGAGCGAGAAGGATAATGCAGCGGGATAATACTGGATTGGATCTTCCGTTATGCAAGTCCACTGCCCTCTGGGAGAGGGTTCACCGTCTGCACATGAATGTAACAGAACGACAGGAGCCACACTGTAAGCGCTAATATTTGATAAAATGAAATTCTGCAGAAACCACAGGAAGCTAATTTTTATCCCAGAGCTTCTAACGGAGTAAAGCAGAGCGCCGCTCGCTAATCGTGCGGAAAACTAGCATGCAGGACTGCATGAGCGTAATCCCCCCCCCACCGCCCGCCAGCCCCTCCCGACATTTTACTGTGCCAATCATGCGCACCAGCCGAGTGGACCAATAAAAGTGTGCTCTGAGCCTTCAAAATGATGTCAAACTGCCCCGCAGAGCTTGTGTTGAATTTCTTGGTTTCTGGTTCAAGAATTATTTATGTTTCAATAAAAAGGGAGCAGTCTCTGAGGGCCGCGAGATAGAGAAACGCATTTCTCCCTGGCGGCACTTCTGATGTGGGGGGGGGCAGGGGTGGAGAGGAATGTAGAGCCTCAGATGTGGAGCCTCGGAGAGAATGGAGCAGAATCTCCACGGTCGGGACCCCAACGGCCTCCTGATATCTCTTCAGTCGCCGTGCCACATTACCGCCAAAAAAAACCGACAGAGCTGCCTCAGGCCTGGTGGGCGATTTTCAGCGGAATATAAAAGCAAAAACTCGCTAAAAAATCATTATCACAATAAAAAGCAAAATAAAAAAAAATCAGATCAGGCAAAAAGTAACCACAGATTTAAAACAGCACAAGAATAATTGCCCATGAAAGAAGTTTGTTCAGACTGGTTTTAGTCCCTGAAAAAAAACAGCAGTTGTTCAGTTGGAATCACGCATTACCATCAAACAGCTTCCACAGATACACAGCGTCTGTGGGAAATCCATCTGCAGTTGAGTTTTATTGTTATTTAACAAGATGTAAATATTATTAGGACGAGCAGCAGATTTCCATACCCTCGAGTAATGAATTTTTCCCAGTGGAGAATCAATGTGACACCAAACATGTGAATAGATGAAGTTTCCACAGTCAGAACATTAATTAGAAAACACTACCAACCTGGGACTCCGAAAAAAAATCTATGCCAAGCACAGCCGTGTTTGATGTGAGAATAAAGGCTACTTTTAAAATGCTAACAGTGATATAATACTCAGCTTCCCTGGTTGGCGGTTTGTCTTTGTGAATAAAAATGGCCGTGCAGTCGCCGACGACCGTCGAGTGTCAAGATTTTCTACAGCACAAGTCAGCTGGGATCTCTGCAGCGTTTCCTGAAATGACAGAATAATCGCGGATATCAGCGCGGTGTACAATAGCCATCACTGCTAATGCATTATAATTACATTTGGAATAGCTGACTCACTGCATTTGATTTACTCCGATTCCCCATCTGGTCCTCACCTCATTTAACTTCCCCTGCACCAAACCCCACCTATCAGAGGGTGATTCAATTTCAGAATGTGAAATAAAAAAAGAAAAAAGTGTAAAATTGAGCCTCACTTCTTGAAAACACCTGTCCTGTTATCAGCTCGAGTTATTAATATGCTTTACAAAATACTGCCAAGCAGAAGGAAGTCTGCTGTGCATGAACAGAATGATTGGAATTTGTAATCTGCTGTTTTGATGACAGGATCATTCATTTTATTTAAACAGAAATCCCTCTTCATAATCAATGTGAGTGATGTCATTTGAGCTGGCCTGGGTCTGAGCGTATCGCCGTATGTGTAGGGATATAGGAATCAGCAATGACAAAGACTAGAGTCAACAGCCCTCTATCCAGTTTGAACATCCATCTAATGCCGACCACACACTTGAACATTTAGAGAAGATTTACGACTGTGGTGTGACAGTCCCTCAAATCTAAAAACAGATATCCATGTCACTGAGTTTTTAGTCACAGACTGTAAGACTGTAGCTTTTGTCGGATTGGCGATCTTGTAGGATAAGAGATCTAGTAGGATAGGAGATCTTGTTGGATTGGAGATTTTGTAGGATTGGAGATCTTGTAGGATTAGAGATCTTGTAGGATAGGAGATCTAGTTGGATTGGAGATTTTGAAGGATTGGCGATCTTGTTGAGCACGTTGATTGGTCGTTGACGATTTGCTTTCAGCTTCTCTATTTGCATGAGTCAAGACTAAAAACTTCCAATAATGTTAAACACATTTTATTTTATCAGGACGTCGAGATGAGAAAACTACGGAGTCAGACTGATTTTTACGATCACCTTACACCGAACGATCGAAATGAGGGGAGCTCGCCCCAATTCGAGCAAAAGTCCCAATATTATCCCGACATTGGAAATTTGAAATCTCTTGAGAAGGTATTTGGCATTAGAAAAAAATTGATCTCATGAGGAAGCAGAATGAAGTTCTCTATGTGAACTTCGCTCCATAACAGAAAATAATTCACCTCATTGCATCATACTGTATATGGAGTACGGAAGGGGCCGTCCATTTATTTACTAACAAGATCAGAAAGCATTCCGTGAGACCTTTTATTTACGAATGTCAGTTGAAAGATGGAGATCATTTGGAACAGCTCTCAGTGTCTCTCTCTTTGCCGTGTGATGTCATGTGAAGCACGTCAAACCTGCGAAAGAGCCAAAGTGAGATGGAGTTTTATCGTATGAACTCCACCACGAGCTCCTTCAGTCAACGAGCATTTGATCTCCGATTGAAAGATAACATCACTCGTTTCGTAAAGTTTTTTCTTTAAATCGAACAATGACTTGTTAAAGGATTGATGAATCAAAAAACGGTTTCCCACGGCTCTAAGAATAGAAACACCTTTCATTCTAGACGAGAATATTCCAAACTACAAAGCGTTTTGAAAAAGGGGAACATAATTGACTACGCTCTTTCCCATGGTAAAATTTTACAATCTCTGAACACTATTAAGATGACTATTCTCTCTGTGTTTGTTGTCAGAAATGCCTTTTCCTTCTATTCTCAGTGATCTATTTTTTTTTTCAGACCGCATTAAAGAAATATTCCGAGCTGAACTTATGAAAATGTTAAGAGAAAGGGTTCCCTCGTAGAGCTGCACTATATGTGGATCTGATACTGTTGAACAGCTCACACAATAACACTCAATACTGCAGGCAGCACTGGAGGTTTTCTGTCAAAAAACATGTCAAGGGTTTGGAGCGCAATGGTTATATGTCCATTTTAGAGGTTTCGAGAAAAATTGATGTTTAGGTTTCCAAGTGTTCTATTAAATCAGGTAGATCATTTACCTCATTTTTATGTCAGTCACTCTTTTACTGCATGGTTCAGAAGTATACTGAACATGTAAGTTTTCATAAGTGTGGTACTGCGACATCATGGCCAAAATTGCCAAAATGGACATGTCACCTCCGTGCTCCAACAATTCTAGCACTCGATGTAACATAACACAATGGTGATAGATTGAAGGTAAGTTTGTTTGCAATGGAAGACAGATGATTCTGTAATACTATTCATGTTTATTCATCAAAATATCAATGTTTAATTAATATAAGCAGATTTTGTTGGACATACCACAGAATGAAAATGTGAATTCTGTTTAAAACTGAGGCGCATGGACATATAATTATTGTGCTCCAAGGATTAGCTGATAGAAATGTGTGACAGGAGGTAAAAATCTCAAAATCACAAAATTTGGACGTATAACCATTGTGCTCCAAACCCTCGATGTAAAAGACCCAAACGGCAGATAAATGAGACTGGCTCTCTCTTAACATTAGTGAAGAAGGAGTGTCTTCATACATCCATTCAGCAGTTAGAGCTTGTGTCCGCTGATGGTGGCTATCAGTAGTTAGTGTATGCTGATGTCGGTGTGAGTGAGGTCGCTTTGTGTTTCAGTGAGTCCGTCACGGCTTCATGTAACGAGTGCTGTACTCCTGACACTCCTGTTCCCAATTTGTCACGACCCGGCTCGTAAGCCATGACAAAAACGGGAGAGACACGGTTATCAAACTGGAAAAGATACACATTTATTACTAAAGCAATACAAAAACCCGAAAACATACTAATAATATGAGGTGTGATGGTCAGTAAATCAGTATGTCAGCTGTTGGATGAGTGATTAAGTGGTGTAGATGGAGTGCTGAAACGTGTAAACCTAAAAATAACATGGCCAAAGCCAACCAAACAATAACGTGCTGCTGGAAAAATGGAGAGCGACGACTTGGACTGGAATGGCCAGGGTTTAAGTACACCTGGGAGACTGGCCAGGTGCTCCCAGTTGCACTAAATGGACTCCGCCCCGCCAGGACCTGCAACTTAAGACAGAGGGAAAGAACACACCCACACACATACACACACAGCAGGCCCTGCTGGGGCAGGAGGGCGTCACACCCCCCTCCATAAAAACGGGGTCCCGACCCCGAAACCAGAATTACTATTTGATTTACATTTACTATCAAAACTCAAAAAAGTAACCACTTAGCAAATTAACAAGTGATCATATTCCTTGTTTCAATCCCAGTTCGCAAATTTTTTATTTTTTTTTATTAAAAAATACACCATTAATTGTTACTTACATTGTTACAGTTATACAAAAAGATACTAACCTGATGCCCGGCACTCACCGCCGCTTCAACATCAACGCCCCCCCACCCCCTCCTCCCTCAGCAACCTGGTACCAGTGGGAAGCGATTTAAGACGGAGAAAGGAGAGAAGCTGCATAAATTTAAAGAAACTACTGATAAGGAGCCCTGGACAGTGCGTCCGCAACCACGTTGTCCGAACCCTTAATATGCCGGATATCCAGCCAGTATGACTGCAACAATAATGACCATCTTATCAATCTCTGATTTGGACATTGCAAAGAATTGAGAAATGTTAAGGGATTGTGGTCAGTGTAGACCACCACAGGGACAACACCAGAACCCACATAGACACCAAAATGCCTCAACGCCCATACTAACGCAAGTGCTTTTGCTTCTTAGTCGCAAAGTTTTTTATTTTTTTTGTTGGGAACACGTATTGAAAGAAGAGGCTGTACAAAACCAGTATGCATTACGGGAGGCACTCCGAGAGTGCAAACCTCCGCCAGGCCAGTCCAAATCTCGGTGAGTGGGAGCAAAGTTCAGTTATCATGTGTCATAGGATTTCAAGATGGCTGCTGTGGCGGCCATATTGTTTGACCGATCGCGGTGAAAATCAATAGGGTCCATCCCTGGTGTAATAGCGACCCACCCACAAAATTTCAGAGATATCCGTACATTACTTTTTGAGTTATTTTGTTCACAAACAAACAGACAAACAAACAAATGCCACCGATCACATAACCTCCTGCCAACTTCGTTTGGCGGAGGTAATAATTATAAAATGACTCTTTATTTAACTGAGGTGTTTGTTGATACCGTTGAATTTGTCAGTGTCAGGAGTGGTGGTGCAGAGGGTAGCACTGTTGCTTTGCTGCAAGAAATGTGGGGGTTATAATCCGGCCTGAGACCTGTCTAAGAGGAGTTTGCATGTTCCCCATGTTCTCGTGAGTTTCCTATGGGAGCTCAAGTCTCCGGCTTCCTCCCACAGTTTAACATGCATGTCAGGCTAACTGGAGACTCTAAATCGCCTGTATTTCACTGCATTTAGCAACAACTGTTGTTGGAATGAGGACTTTTGGTTTTAGTCTGCATTTATTTGTGAATATTCCAAATTGCCCCCATAGGTGTTTGAGCATGAGTGTGTGAGTGAATGGTGCGTGATTCCTGCGGTGGTTTGGCAAGCTGTCCAGGGTGTGTTCCCGCCGCAGCCCCACTGCATGCTGGGATAGACTCCAGTCCTCTACGACCATGACCAGTAATAATCAAGTTAGATTACAGATGGATGGATTGATCTGTTCACAAAACAGCAGAACACGAACCGCACTTACGCATAAGTCAAACCAGTTAAATGTCAAAGGCTAGAACGGGCAAATGTTGAGAACACAAGTTAATTAAGTTGGCTTACACAATTTTTTTGAGATAATCGGCTCTCGCAAAACATTTGAGTCCACCAAATTATCTGGGTCCACAGAGCAGTACAGGCTGGGAGATACTAAAAATAATCTATTGACTGCACTAACATAAACAATGATTCAGAATCAGCCTTTCTGCTCACCACTTAACCTTTTATTGAACCAGTAATTCACTGGCCAATTTTCTCTGCATGAGAAATGCAAGCATTTCAGTTACTTGGAAAACGCGAGCGTTATTTTGACATAATCTTTGAGTGATTTGCTTGGTGTTCTTACAATGATATGTTGCGTCCTAGTTTGTAAGAAAAATTAATCACAGTGGTCGTACGTTGAGAAACCATCAAATGACATTGATGAATACATTATAACTTTAATCGTGAGTTAAAATTAATTGGATAAATATGCTAATTGACTGCACTGACATTTGAACTTCATTGTCCATCAAACTGACAAACATGCATCATTAATGCCATTGATAAGTTCCTCAGCGTGGGGAGAGCAGTCATATACCCAAGCCAATGCACTAAAACATTATTTTACATGCATAGTAATTTATTATGTACAAAAGTAATTGGGTTGAGCAAAGTTTTATGCTCTAAAAGCAAAACTCTGACATGAAGCCTGAAGCATTGCTGAATCCTTAAGATGTAGCGCGTTTGCAAACCTTCCCCCGTTGCCGCGCCTGCTATTTAACACAGTATCTGGTCCCTGACATTGCCTGTGGCTCGATGAAAAAAATAATTTTTTGCTGGCTTGCGTGATATTATTCAGTCCACACACTGCTTAGCAACGGGACACCGTGCGATAGACCAGACAGAGACTGCGAGAGCTAAATGCCATCCTGCCTGAAGGGCGATTAGCATAGCGCATATGTTAATTCGCAATATTTTCTCGGAACCATTCGTCGTATAAACGGCGCTGGAATAATGTGGGTGCGGTGGAACATTCCGGTTAATTTTAAGGCTTGTGATCCCGCCAGTTATAAATGATACATGTTCTGAGATAATGAACATACCAGCCATACTTCGGTGATGATAATTACTGAACATAATGAGTAACTTATATCTGAGAGACATAACCATACTTCATACGACTGCACACTGGCATACATGATATGAGAGCAGACACACACACACACACACACACACACACACACACACTGCACAGAACCTTCAGGTGCAGGGCGTACTTCTGTCCTTGACGCACACGGAATTCAGCAGACCTCTCACGTTTAACTGGGATTAAAGCACTTTAGCTGGGAGGGTCGATTTTGAGAAATTGAGGCAGTTAAATATTCCATCAAAATGATAAAAGCCAATATTATGAAAATCTGAAAAAAGGATGGAACATCACCACAGTACGTGGGGTGAATGAACTGAGAACCGCGCTTAAATGGAGTAAATCCTTCATATGGAAAACTCATGTCACTGGAGTGAATTTTTACTCTCTCCTATCCATTAGATCAGTGAACATTATAAACCAGAGATATAAATACACGTACACACACATACTGCTGCTGGACTATTACTTTCCTCATTTCTGCAAACAAATGAAGTGGGATGAATTATTGCTTGTTTAAAAAGGTTACCTCACACTGTGCTTTTGGTGATGGTATTTTGTGGAATCATAGCACTGTAAATTAGCAATTGGAAACGCTTTACTTACATGACAAATCCATAATGTCTTCCCTTATTTTATAAAATAGCTGTCAGTCTTTTTTCCTGTGTAATGGACATTTTTTTCCCCCAATCAGCTGGCTGAGCAATATCCAATCAGCGTCTGACCTGTAAATTTCAGGTCAGGGTCACTGGGGGTCTGGAGGACATCCCAGCATGCACTGGGCAAGAGACGGGATACAGCCTGGACAGTTCGCCAACCCATCACAGAGTTCACACACACACACACACACACACACACACACACTGATGTACACATTAAACCACAGATTCACACCCATTCAAACTCCTCACCAAAATTAGATTCAAATTCAAAACCACAGCCTTGCTGTGAAATGACAGTGCTACCGACGCCACCATCAAACCACCATAAACAATATTGTGCTGTCAGAAGTATAAAAGCCTTTCAGTAGAGTCACTTTTTCATGAATGATTGACTCCCAATCTGTTCCCGTTTAACTTCGCCAACAGTGAATGTAGAGCTTAATATGCAGTTACCAGTCTGTCCCACACACATTACCACTGACTCACCCAGATTCCATGCTTCCGTGGCAAAGAAGTATTTGAAATTTTTTTTCTTAAAGTAAATCAAACATTTCTCTCCAATTGAATTTACTATTTATGCCACAACATTGCGTTAAGAAGGGAGCTGAATTTAAGAAGCTGATCGGCTATTGACTGGATATTATATGTTATTAAATTGCTTATTTTCGTATTGCCTTGGTATTGGCCTGAGGGCCAATACCGCGACCCAAAGGCCAATACCAAAGCAATGCGAAAATAAGCAATTTATAATATTTTTGGTTAAGTATGTTGTGCTATCATGACAATATTATAACTATGACTTTTGAAGTACGCGACTTCAAGACTCATTAAAGAGCTAAATGCTAGGTCCGTGACTGTCGTCTGCTTCTCTGAAGAGAGCGAATGCCACAGTTGCCAATGGTTACTTGTGCACGTGCTGAACTCAGCCAATGCAGCTTAAGGTCGGCCTGTACAACTCGGCCAATACAGGTCAGCTAACGCAAGATATATTGGCAGGCCATTTTTACTGTATGCGAGTAATAACATACATAACCAATTAATAAATACCCGTATACAGAATACATGCACGCGTGCATGTACACACATACTGTACCTGTGCAAAGTTTTGAGCACTTTAGCTCAAGACAATATGGAGTTTCTTCATGGGTGATCTAGAGTGTTTTACAGTGCAAATACACACACAAATACCAACACATTAACTGCAGCCATAATACTGTATGTGCGGAACAAATGACCTTTGAGAGGCCATTTTGTGTTTCCACATTAGGAAATGCTTCTATTGTTTGGTCTGACCAGCTGATGCAGGATGCTTCTGTTACTGTTGATTTGCTCTTTTGTTGTACACAAAGGAAAATACATGTATTCTTTAATGTACTTCTTG
Organism: Gymnothorax javanicus; assembly: GCA_029692085.1. NCBI lineage: Eukaryota > Metazoa > Chordata > Actinopteri > Anguilliformes > Muraenidae > Gymnothorax > Gymnothorax javanicus. The sequence continues at coordinate 128,890,583 of CM056198.1, read as the reverse complement.
GGCTTGTTCCACAAAGCAGGATTACCGATTTAGCCAGATCACAGAGTAAAACCCAGAGCAGCTCTTATGACTTCAGATTAGGATGGTGCCTGGATTTTACTCAGTGCCGTTATTCAGCCGACTCTCATCCAGTAGTTGTGGAATTGATCCTGAATTTTCAACAAATATTTTAGTAATTGTTAAAAATAATTTCCTAATCCAAAGTCACTTCATTTCAAGCAAGCTTATTAACCTGTATCACATTTCAGTTCAGCAGTGTATTTTTTTGAAGGCTTTATTATGCTTTTTGAATAAGCATAATGCCTTTTGTGAGTTACAGTAGCTTTTTGATGTGTGTAAAATGCAAAGCTACAAATCCCCAAGTCCATGCCAAAGGGAGCTTTTCCCACTGACTGAAACAACAGCTCCTGAAACGTCTTCAATTTCTCGTTTGCTGTTCGACCCTCTCTTCATGTTTACATCACTATGTAACTGATTAGCGTAACGCCAGTTGAGTTGCTAGTTTGGTATGGCGTTTAATAAAGCTTGGTGGAGCAGAGGTTTGGAAGAGTTTGGTTAGCGTGTATTGCCATGTCGAGAAGAGGCTGTTATTTTAGTGTAAAGGCCAGTTCCCTTTGTGTGGACCTCCTTAACCAAACAAAGTGAAGAATCACTGGATGAAATTAATTTTTACCCCTAGTCCTCAGCCGTTCAACCTCAACCTTTTTTTTTTTTCCATCCCTTTATTTTTCCAAGGACTGCTTCCTGAATGGTGGTTGGCCAATCACAACACAGTGGGCTTTAGGGGAGGGGGGCCTTAAAGAGACAGGAGCCAGAACAGCCTGTTTCAGGATGCTTGCATGACAAACCTGGTGTCTGCCTTATTGCTTCCTCCCCTGTTCCAGCAGTCTGCGAGAGTTTTCTAAATTGGTTGATTATCTCTGCGTGATTGTCTCGGTGTGATCAGCTGTGGCCACTCCCTTCTGTCTGTTTGTCCTGTGTATATAAGTTGCTGGTCATGTCTCAGACGAGGCTGGATTGTCTCACTAAAAGAGGTTATGCTAACCTGTAATCCTAATTTGAAGTTTTCTTCCCTTATGTCTCTCCCATGAAGCTAAATTATGAGTGTGCAAAGTATTAGGCACAGAAGGTTCTCCAAGCCTTCTTCCATTTATCCTCTACCCACATAAACCCACCCTAGTGGCTCTTCTTTGATTCTGTAATTGCAACCCCCCGCTCTATTCATAACAGATTGAGCCTGAGGTACTGCACACACAGCCTGTACAGCTGTAACTTCGTGCTATTTGACCGTAAAATCACACAAATATTTGTAAATAGACCATGAAATTGGAAATGTTAAACTGAGAAATGGGCGAAATATGACCCCCTTAAAATTAATACTTCAGAAGCTGCTTTTCTAGACTTCATCTGTGATATTGCCTAGTGTGAAAAATATCACTGCATAACATCTCCATTAAACGAGTGACGTCCACACTTTCGCAACGGTCCGTCAAAGTTATTAACTGGAATTTCAAAGAGGTGGTGAGTCATAAATATGCACCGGTATGTTCCTTTGAAATTTTGGTATGAAGCAGAGATGTTGTCAGGGGTATTCGTATTCAATAAAACAGCCTTCTGTTTCAAGCAGCTTCACCAGCACTGTCAGCAAAAAATATGAGAACTGTCAACTGAATGGATTATTATGCAGACTATTTGGAAATATATAAACATTTCCCCCCCCAAAAAAGCTAATTCCTCTGTATATCAAAAGTACAGTCGCCTTCCTCACTCCTCAGAGATGAGTCTAAATACAGTATGACAGCTTGAGACAGATTTCAGACGCTCACATAAACGGATGTGATATCAGTCTTTCTCACCTGTCACAGTCCCTTCTCCACCTTCATTTAGTTCTGAAACCATCCTCCCCTCCATTTTCCCTCTCCACCCCTATCTCCACCCTCACATAGATCCCGTTTGTGTCTGAGCCTGTACTTAGCTGTACCACCACTGAATCTGCTCCAGCTAAGCAGGTGTGGGCTTGGTCAGTACTTGGATGGGAGACCACCTGGGAAAATAAGTTGCTGCTGGAAGAGGTGTTGGTGGCCAGTAGGTTGCGATCTTCCCTCTGGTGGAATAATCCCCAATGCCCCAGTGCAGTGACGGGGGACACTGTACTGAAGGAGATGCCGTCTTTCAGATCAGACGTTAGACCAACGTCCTGACTCACTGTGGTCATTAAAGATCCTATGACACTCATCGACAAGAGCAGGGGGTTCCCCGGTGTCATGGCTAAAGTCCCAACCTGGCTCTTTCGACCTGCCGCCTAATCGTCCCCTGATCTGATTGGCTGTGCAACTTGTCCTCTCCCTCCCCACCTCAACCCCCAGGGCTCCCTCGAAAAAGAGATTTCAATCTCAATGGGACTTCCCTGGATAAATAAGGGTTAAATAAAAAGTTGTATTTTGAATGTGTCTGTTATTTTTAATGTTCTTTGTTTATTTTAGCAGATCTCTGTATTAGATTCAGTATGTCCATGAATCAATCACTTGTTATGTGCCTCTGTTTTCACTCCCTCGCATGCATTGCCCCTTATTCATTGTTTGTTTGTTTCCCATGTGTAGCCACACCTCCCTGTACCTTTCCAGCGCAGCTATCTGCAGCCCATTAAAATTAGCCTCTTCAGCTCCCTATTTAAACTTCTGTGTTCAGTCCTCCAGCATGTGTTTGTCAGTCAGTTTTCTTGTGTCTGCAATGCGAGCATTCCTTGATTACGGTTTGGTCTGTCTACAATTCTGCCTAGTCCCTCATGTCCGTTTTGCTATTTTGGCTCTGGTTTCCAATCTGTCTTTGGTTTTGTCTTTGGCGTACTTTCTTCTTGGTTTTTGGCGATGGGACTGCACTGATTGAAGTGTTGGATTTGGCTTCCTGTACTGCATTATCGCTGCTCGTGTTCGATCTGAACTGTCAGACCACAATTCCTAATAAAACCTCTGAACTGGATTATTGTCCGCGCTTGAGTCCTCAGCCTGCCTCATGTCAGGTCCTGCCTCTCGGTCACTACACCACACAGTCCTCCTTAAACACTCATGTGCACAGGCAATGTTTGAACCTCTACAGACCCTTAATCATGCGACCAGATTAATGCGAAGCGGCCACAAACAGAACCTCCACTGCTACAGATGGAGCACTCTATTGTACAATCAGTAGAGCAAGCGAGTCATGTTTACTTTGCTGAGATACAACTGTTCACCCAATACACACACACACACACACACAGAGTGCACGTCAACCCTAATTAACACACACACACGCACTCTTTTTCCCAAGGATGCATCACGGGTCGCTTGTGATGTTTGAAAGGCAAAGGCATTGTAGTTACGGGTAGAGAAGTCGTGATATTTCTCAGATCCAATCGGCTTTAGTTGCGAGTCCTCGCCTTGATGTTGGATCGTTAATTGGAGGCTCAGGGTAGCTGGAGGTCTGGCATGTCATAGAGAACTGACTTCAGCTCCAGTATAAAGGCGAGACCTTGTTATTTATTCCCCGTGATGTGTCAGGTTGCTGCGGCAGAACACACCTAATCGAACGAGATGGCCAGATCGCTGCTTCTCCATATTGGGCTCAGGGCCTTAAACCAATATTTAAGTGAAGCCAAAAGTCACGGTAGGTTAAAATACACATACTGTGAACAGCTGTGCAGTTTTTTTTTTTTTTTTTTGCAAACACTTTTACCTAAAGTCACATTTATTTAACCAGACTAAGCTGGGCCAGTGGCCTTGGAGTTATGTGGGTTTAAGGGCTTTGCTCCAGGGCCCAGCAGCGAACACTAATCTTGCTGTAGCTACACTAGGACGGAACCGCCAACCTTCACAATACCAGTTACAACCCAATAAACCTTATGGTGTCAATTAAATTCAAGAAGTGACATTCAGAATATGCCTGGCTATCAGACAGAGCTTAATGCCAATAAAATCATACTGTAAAACATAATTTAATCATCACACCAAGTCATATTTGCTTTCATCTCAGACATTGCAAACACCTTCCCCCAGAACAAAATGCCAATTCTATTTATTTACGTCGCAGAAACTGTTGCTAAATGGGCTTGTGTTTGTGATTGTAGCCGTTTCGCTGGTTAATTTAATGATAAACCTGCCTATGCAGTTTAACCTGGAGCACAGAAGTGAAAAATAACAGCGCGAGAGAGAGAGATGAGCCCTAAAAGCTGTCATTTGAAAGATTTTTTTTTTTTTTAAACAGGCACATCCATTTGAGGCAGATGAATTATTCAGTCAGGTGAGGACAGCGAGTCGGTTAATGTAACTTCATCCAGACAGTTTTAAAAAAAGGACTGCGGAGAATTTTTCAGAACTACAATCCTCACAAATTTTCTTGTCCTAGAAAGACATCATTCAGGGTGATGGTAGCACTTTTCAGCAAGTTGGACATGATTAGGCATTATAAAATGCTGTTGTCAACTGCTAACTAGTGAAAAGCTGTGACATCATGGATATTCTGCTACATTTTCCAGGGGCCTCATTTTTAGGAGGTAAATTTCATGTGGGCTTAACATTTCCCTGTGATACAGGTCTTTCCCATGAAGCTTATGCGAACATGACACACCCCACCCGCCGCATCTGTTTCATCTGAACGACTTTTAAATCAAAACATCGCCAAACATCTGAGGTGTGGCCTCGGCTCAAACATAAGGTTCCATCATCAACCTTGCATCTTTGTGATTGGCTGACAATACTGCCGGAGGTCTCCTATTGGAGGCTTGGAGGGTTTGCTTTTATTGTGTCAATGTCAGATAATGGCACAGATTTCGCGTCACTCAGAGGGCCTGTCTGAACTGATTCGCGGGTCATACACGACCTGTGCGCTGACAGTTGAATCGTCCTGCTTTACATAATTAAATCACGTTAACAGCTGCATTAGTAGCTAGCTCATGGCATTTAATTTTATGCGTGTTTTGTGCTGTAGTAATGCATAAATAAGCATGAATTAATATAATCGCTTTCAGTTAACAAATATGAGTAATAAGATATTTCCATGCATGAATAAAGTATCCGTACTGCATATCAGTAACTCATGTTAGCAGTGCTGCAGGTCATGTGACCATGTTAAGTGTAACTGAAATGATCAGGTGTGTGGGGATAAGGGGAGTGTGGTGTTGTCTTATGCTCTGGGCCAAAGGGAGAGAATTTCCATTCAGCTCAGTCAGCTTTAGTCATCTGGATGCAAATGTCCCACAATTGATAAAAGCTGTGCTATATCTGTATGGAATATTTTCATTTTAAATTGCATGTAGGAGTTCAGTGTATTTTTTCCAGTAACCAAGTGAAAATTCAATGTAAAATTATGTGCTTACATTTGTGAAAAAAAGTACCTGAACTGACCACGCTCTAGAGCTTTTTACGTAGTCTGAATTTTATTACTTAAAATTGTCAAACTAATGTTGTCAATAACATCAGCTAACTGAAGCAGGTACATTGAATTGTCTTTAATATGGTCATAGTGACACATTATGAAACACTGTAAAATAATGCCCGTCCACATGAAGCAATGTTTTCTTCTCTGTACCATTTTCATGCACTCAGACAGGTTTCAGATAAATTTGGTTGGATAACAGCTAATCTCATGAATGTAGATGAGAAATCTCATTGGCATTTAGACGTGGAAATCATTTCGGTCCCAATTGTCTTCTTATGTTATCTGCAATAATTACACTCCTTGCTTCCCCTGAAAAATGTGCCAAAGCTTCGTTGAGTTTTTTTTTATTATTATTTCCAGGATACCGTTTTATAAGAGGCTTTGCCTTGATATGGAAATTCCTCAATTTATTTGTTTTTGGCTTCTTATAAAGTGCAGTGTCACAAAGCAGATTTAAAGAGGTCCCGGCTAGGGCCCCTGACCTGCCCAGCAGCACGCCTGCAGCGACTGTGACATGGAAAGCCCGCTCAGCGAGAAACAGGAAGGAATCTCTAACAAACCGACATCAAGGGCAGCCCATCTGCTGCAGACTGCCACTGGAGAAACTGAAGCAGGCTAAATAATAAAAATAATAATAATAATAATAATAATAATAATAATAATGATACTGCAAGCAAGACATGCAGAGATTTTGCTGTCATGGGAATACAGAAAAAAGTGTCATATTTATATCTCTTGCATTGTGCTGTCATCGTTGTGAAATTGCAGGAAGCTGTCAGTGGCGCGTTATTATGGAACCCACCTATGTTCTCGCAAAGACACGCCTCTTCGGAGGATTCAAGCGCTGGGATTGGCCAGCTGTTCAAGTGCTAGGATTCCAATTCTTGAGCTGAATGGCTGGCTAATTGCGGCGCTTGGATGAATGGCCATTCCTAGGGCTTGCATGCTCCGGAGGGGCGTGGCTTTGCAAAAACGTAGGTGGGTTCCATAATAATGCATCAGTGGACTGAGTGACAACAGAGGACTTGATTCTCTGTCCTTACGACTTGAATAGAAGGTTGTTAGAGGGTAGCTCTGTCGCTTCACAGCAAGGGCTCATGTCCGCTAGTGTGAGCGAATGGTGTGCGATCTCTGTGCTGACAGAGCTCAGTCATGACAAACAGTCCAGGATGTAATCCTGCTCCTCTCCCCATGACAGATGGGATTGGCTCCAGATTCCACATGGATGGATCGACAGCCAGCAGGGGGCGCTCCGTCTGGCTACAGTCTGCAGCTCTAGGCACATGCACACCCCAAGCAGGTGGAGAGAGAAAGAAAGCCATAATCATTAGGGAGTTCAAGCGGGTGTTTATCTGTGGATGCGAACAGACTGCCACAATGGGGATGGAGAAGAGCAGGTACTGTGCGATCAATTAAATGTCATTTCAGCTGCATATAACATAAAAGACAGCCTGCATTGCTATTGATGTTGGCTATTAGGCTTAATGGAATGAAGTGCATATTAATGGCAGTAATTTGACAGATGAACAGAGACTCCTGCTCAGCCTATCTGACACGCAGCAGCAGATTCACAGCTGGAGAATGCCAGCTCAGAAAGTCCACCACAGGTTTTTGTTCAGCTGCCTGCACTCACAGTTCAGCTCAGGGGTGGGAGGTAAAACATGGCTGGATTTTTACTTTTTTGACACCACCGCTGAGCAAGAGGGGGACACGGGACGGCTGATGTGGTGCACACTCGCTCTCTGCAAGGAGGAAGACGATGTGATCAGTGTTCACTTTTGTTTCCCCGGGTTTAGCTCCTCATACACTGGCACAGATGTTTAGATCTTTTTCAGGAAAAACACAGTGTGTTTGGTGATGGTGCTGTGTGTGTGTGTGTGTGTGTGTTGGGGGGGGGGTTGTTAATGTTTCTGCTGCATATAAAGTAGAGTCAATGGCAGGAGAAATGTTAGGAGCAATTAAGTGAAGACTGGAGAACAGGAAGTGTTTATGTGGTGAGCCCAGCTGACGGAGGTCTTGTGCCCGGGTGATGGAGGTTTTGGAGGCCGTCGATCTTCGATAGCCAGACAGCAGGAGAACGGTGCTGCGCTGAGGATGGAAGCAACAGAAACATCTCTTCCTGTCAGCAACACCTCACATCCTCTGTGAGAAACCTCCACGCGGCACCGAGTCACCAACTCGTCATTTTTGTCACTGGATCTGGGGATTTTTTAAAGCCGAGGAGCAACACCAAAACACTCTCTGGAAGCACCAGGGAGCAAGTGTGGCACTGTCAGTTTTGGGAAAAACCTGACATGAGCCAAGATTTGCCATACTTTTTCAAAGTATTACCACATATAATAATAATAATAAGTTATATTTATATAGCGCCTTTCTAAGGCCCAAGGTTGCTCTACATGCCACACAGAGAAGAAACATTAAAACAAGGCGATACAAACATGACACATAATGACAGGACAAAAAGATCACATATTACACGATTGCATTGGAAATATATTGCACTAGTCTTATATGATATGCAATATATTGCATCATTTGAAGAGGTATGTGCCGTATCTAGGGTTAAATCAGAGGAGTGGGGGAGATTGACTGACCAGCATGATTTGGACATCATGTTGTGTAATACCATACTGTTTATTGATGTCCTGATATATTTATTCAAATCTAAAGCAATTTCCTCTCCTGAGGAAGAGTTAGCGAACACTTAGGGGGAGAGATGATTCTGTCTGACCTTGTGTGTTAGGAATCATGCGTGTCACATACATGTACAACTGTAAATGATTGGCTCAATATGACGAGCATCATGCTTGATTTCTGCACTGGAATGACATACATTGACTTTCTTCGCTGTTGATGCTGATTCATACTTGAAAGGCAATTTAATCACATGGATCTGACAAAATATGCTTACTAAGTAGCCATATTATCCCAGAATTAGCATTCATGCCGAGCACAGCGCAATCCTGTGAACTGCAGATGATGTTAATAATTAATTTAACCCACCCACCTATAAAAAAAATGGCAGCTTATTAAAAAAAAAAAAAAAAAACACAAAGTCAATAAAAACTCTTGCATTGTACATTCATTAGAGTTCCTGGAAACAGGCAGAATAATATATTTCCCGGGGCGATGTGTGTGGAATGCGCTTCCTTCCAGCTTCATTATCTGAAAAACCCCCCAGAATTTCTGAAAAATTGTTTTTGGTGCTTTTGGACTCGCAGTTTCTATTTCAAAACCTGTTCAGTTAAATATTGAAAATACACCCGAACCCGAAGTTAACCCTGTCGTGTCGGAGACCCACCTCACTTGTCCAAAAAAATAAAACTTTTTCTCTTTAGATTAACTGGACATTGTTACCATGGTTACAGACCAGTCGTGCAAGTGACCTATAAATATACATATATTGAAACTTTGTCTCAAAGTTAATTGCAAACAAGTGATTGGGACAGTTCTGAGTGAGTTTAAAGTATTAAATAAATGGGAAAATTTGAGATTAAGTTTCCTTAGGCTTAAAGTAGTGATGCATAAAATAAGACTGTTTTGCAGCAGCCCTTTGTAATAATTTAACGTATGTACATATTTATGTACATATTTCCCATGCATGTACATGTTCAATGGCAGGTAATCGTAATGGCAAATCAAAATCCACGATTACATCATTTCAGTTTAATTGGTCAATGCCTCCCTTTCTGAATAGAAAAATAGTCTTCATCAGCACTAAACCACTAGCAGCACTACTGCATCCCCATAATCATGGTAAAACACGGACCCTTCCGGATTTCCCCCCCTCGGCGACCATGTTGTTAAATATACCTCAACTAAATACATCATCGCCATGCATTTTCCGTGGGGATTTTTTTCTTAATTGCATAATGGTGCTCACATCTCATGCTTCATATAATCCATTAACACTAAATAAGGCTCACAAATCTTTCCTAAGATATAAGAGAGCAAATACTGATGCAGCCTACCTTCCAATGGGAATGGAAGATGTGGCAACAAGCTCTTCAATCTTTAATACCCTGCTTGGCTCAAACCCATGTATTTCCCTGAATCTTAGGTTTAATGTGTAGCTGCAATTGACTGGAAACGATGGATCTGAAACACCCTTGGCCTTTAGCTCTGTGTGTTGAGACGCTGTTCATCCCTTCCCATGCATATATCACAGTGCAATGAGCTGAAATAATAAGCTATGTCAGTACTGAACAAATTCTCAGTATTATTCAATTAAAAGCTAAGTTCGCTAAGGGCCCCTTCACACTGAGTGTGTTTTAGCGCCTATTTTATTCTCTTTTTCATAGGGTTTTAAGTGTTTTTAACGCCACTTTCGCACACTAAGGCCTCTGGACGCCGTGATGGTTTTCAGACAGTACGGAAGGGAGAGTATTCTTATTTTGAGGTGTTTTAATAAAAATAGCTAAAATAGTGTGAAAATAATTTCATTCAGTTTTATCACAAACAAGGATGGCGGATTAATTGACTGTAGCCATTGGTATTTTTTTTGTTTGATTCAGGAATAAATTTAGGAAGATCTCTTGTTAATTGAACTCACTTTGTCTCCGATTCTCCAGGAATATAAAAAAAGAGTGCCCACTGCTCAGAGTGATTAAAAGATGACATAAATTACTTGATTTTCCGTAGAAATTAGTATCATTGTCTAGCAACAGCTAGAAAGACGTTGCCAACATGTTTTCCTGAATAAGCCTCTGTTGCAAACGAGGGGCTGGGTGAAACAGGGACCACACCCACTCATTAAGGTGACACACACCTTGGCTGTATGAACCAATCAGCGTAGAGACTATAAACCTGTGCCTCTATTTGCAGAGCGCGTCTGAGGCTGGGAATCTGGAGATGTACGGGGAGAGAGAGGATAGCCGTCTCCACAGAACCCTAAAGCATCAGAGAGTGGAATGAAATTTGTCTACATTATTTACAGAGCAATTAGCGCATTCCCGCGAGAGGCACGGTAAAGTTTTCCGTTTGTGTGTATTTAACAACGCAATCTCCCTCCGTCTTAATAACTCACAGGTGAAATGCTGGAATGTTCCAGCCCTCTCTGAGGTTGATCATGGTGTGCGACAGCTTCATAAAATCAGGAAAGGTGATGTGCGTCCCATTATTCACCTCGACTAAACCCATATGATGCGAAAGCTCCCCATTTTTCTGAAAGACAATATTGTCCAGACTCGGCAAAACATAGAGACACAAATTCATAAAGAATAGTGTGAATTAACATTAGACCAATATTGTGCTTTTGCAAATGATGCCAAAATCTACCATCTGAAAATCACCAGAAAAGCTATTGCTACATTTGATATTAATAAGCAACAAATCGTATGCATCACTGCAATAAGTCAATTTAAGGTTTTTTTCCAAAATATTATATTTACTTTGCACTTTGAGCTAATATTCATTATTCAGTTTAATCTCCAATAACATGGTGGAGTCGACATGTAAACTTACAATAACATTGTGAATGTCCAAATATTTATGGATCTGACTGTGTGCGTGTGTGTGTGTGTGTGTGTGTGCGAGCATGTGTGTGTGTGTGTATATACAGACCAGGAGACTTGCAAGCGTAGCATTATTCCAATGGTACTTTCACGAGAACACTAAGCAGTGCATTTGAATATTTGATGTCCGTAAATAACAGAGTGCAGAGGGATGTGTGCTGTTTTGCAAATTAATTATCCACCTCGAAAGACCTCTTGCTCACATCAAAGCAGGTGAGTGTTTTTGTCCTTTTCTGCAGTCAGTTTAACCTGCCTGTTTTCTTCACTCACCTTCCATCAAACCTGCGAAATAACATTTGTTATGTTGGAACAGATTGTTATTGTGGGAAATAGAGGCAGCTGACACAGAGTTCAGTGCACAGCCTGATAGATGCATCATTTATTGAAATAAAGGACACCCTGGAGAGCGATCCAGCTCCGCTGTCGAACAGCCGGGGTGGGAAAAGACGTAAGGGCAGATGTGGACAAGGTCGCGGTTCAGAAATCAGGTTATTGCTGAGTCAATAGCAAAGTTAGTTTTTATCCTGTTCTGTTGTGTATCGAATGTACACTCTCAAGCACTCACAGACACGCATGCACATACTAACACTAACCCAGTAACACTCACTCATGCACAACCAGATGAATAACAATTATGGACAGGGAGGAGTATTGTTTTACTCTTTTATCCATGTGGTTGATTTTTAAGAGCTGTGTTTTGTGGCCACGACTTGGACTGGGGCTGCGGCCACCTTCTAGAACAGCGGTCACCACTCCTGTTCCTGGAGATCTACCATCCGGTGTGTTTTCATTCCAACCCAAATTTAGCACACCCAATATCAGCGCAGTGAGACCTCTAGCTGTTGAATGAGATGAGCTTTGTTAGGGTTGGAGTGAAAACCTACAGGAAGGCAGATCTCCAGGAACAGGGGTGGTGACCGCTGTTATCGGGGTTTCAGCACGTTTTTGGTCCTTCTAGAATTACCTTTGTGTAAATCGCTCCAGGCCAGAGCACGCCTGCACTGTAATGCAATGTAATATAATACGATGTAATAATTTATGTATCATTTGTTTTTCTGCCTGTTTGTCTGTCAACACCTCAGCACAATAAAGGATTGATAAAATTGAACTAAATTTTCGGTACAGGTGTGTAATGATGAACTGATTCAATTTCGGACTTCGGTCAAGGTCCCCGAAAGACGATTCCTTCAGACGGGCCACGTTGTGCCTGGCACCTCTTGTTGCGAGCCGGTCTCGACGCTGCCGGGTCCTCCGTCGGCTCCACAGCTGAGTTGTGAGCACGCTCTCTTCACATGGCTGGTCGCTGCCACTCCTTTTAAGGCAAATTCCGCCATTACGGCTCAGGCCAGAGACGCGCTACTGGCCGCGCAGGAACAGCCGCAAGCAATAAACGGACGAACACGTCCAGAGTGATTTTTGGCCAGTGACAAATTTTTAAACATTTTAATGAAATGCAATATCATGGTTGCATCAGTTAGGTTGACATGACAAGTTGCCATGTCTCAACCCCAGGATCTTCCACAGTATTACAGAACACAAGAATTATTCATGAAGAACACATCATCGGCTATTTGCCAAAACAGATTTGATTAAAGCAAGGCCCCCTATTGTGTAATTGCAGTAAATTTTTTGCACTTCTTCAAACTGCGGTCCTAAGTCCGTGTACCAAATTTGGTTTTGATGCGTCAAAGCATTGCTATGATCTGACCTCACTTCCTGTTTGGCGACTTCACCGGCAATTTCAATTGGATGTGATGGGTGAATGTATGAGGCCTGGACTGGAGCTCATCAGTAGCAAATTTGGCAAAAACTGGACAAAATTTGTGGCCTGTAAAGCACAAAAAATCCAGTGTGGTGAAAATGATTTTTTTTTTAACTCTGCTTGATCTAACATAATCCAGCGATACCTCATTTTTGAAAATCGGGCATATGGTTCAGAATTTACAAGTGTGAACACATCTCCAACTTTGACCCATTGGTGGCGCTAGAGTGCTCAAGGCAGAGACCATGTGCGAAATTTCAAAACTTTTTACCGTGTGATTCAGGGGAATGGCGCAGACATCCTGGGCAGGGAAAGAGGATGAATGAGAGAATGAAGAAAGAGCAACACAAAGGGCTTCTTCACTTCTCCGCCCCCAATGACCTACAGAATATTTGCAGACAGCTGGATGGGTCAAAGGCCATTGTGTGAAAACCCAACACTTCTGCAAAGTACAGCTGATCCTCTCAGCCTGAAAAATACCAGACTGATGTTTACTCCCAAAACAGTGCGCGCGAGTGTCGGCTTTCCGTGCGGATACACCTCCAGAAGTGGTGCAATCGGTAAAAAAAAAATGTGTTCATGAAGTCTATTAAATTTTCCGTACAGTTTCTCACTGAAATCGCAGGTCTCCTTGGTGTGAGGAAGAAAACATAGCAAACAATCGCTGCGAATCTCACCCTCATTAGAACCATTTTAAGGCGCATCACAAGACTGCATATTCATTGCAGAAACTCAAATAACAATGACAATGGTGCCAGATGTTCCGTTGTAATATTTGCAAATTAAAAACGACTCTGATTCAGTGTGTCGCGTTATTTTGGGACACGTGAGAGCAGGCAGCTGACAGCAGGACTGAATCCGAAATTAACGAGATTCATGTTGAATAATGTAACAAAATAAGAAATGTAAAAAGAAAAATCCAATTACCTGCGAGTAAAGTTGTAGGGCATTCTGCAGGAAGATTTCTCATGGATTTTGTGAATGTCCTGACTCTCACAGGCCTTATGCAGAACAGACCTTTACGCCACGACTGGGATGAAGGACTGTAAACTTAAGCTGCTTGGCTGCCGACCCCTCAGATTGTCTTAAATCTTTAAACACACATTGGCGGGTGCCAAGCCGCCGGGATCGGGCTCAGTTTCTGGGATTTATTCTCTGGCCGAGTTTAAAGACAGTGGTCACTTCCGTCTCTGTGGCTGGCACCAGTACAGGTCATTTTCACTCGGGTCTTTATCCAAATTCTTTACCGAAAATAAATTTACACACTACACAAGTTTCTTCCTCATCTAATTAGCTTCTGCTGTGCTGATTTGTTAAGCGACGGGGCCGTTTGGACATTAGAGAAATGTTTAGTGAATGTTTCAGAAGTAGGGTATGTCATTAATGCACTAAATGGAAAACGGACTCGGTAGCTGCACTTTACAGACGTACCCTCTAAATCTTACCGCAAGGCTGTGCCTAAACTTTTCTCTCAGCCCTAACAGTGGCTGACCTCACCGTGACATTCTTTAATTCTCTGGCTGCTGCACACAAAAATGTCCTTTAGCGTAACAGCACTCTGAGGCAATAGGTCATGTTTAGTATTCAGTGTCTAGTTTTTACATGTCAGTAGTAATGAGATGCCATCGAATACTCGTGTCTGTAGAGGACCACTGTGCCTGCTGTTCGTTTTGGATTTTTTTGGTAGTGTCAGCCCACTCGTGCTTAATTATTGTATAATTGAAATTAACATACATTCTGCTCCTCAAGAGAAAGACTGGCATCTTACTGAGTCGACACACACTTCGGGTTCTGTGTTGATACTGACACTGAGGCTAACGAACATTACATCACATTTTGTTGCGAAGTCCATCGGAGATGCAGCGCTTGAACTTAACAAAGGTTCTTAAAAAGTCTTTACTGGCTTTTTTTTACCGTCCCCAAATACCCAAGGAAGAAAGGAAAGAGAAAGCATTTCTGAGAGAGAAAACGTCACTTTAATCGAAGAAATAGATTTTTGCACATCATTTTTATGTCAATTTAAAACACAGCTTACAGTGTAGTGGTCGAGGATAATTCTTCCTTGATTTGAAATACTTCATTCGAACCTCATAGCTAGTTTCTCGCTTCTGTAAAGTACTGTCACAGCTATGAATAAATTACGTCGATCCCATGCCATTTTGGGAACAAAACATGCTGTGGCACTCAAACTCTGAATAAAAGCGCTTGACCTTACCTTAAAAAGTTCTTCCACAGTGAAAGCATTAGGCACAGGCATTCCTTAAAATGGTTGAAATTGGAAATACTTGTACGGATGCTGAATAATGCAGCAGGGTTTTAATCGAGGAAAGGAGGATTTCGCAGAAGCAGAAGAAATGTTTAATTTCCTTGGCGATATTTATGGCCCCTATACAAGCAATAATCTCTGTAACCCTTTTAATTGAGTGTATCTGTAACATTGAATTTGTCACATTCAGGTCACATTCAGCCTTGTAAAGGATGATGTTAATCTTAATGTGGCTTCCTGGTTATATTAATATAAAGCATCTGTAAGTGCCCCACTGCCCTCTGGGAAACTGTGGTGCATTGTGCTCTGAACAAAAACAACCAGACAAGGCAGGTCATTATGCTGAAATCTCTTCGACTGCGACAGGGTCTAGCATGAATAATATTACTTAAATTACGACTTCACAGGCAGCGCGTTAGTGTGAAATTGTGTAAAGCGCAAACAAATGAACACACTCAATCTTTGCATAGCTTTTTTTTTAATAAGAGTCGCATTAAAAATAATGAAAAGATTCTGAGTTCATTTTTTATGTCTTTTCAGAACTTCATTAAGATGCATAACCTGTTGAGTTGAAGCGTAAAGAATAATCGTCGCTCAGAAAAGTATCAAACTTACACACAGTATGCATGGGTACAGTGTGTGCTTCATACTGTGTGATACCGCACTTGTCTGCAACTGCGTTGCAATGATAGGATTTATATAAAACGAATCTTCAGTGAGATATATTGCTGTCTTTCAGTTGCACCTTAAGAAAATCAACATTTATTCCACTCTGCTGCTGATGGGAGACGACCTGCCGTCGTACAGACTGGTCATGGTCGATGTGCACAGACACAGCATGGAATTTATATGAATGTAATGGATGCCTAAACCACCCCTAAACCTAGATAACGAAAACTTTGTGATGTCACAGGTTTCGATGCATGTAAGGACTCATTCCCTGTGCTCTGATTGGTCCCGAGATTAGATTTCCTTTCTTCCTAAATCAAGCTGTGTAAATCAACATACATGCCAACTCTACTGCTTTCGGGGCGTTTCATTCTGAAAAAAACGCCCCAAAAGTGGTAGTCTACCGCCAAAAGCGGTAGAGTTGGCATGTATGTATCAATCTTAATGTGGCTTCCTGGTTATATTAAAGGACATCTAAAGTCGATTCTCAGACGGGACGTTGAACGTCCAATGTTTACAAACAAATCACTTGCTTCTGTTGACATCTTGCATTGTCACATGATCAATTTCATTCATATAAACCAATGTTTTGTGTACATGCATAGATAATCCTTCTATTTCGGTTCGTTTGCGCAGGTGCGGCTCGCTGATTGGCCGGTAAACAAAAACAGTTGGAATTGACTTTAGATGCCCTTTAACATAAAAATCTTTGAGTGCCCCACTGCCCTCTGGGAAACTGTGGTGCGTTGTGCTCTGAACAAAAACAACCAAAAAAAAAAAACAACAATCTTCCTAAATCAAGCTGCGAAAAGTTGGGTCCTTTTTTTAATTTGCGGTTAAACCAAGGTGAATATCGAGAAATGGCGGTAAACCGATTTGTTAGACTGCTTCAGATGTGTGGTCAAATAACGCTCATGTGATCATCACATGCACCTCTCCACACAGCAAGCACTGCGCCATTGTGGCTGACCATGTGGGTTCACCTTCACTGGTAAGGCACTGACCCCTGAACCCTTTATAAAAATAGGTTCTTCACCCTCCGAACATTTGATGTGAACATTTCAACCACCTGTGATGTCCTTGGAAAATAATCAGAACTGAATTTGCTTCAAATTCATCCGCAACACAGGAGCCAAAAACTGCAAGACTTGCCTTGGCGAAAGTCATGTGACTACTGAAGCAGCACGAAATTGTCCGCCTTGACAGCCGGCATTTGGACGTTGCCCTAGATGTGCATGTCGTCACGAGACGTCGGTAAAGCCAGTCATTGCAGTGAACGTTCCTGCTGTCAGGGTATTGGATGAAATTAAGCTCGATGTAAAAAGCTTATTTTACTGTGATACCTGTGCAGCTGTAAATGAGGTGACGTACAGCACCGATCGTTTTAGCGCAGCGGGTTTCAGCAGAGAATCATTACCTGTTGACCACAAAAACCAGCAGGAGGTGGAACAGAGGATATTCTGCAATGTACCTCACACTCTCGACCAGCCATCTTATTAGCAAGATTATCAGCTTTTCAGAGATGATGCTGTTTGTCAGTTTAGGCACAGGCTTTAATATGCTCCTATTCATTTATCCATCCAGAATCTTTCAGGTCAGGGTCACAGTGATGCTGGAACCTTCACCAGTGTCCAGTGAGAATGGGGTGAAAATACACCACAAACGCACGCGCTCACACACAAACACACACACACACGCGCATGCACGCATCCTCAGCTCACACACATACCCTTTGGCAGTTATGGCTTACGATTAACCAGTCATCCGCTTCTTTGAACGATGGGAGGAGACTGTGGAACCCAGAGGAATCCCACACAAACCCAGTTGGGTTCCCCTCAGGCCCGGTTCCAGCTCGTGCCTGGGTCGACGTGCCAGTGCTCCCTGCAGCACCGCTGAGCTGCTCCAGAACCACGCTGCCCTGTGCCAAACACCCATCGCCAATATATTCCCCTTTGGTTTCACTCAGCTTTGTGCTAAATGACCCAAATGCTGCAGTCGCAAAAGAACATGGAGCGAGGATGGGTTATTAAGTAAAGCTATAAAGCTGTAAGGGGCGGTGAGAACGCCCAGTGAGACAGGGAAAATACTGGAACAAATGTATTTTTCTTCAGGGCAGATTATATCAGCGGAGCTGCTATTCAGCATTACAAACGCGAGGGATGCAAGGAGAATAACAGATCATCAACTGACCTTATGATGATTGACTTATCGCAACGCATTTCCCCCTTTTCGAAACGCCGAACACGACTGATCTTGATGCTCTGTCAGCTGACATTATGTTATTTGATAATTGCTGTAGATTTTCCTCAGTGCGATTGGGTCGGCCAGGTAAATGCATTATCGACGGGATTTAAATCTGAGACCTACACGGTCAGCTATGTAATACCCAGGGCAAAGATATGAGCTAAGATTCGTAATGCCTCTCAAAGGCAGATGCACTGATCTCAGACCAGTTTCCCCTGTGCACTGTCCAATCTGAGCAGAAAAGACAAACCTGATCCTAGATCAGTTCTAATTCTGTGTTTTATGAATATCAGGGAAATTTTTATTCCTGATTTGGCACTTCACTTTATTGGTTTAGATTTACTCATTTTGATATGATATTGAGCAATTCATGCATGGTAGAACTGCTCATTCTCAGCTAAATGAAAACAAAAATTAAAATGGAAAAACATAAAAACTTTTATTCTGTGGAGCAGGCATGTCAGACTCCAGTCCTGGAGGGCCACAGTATCTGCAGGTTTAACTCCAGTCCTGGAGGGCTGCAGTGTCTGCAGGTTTAACTCCAGTCCTGGAGGGCAGCAGTGTCTGCAGGTTTAACTCCAGTCCTGGAGGGCCGCAGTGTTTGCAGGTTTAACTCCAGTCCTGGAGGGGCACAGTGTCTGCAGGTTTAACTCCAGTCCTGGAGGGCAGCAGTGTCTGTTGGTTTTAACTCCTGTCCTGGAGGGCCGCAATATCTGCAGGTTTAACTCCAGTCCTGTTGGGCCGCAGTGTCTGCAGGTTTAACTCCAGTCCTGGAGGGCCACAGTGTCTGCAGGTTTAATTCCAGTCCTGGAGGCCTGCAGTATCTGTTGGGTTTAACTCCTGTCCTGGAGGGCCACAGTGTCTGCAGGTTTAACTCCAGTCCTGGAGGGCCACAGTGTCTGCAGGTTTAACTCCGGTCCTGGAGGCCCGCAGTATCTGTTGGTTTTAACTCCTGTCCTAGTGGGCCACAGTGTCTGCAGGTTTAACTCCAGTCCTGGAGGGGCACAGTGTCTGCAGGTTTAACTCCAGTCCTGGAGGGCCGCAGTGTCTGCAGGTTTAATTCCAGTCCTGGAGGGCCGCAGTGTTTGCAGGTTTAACTCCAGTCCTGGATGGCCGTAGTGTCTGCAGGTTTAACTCCAGTCCTGGAGGGCCACAGTGTCTGCAGGTTTAACTCTTGTCCTGGAGGGCCGCAGTATCTGTTGGGTTTAACTCCTGTCCTGGAGGGCCACAGTGTCTGCAGGTTTAACTCCAGTCCTGGAGGGCCACAGTTTCTGCAGGTTTAACTCCAGTCCTGGAGGGCCGCAGTATCTGTTGGGTTTAACTCCTGTCCTGGAGGGCCACAGTGTCTGCAGGTTTAACTCCAGTCCTGGAGGGCCGCAGTGTCTGCAGGTTTAACTCCAGTCCTGGAGGGCCACAGTGTCTGCAGGTTTAACTCCAGTCCTGGAGGGCCGCAGTGTCTGCAGGTTTAACTCCAGTCCTGGAGGGCCACAGTGTCTGCAGGTTTAACTCCAGTCCTGTTGGGCCGCAGTGTCTGCAGGTTTAACTCCAGTCCTGGAGGGCCACGGTGTCTGCAGGTTTAACTCCAGTCCTGGATGGCCGCAGTGTCTGCAGGTTTAACTCTAGTCCTGGAGGGCCACAGTATCTGCAGGTTTAACTCCAGTCCTGGAGGGCCGCAGTGTCTGCAGGTTTAACTCCAGTCCTGGAGGGCTGCAGTATCTGTTGGGTTTCATTATCTCCATTCAATCAGCAGGCAGTTAATGCTTTGGAAACGATGAGTGGACATGACCTCAATCAATCGCTTGTATGTAAACACACCAAAAACCAGGTGAAACTTTTGCTGCTCAGGGCCTGAGTTTGATAACCCTGCTATAAGAAATTCCCTCATAAAAAACAAAGAAGGATTTCGACAGCCTTGGCAAACCTCGAGGAAAACAGATCACCTACGCTTTAACCCTGTGGGTCTGGGGTTCTCTCCATCATCCAAAGTCATTTGCAGTTAACCGAGCACTGTCATCCATCCATTGCCAAAATACGCGCATCCATTCTCATCCGCCTGACGATGAAGGATCGCACTGCTCCCTGAGCTCCCCTAATACCGCCGGGACGGAGGCCACAATGGAGAGCTGGCGCCATCAACAAAACATGACTAATTTCCGCCGAGGAAGCCGCGATTCGCATTGAAGGGGAAATGAAAGGGAGCAACGCCAGATTGGCAGCCGCTCGGAGATCAGAGGCAGCTGGGCAGCCGGCTTAATTAATGGGAGAGCAGCTCCCAGCGGATTTCCAGCTCCCCAGAACCCCCGATCGGCCCGCATCAAACGCATTTCGCGTCTCACTGTTATCTGAGGGCCGCTGTATGCAAAAAAACGCAAAAAATATAAATAACGAAGAAGGAAAATCCGGCTCCTCAAGGCCTCGGCTCACTGCGAAGGTTGTTTACACTGCGCTGCCAGAGCTTCCCGACGCTAATTGACGAGGTGGATGTCAGTCTTCCTGGAAGCGAGGGGATTTGCAGCTTGGATTATGGCCTCGGGAGTGAGCCAGCTCCACGTGCCGCTATTGGATTAAATGACTCGATTCGGACTCCAGGCAGCAAGTCGCCAAGTCAATGAATGTGATGTACACAGCATGGACGACCACAATCAGTGTGTCTCTGCTCTTTCTCCTTCATCAAAAGCAACGGTGGGACAGAACTGTAAGATTGGATGGCGTCTTTAAAGATTAAACAATGCCACGAGCTAAATTAAAAATATCTATTAAAATGTAGACGCAAAATTAGAATTTTTTTTTGTTTCTGTGCTCTATAGGGGCTCATAAAATAAACAAACATACCAACATATGCAAAATAACCAGACATTAATTCTTCTGCACATATCAAACATCACCATGACCTATTTTTCATGGTCTTTATATGCAATTACAAATAAGAAAAAAAATACTGCATGCATTTACTGTATCAGCCTTGTATATTTGGCTGTAGGTTAAGGTAGTGTTTATGAACACGGTCACAGTCCTATTGTTTATCCATATTACCGCTAAAAGCCAGTCACGGCTCGGTATTATAATACATATTATTGCCTGCAGTTTGTCATATCACTCACTGATTATGGTCTGAAATCACTCATGAATGTGACACATCACTACAATAAAATGTATGGCTAATGGAATGCATTTCATAATCCTGACATTGCATAGCAGAATGTTGTCAGCAGTGAGTGTACTTATAAATAAAGTTAATGTATGTAAACTATCGACGAGAAATGTGTCATCGATGCTTAATTATATTGTTTGTGAAAACATTTTATTAAAATATCATCAGTAATTTTGTTGCAGATGGGCATAAGGTTTGTTCTTTCATCTTTCATGACCTTCAAATCAAATCCCTCCAAATTCCATACCATCTGACAAAAGCACACTCAATCCATGCGCTGTACAGTATGTTCTTTTAATATCTTTCTAAATGGCAGCTCCTTACTTATGTTGCACTTAAACTTTAGCTATGTTGATGCCTACTTGTCAGAGTCTTGTCTGAACAATATGCCTCTAGATACAATTATAAAACAAGCTAATGTACAGTGGGGTGCCAAAATTTGGGCACCCCTGGTTTAAATGTCTGTTACAATAAATCTCCAAGTGATTGAAAGCAAAGCTGAACACCAAATGCTAAAATGCTAAAATTAAAGATGACACCTTTCTGCAAATTTAAAAGCAAGGTTTCTTTTCATTTTAATTTTTCTGAGTTTTTAACTGATAAGAAAGAGAAAAGGGCCCTGTGCAAAAGTTTGGGAACCCTTTTGGATTATTCTTTGTTACCTTTTAAGAAGATGATTACTAAGGCCCAGACCCAGGTGATTTACTCGTTAGGGCTTCAATGAGTCAGGTGAATATAATTCCAGGGTTGAACTCTATATTCTGAAGTAACTCCATGCCTTCTAAAGTATCCGACTGTGGTGGCTGTTGAGTCTGGTGTTAAAAACCATGTATTCCTCTAAACAGTTGTCCAAGGATGTCAAAATCAAGATAATTCACTTCCACCAACAAGGAGAGGGCTACAAAAAACTCTCGCAACATTTCAAACTACCCATTTCTACTGTCAGAAACATTGTCAGAAAAAGGAAAATAATTGGAAATATAGGGCACTGGTGGCCCCAGAAGCTCCCGCCATTTTGATAAACAAAATGTCAAGTTTCTGTTGACGGACGCACACATGGATGGAGCCCGATACCATAGCTCCCGCGCCACTCGGGTGGCAGGAGCTAATTAGGAGCCTGTAACTGAAAATGTTGATGAAATTAAGCAAAATGTCGAAATTTTTGGTGATATTTTTAGGCCAGTGACCTTGAGAAAAATAGGCCAAGGTCACCTTCAGGCACGTCATCTGTAGGCCTTTATCAGATGCATGTCCAGTAAAAATTAGGAGCCTGTAAGTGAAATAGTTGATGAGATACAGCAAAATTTCGAAGTTTTTGGTGATTTTTTAGGCTAGTGACCTTGAAAAAATAGGTCAAGGTCACCTTTAGGCACGTCATTTGTAGGCCCTCATGAGATGCATGTCCAGTAAAAATTAGGAGCCTGTAACTGAAATAGTTGATGAGATAAAGCAAAAAGTTGAAGTTTTTGGTGATATTTTGAGGCCAGTGACCTTGAAAACATAGGTCAAGGTCACCTTTAGGCACGTCATTTGTAGGCCTTTATGAGATGCATGTCCAGTAAAAATTTGGAGCCTGTAACTGAAATCGTTGATGAGAAAAAGCGAAATGTGTTGACGGACGCACGCACGCACGCACGGAGCCCGATACCACAGCTCCCGCACCGCGAGCGGTGGGAGCTAACAACTGAAGTCAAAGCAAGATCTGGAAGACCAAGAAAAATTTCAGATAGAATGGCCCGAGATCTGTTGAGAAATGCTCAGAAGACCCCACACATCACTGCAAAAGAGCTGCAAAAAAGAGTAGCAGACACAGGTCTAGTTGTTCACAGGACAACAATACAGCGTACCTTAAACAACAAAGACCTACATAGCAGAGTTGCAAGAAAGAAGCCTTTCCTACGACCTCAACACAAAATTAAGCATCTGAAGTATGCAAAAGAGAACCTTAAGAAACCTCAAGCCTATTGGAACAATGTGCTTTGGACTGACGAAACCAAAATGTAAATTTTTGGCCACAACCAAAGAAGGTATGTTTGGAGAAAAAAGGGTGAAGCATTTGTAGAGAAGAACACGTTGCCAACTGTTCAGCATGGAGGCGGATCCATTATGCTTTGGGGTTGTGTAGCAGCTGGGGGCACAGGCAATATTGTGCAGGTGGAAGGAAGAATGGATTCCCCCAAATATCAAGACATTCTAGAGGCTAATGTTCAAAGCTCAGTCCAGAAATTGAAGTTGAAGAGACGTTGGGTATTCCAGCAAGACAATGACCCAAAGCATACCTCAAAATCCACCATGAAGTACCTCCAGGAAAGACGGATGAAGGTTTTGCAATGGCCATCACAGTCCCCAGACTTGAATATTATTGAAAGTCTGTGGAGAGACCTCAAACATGCCGTGCATGCAAGAAGGCCGAAGAATATTTCTGAGCTAGAGGTGTTCTGTCAGGAAGAATGGGGAAAAATTCCAAAGACAAGAATGGAAAGACTCTTAGCTGGCTACAGGAAGCGTTTGCAAGCTGTTATAGCTGCCCGAGGACGAGTTACAAAGTACTAGCTGAAAGGGTTCCCAAACTTTTGCACAAGGCCTTTTTCCTTGTTTTATTATTTTGAAACTGTAAAAAGTTAAAAATAAAAATGATTCTTGCTTTAAAATGTGATGAAATGTGTCATGTTTAACTTACTTTGTTGCATTTAGTGTTCAGGTTTGCTTTCAGTCACTTGGAGATTAATTGCAACAGACATTTAAACCAGCGGTGCCCAAATTTTTGCACCCCACTTTAGCTATTGTGTGCCTGGGAAATTTCATGCAAATGCCACCCACACCATACGTTTTCAGACCTTAAAATATGATTTTGTCAAAGGCTGTAGTCAGCCATAATTATTTTTACCATGTTTGAATGGCAACTTTAAATTTTTAGAGGTTACCAGTTACCAGTATTATACATACATAACCTTCATTAAAACACCTTATTTAAACCTTATTAATCCATAGATATATATTTTTAAGGTTTATAGCATAGATAGTATTATATTAAATGACGTCTGGATATCAATTTTCTAACTCGTAAGCAATATAACGGACGTGTATTTGACAGAAGGCAGAGCCAGAACTCATTCGCAGACAGAAACTCAATTCAAGGGCTTTCATAGAGATCTCGGTTGGACAGTCAGGAGCACACAGTAAGACTGCAGCACAAAAGGGGTGATCTAAACTGTAATCCAAACACAGTCCTACAGTCAAAAGCCAATCAGCAGATATGCTAGGCTTGAGGGACATGCAAAATCGGTAGTCTGTGAAGCAAGCAATGGTCATACACGAAGAATCTACAATACACCAAGGACTCCGCAGAACTTCAGTCAAATGACAAAAAATGAACCATAACCAAAGATACTGAGAGGAACTAGGAACGCTCTTCTGTAGGAGCAGAGGAAACTAGTATACAAACTCACAGTTCGACAGACAGGAAGCAGAACATAAGGGAGAGAAGAGGCGGACTGAAAGAGGGAACAGGTGAGTGTGAGCAGAGAGAGCCTGCAGGGAGGTGTGGCTAAAAGCGAGGACTTGAGGTGCACAAATAGAAACACAGAGAGGGAGGGCGAGTGCATAAATCTGGGGAAATAATAACAGAAAGCACGTGGGAATCAACCGGTGGGAGAAAGCAAAGGAACTAATACA
This sequence comes from Gymnothorax javanicus, assembly GCA_029692085.1. Lineage (NCBI taxonomy): Eukaryota > Metazoa > Chordata > Actinopteri > Anguilliformes > Muraenidae > Gymnothorax > Gymnothorax javanicus. The sequence continues at coordinate 128,865,891 of CM056198.1, read as the reverse complement.
TGGATCAACTAAAATTAACGTGGTGAATACAAAAAATAATTGAAAATAATGACGTGAAACACGTACTGTACATACATAAACTAACTCGGACTGTGACAGTATTTATATTTTCCTTTGACAGTTTGGATTTCCATAAGACATCGCATGCTTTATTATTCTCCAGAGTAGTTGCATCTGCTTTCGGAGAAAATACAGCAGAATGACCCCAATAATTACAGCTTTTAAATTGATTTGTCGTGGATCGGTTTAACACACAGCGCAGAACCTGTCATGTAATTAAATGTGGGGGTAAACCGGCACCAATTTGATCTGTCACGACAGGTTGGGAGGTTAGATGTGTGGGCTGACTTGACTCGTCTACACAAAGCAGGTGGTGCCAGACAAAAAAGACAACTTAAGACCCAAATCCTCGATGCCGAACCGAAGGAGACTGCAGATGAGCCCTCGCCTCATTAGCCGAGTTACTAAAGACGCGATGCAGAGCCGACAGAAACGGAAATTGAAAACTTGGTCGTGACAACCTTACCAGAGCAAGAACACATCGAGACGCAGCAGCGTCACTAGATCAATATCTCTGAGATGCACTGGTCTGAGCAATTCAGTCATCTGAACAAAGCCAGTTATTTAAAGCTCAACAGGAGTCATGCAGTGGTGATTCAGTAAAAATGAACAGTGCAGCATCTGGTCTCCTCCTGGCCTGAACTGACAGACACAGAAAATACAGATACTGTTCATAACGTCCAGGGATAACAAATTGAACTATTGAATTTATTACTCTTTTGCAATACACTTAAAATTTAGTTTGACAAGACGTATTTTGCCAAGGGGTCAAGCGTTTCATTCAATTAATTAGAGGTGCAAATTAAATAAGTGTCGACTGAAAACACGAGCCTGCAGTCAGACAGGTTTCCGAACAAATTTAGCACTCCTCGCATAAAGCAGCTGTTTTATCTCTAATGCACCGAACAATGAATTCAGCTCATTGCAGCAGTTTCTCTGTTTTCGCAGCGCTGGTAGATTTTAAACTCCTCCTTTGTGAATGCCACCCTGGCAGGTGCATCTGTATAAAATATTACCTTAGATTACTCAATTATTCTAAATGACTCAGAATCACTGCAGCCTGTTCGGCCATTATAACGTAATAGCGATGCTACCTGTGTCTATTCACTACGATAGACAGTCTATAAAGAGATACATCTCATGACCACATCCAAAGGAAGTTTTATCCAGTGGGAAACTCCAGACCAAAGACCTCTTGAACCCATTTGTTGAGATATAGTTTTTTCGATCAAAGAGTGTTTGCCAAAGACCCACCGAGTGGAATAGCCAAGTTACGGTTGAAAATCCCCCCACTGTTTTTTTTCCAGTGTACTCTTTCAAACCCAACAGTCTCTTGAACGATTCTGACGCTGTGTCCACATGAAGGACGACAGGAGCTGATGGAAGACAGAGAGAGAAAAGCTGTAGAGGCTGACGCTCACACACAGAGAGCTGCGCTAGCGCATTAGCGATGCCACAGCAGACCCGTCGAAGCCCATCCGCAGCCAAACAGCCCCTGGGCAGGAGAGATCGTCTGTAGCCTCACACATCAAACAGACCCAGCCCCGCTCACTGCGCCTGGGGACCATATGGAGGAAGCATGTTATCAATCTGATTCAATATTACTAATGTTGCTGTCATTATTACTATAACCACCGTGACTACTATAACTGATCACCATTATTATTATAATTATTAGCCCTTCTACCGGCTTACCGGTAGATCTAGATTATTCATACACTTTATTCTTAATACACGTATGGTTAATAAACAGTTAATACAAAAAAAAAGAAATGAGTGCTATTTGATTTCAAGAGGAAATGTTCCACCATTGTAATTTGTCAGTTTATCCGTAAATAATTCACCGAGTGGTACCCTTTAGCTGGAAGAAAATCGACCATTAAAAGGGTTAATATTATTGTATCTTCCCGACGACAATAGTCGGGAGATACTATGGTTTAGTTCCGGGGCCGCCGCCGTGCCTGAAGAGATTTTCTGTTCCGGGCTCTGGAAGCGACAATCATTTCAGAGATTTTTTCTAATTTTGCACAGGCGAAGATATTCATTTGACAATGCTCAAGACCGATTTTCGGCAATTTTGGACGTCCAGTATGGCTGCCAGCAGCCATTTTGTCCGAAATTTTGGGATCGGGGAGATACACGACTCGGCCCCTGTGGCGACCGAGTTATCTAGTTGGCGGTCACTTTGATGCATATTAGTGACAATGTATTTAATACTTACTAATGGAGGCAAAATTTAGACTTCATAGAAATTCGTCAGCTATGAAAGGTCTTAAACTGCTTAATAAATACAGAGGAAGAGATCGCTTGCATGTTTCAGTCAGACAGGTGTTGGGGGAGAGGGTGTCAGACAGGTGTTGGGGGAGAGGGTGTCAGACAGGTGTTGGGGGAGAGGGTGTCAGACAGGTGTTGGGGAAGAGGGTGTCAGACAGGTGTTGGGGAAGAGGGTGTAAGACAGGTGTTGGGGGAGAGGGTGTCAGACAGGTGTTGGGGGAGAGGGTGTCAGACAGGTGTTGGGGGGAGAGGGTGTCAGACAGGTGTTGGGGGAGAGGGTGTCAGACAGGTGTTGGGGGAGAGGGTGTAAGACAGGTGTTGGGGGAGAGGGTGTAAGACAGGTGTTGGGGGAGAGGGTGTCAGACAGGTGTTGGGGGAGAGGGTGTAAGACAGGTGTTGGGGGGAGAGGGTGTCAGACAGGTGTTGGGGGAGAGGGTGTCAGACAGGTGTTGGGGGAGAGGGTGTCAGACAGGTGTTGGGGGAGAGGGTGTCAGACAGGTGTTGGGGGAGAGGGTGGTCATCGATGGCGCTCTTCTGTTGCTAAAATGCAAGCTAAATCAGGTTGCCTTTGAAGCTAAGCTGCGCTGGACAAGCTTTGGACAGAGAAACGGAGCCATATGGACACACACCTGCTTCAGCCTGCCATCCTCCGGCACCAAAACATGTCCAGTGTACACAGAGTGGCAAAAAAATTCGGACAGCAGCGTAGGCAGTTAGGAAAACTAAGGGGCACAAAGCTTGATTTGCGATTGGTTGGGCTGTTTTCGGTGGTACACCGAACCTCAGCAGTCCCCGGTAATGCGGAGAGAGACTGTACATGTTAGCAAAAAATCTATACCGAGGGGACTCCATAAAACATACGCTGCTACCAGAAAAATCCCTTTCCATTAGCAAACAAGGTATTGTAATTGTAAGCATTTGAACTCCAGCAATCTGTCGCTGTCGAGAAAAGCCATGTGAATTCCTGAACGGCTGCTTATGGAGACGTCTCTTTGCATTAAAGCTGGAGCCCGTCAGCAGGGCCGGAGGGCATTCGCTGCACAGCTGGACTCTTATTGAAGCATGAAGTGACTAGCGTCACGCATGCCACAGCCTCCGACGTCTAAAACAATTACATAAACACAGAATCACCTCTCGCCCCTTTCCCACCATCTCTCGCCGCCGAGCGCAGTAAATCACACGGTTAACATTTGTGCATTATGCAATTCGCACTTCCGCATAAGCTGCTGTTCTCAGGCATCGTGAATGACATGCTCGTCAATCTGCAATTTCAGTAAACAAAAAATTAATCTTGCTCTATTGGACTCTCTCCAATTCATTCTGCGTGGCGACTTAGCTTGGTTTTTAATTGTTGTCCTGGCAACGTTAGCTCAGGTGCCCTCATCTTAACTATAACAAAAAATTAATGGTTGCTAATTGCTTGCTATATATGTATTTGTGTGTTGCGAGGAAATAGAAATTCTGGGCTGATAGATTAAATAATGGCTCATTTGAAAAACCTCTCAAAACCTTTTCTGTTGGAAAAAAAAGAGATGTTCAACACTAATTTAATAAGAAAAATCGGCCTCCATTTCAGCAGGACTGGAAAGGCACTGGCTAGATAATGGCAGTGGGGTAATCAGGGTACCTGAGGCACAGCAGGGTAAATGATCCTGATCAGCATGAAAACAATCGATGCTGGTGCTCCTCAGCGCACAGGTTCCGTTATGTAGGAGAAAACCTGAGCTCTGGGCAGAACCCTGGTCTGACGAACACATCGGGCTCATTCCAGTTGTATTTCCACTCCGCGCTTTCTTCCCTAGCGTCTGACCCAGACATCGAGCGATGGTGAGGCCAGGAAGAGCCACTAATGTACTAAATGCCACGACCTCCCTCCAAACTCTCACATCTGCTCTCTTCACTCTACTCCTGTGCTCCTGAGCAAGAAATCGATCAATCAGTCTTCCATCAATCACTGAGGAGATCTCATTCCTTTAAAGGAGTTCGGAAAAAGGAATTGCGCTGGTATCCCTAAGGTAACTTAAGTTAAGGAACAGTGTGAACATCCTTTGCAGAAGTATTTGGTCCAGAACGAGTGAAGTTTGAATGACTGACTCTCAAATCTAGCTCTCCCATTTGCTAAGTCCGTGACTGACGTCACTTCGAAATGACATTTCTTCCATATTTTGTGAATGAAACTATTTAAATTTTTGCTAAAACTTTGCATGCAATGTACTTTGTTCTCAGAATTTTCTGGACAGGGTGGATTACGCAGAAACAAAGAAAAAAAATGTTGCAATTGTGAAAAAACAGGGATGAAGGGTTGAAAAGGTAAGGAAGTGAACTTGAAATCATCTTTCACTCGCTCAGTTGATTAAGGCAGTTTGATTGGCTGGTTTGAAATACCTCAGAATTTATACTTCAGTCCCAGGAGATGAGATATCCTCACTGAATTCCTAAATTTGCTGCTCTGTTCATTCCCGCTCTCTGCCCACATCTGGTTCACCAGCTCATTGAGCATCTTAAACCTTCTGCTGTAATCAGGCAGCAGTGACTGCGCTAAGCTACTCATGATGGACAGGCCAGCGATTATCTCCATAATCAACATGACTGAGGGGAAATGCATGGGGATGTGTGGTGTGTCCATACAGACACTGGACACTGCGGACTCTGGGCCTAAGGGTGAGACACTGGATGGTTGTAACCTCTTAAACTAATGCATTATAATGGGAAAATGTGTTTGTGTGTCTGCAAGTGAGAGAGACTGTGAAGAAATAGCCTGCAAGATAAAGAGAAAATGATAATGAGGCAGAAAGAGGGACTGGGAGAGAGAGAGGGAGAAAGAGGGAGGGAGAGCGGGACAGAAAGTGATAGAGAGAGAGGGAGAGAGATATATAGAGGGCAATAATGAGATGGAGACGGGGCGAGGGAGGCTGAATGGGAGAGAGGGAGCGAGAAATTGAACAAGAGAGAGAAGTGAGACACAGAGTGACCTCTGCAGCGCCACATGTCAGATGTGTTTTTGCAGAAGTGGAGCAGAATCCTGCCCGGAGTGTGTGGGGTACGGGGGGGGGCACAGCACAGGCGGGGCTGCGAGGGCCCTGTGCCATCTGAGGGAGCCAATCCGCCGCCCGGTTATACCCGCCACAAACCCACCAGCAGGATACCGCCACAGAATGATTAAATCTCTTGGCGCCGGGTGCAACGGTGCTCAATCAAAGCAATTAGACGCCAGTAACTCCATTACAACAATCCGCGTTTGTCGTCAACAAGGCTGTTTGACAGCAGGTCCATGGAGAACCCAGGTGTGCAGCACCTGTACTACACCTGTACTACTGTAGTACTGCACCCCCCACATTTTTCCCCAAAGCAGAATATATGAAAGTTTTCCGGCATAGCGTAAATTCCACTACAGATCCCTTATAACACTGAGCGGCCCCCCCAGTTTCAAAGCCACTCTACGCGCGTGTGTGAGTCACAGGGCAGTACCGCCAGCAGTATTTCTCTAAGCAGATAAAGACTTATGGATCGCATGAGGCATTTTTTCCTCTGCATGTCATCATTCCGCACCTCTACCTCTCGCGGGAAATGAAGCAGCATTTTCCCTCCTGCAACCGAGACACCGACGCCCTTCCAGCTCGGCCTATGAATGCAGAGTAGGGCTGTAAACGTAGTGAGTGGCGATCCGCGACACGACTGTGGCCTCCTCGTGCACCGGAGGGTCGTTCGTATGCGCAGATGAGGAAGTGTGGCGTCTCGCAGGAATACTGTCGGGAAGTGCACGGGCTGCAGCCGGCGAGATTACATCGGATTTATTCTGCGGCAGCGAGAAGCGGTCGGTTTGACATCAATCACCAGCCTCCTGACTATACTTTCGCTTGGGCGAAAATGCGCCGACCAGCACATCGCCATTAGCATATCGTAACCGAACAGGGATTTGTCTAACTGCATATGAATAAAATCACAAGAAGGGGAATTGCAAATCAGGCACCACTTTATTCCATTCTTTCTATCCTTTTTTCAAATACATTTCAGTCAGAGAAACTCTTGTAATGAAAATACCAGCTAAAGTTTGAGGTTTGACGCTGAGTGGCTCTGCTTTAGGTACTCCACTGAACGCACCCGTGTGTGCTACCCTGTCTAATTGGAAGAGCGCTTCGCTTTCCCGACTAAAGCATGGTAAAAATACCATGAGGTCGCTAAGGGGTGGAGAGCCAATGCAATTCTGTAGAAGTTACCGAGGCATGCAGAGCCACATGGCAATAAGAGGAATGGGAAATTCTGCACGATTCGTCAGATAAGGGATTCCATGGTGATCTGTGTTTGTGATTGGATGGTACGAGAAATGGGTGTGCACGCGATTGGCAGATTGGAGATATGAGCATGTGTGACAGATGTGGCCAATCGTGGGTCGGCCTCCAGTCAGAGGTGCCCAGTCAAAATGTTTACATACAACTTCATACAACTAAGTCCAAACTCTGCAGCAGCCACGAGGGAGACCCATCCACAACTATTGCAGAACAGAACATTTACAAACCGCCATTACAGACATTGTACGACCATACAGACATGTTACAACCGTCCGTTTCAGCTGTGTCAGATCTTGCTTCGGAGGATGTACCATAATGTATGTTTTTCATCAAACGTTGACAAAATTTATCTCATGTAACACTTACAAAGCTCAATGAGCTAGAATCCAGTGTGCCAAATTATGGTTAAAATGAAAGAAAGTTTATCTTGTCGAACCGAAGTGTGTAGCCCTGCTTGCTGCTTCTGATATCAGACTTTTGTTGGGTTCCTGGCCAGGGATTCCAGATTTATTATTTCAGATTTGTTAAACTAGACACATGCTCTGCTGGAAGTTTAATTATGGAGGACGGAGGGAGATGACAAACAGACGAGAGCCGAGAGTTATTGACGCATCATTTCATCAGACACTCAGGCTGGGCATTGGATTGAAAACTGGTCATTCCTTTTTAATAATTGTAAGAAGACAGTCCACAGCACGCTGGCAACTACACTGAACAGAGACTGAGAAGGTTGATTGTTCAGGCTCCTGCTGTTTGGCCCTTGAGTAAGGCCCCTGACCCTGCATGACTCCAGGTTAATCCAATCAGCTGTAAGTCTCTTGGGACGAAAGTGCAGCCGAGTAACTGATGTAAATAAGCAGTTTGTCTATTCGCCCTGTCACTGGCTCACCTGCAGGGATGATCTCGGTGGAACGCCAGGATGCTAACAGACCTGAGCATGGTCACATTAACTCATCATGATGAGCTGTTTTCCAGGCTGTGTAACCCTGCGAAAAATTCACCTCGAGGGGCCAAAAGCGATTTTAGACCCTGGTGTTAAAAGTACATCTCAGGTCCACCTTCAGAAAATTGAGGCAGTAGATTTAACCTTTTAACTGTCACCTGCATTTTCTCACATTTGGCCCGGATTGGTAAACCACATTTCAAATGCTCACCGCTCCCACATACAATGGTTCTATTACACATAATACTGCGTGTCTGTTGTTGCTGTTATGAGTATTTACATAAAATATACGGCTTAATCTTCAATTTTGGGACAAACAACGTGGATATCTTGATTGCACAGGTTCTTAGCTTTCGAACAAGACCAAATGGAACGGATAATACATGGTTTGACCGTCACAGCACAACTTCGATGATGAGGACTGACAGTTTCATTGCACTCAAGTATGTGGTGTCCATGTTGAGAAATTGATTTATTGCATTTGTTATGACTGACACAGGGCAAAAAGGTGGGTGGAAATGAAATCCTGAGCGTCTAAGCTTTCAAATGGTATATCGTTTGCCTGGATTGGTTGAGGATTTAAGCCATAGTTTACAAATGAAGGATTCAAAATCTGTTTGAAAATTCCATAGGGCCCTAATTAGGGCCCGATGACAGTTAAAAGGTTAACCTATAACCTGTAACTATAAAAGACGTTCTCCAATCCTTACCTCTCGGTGCGTGAAAATGTGACTTAAGTACATTTAGCACTAAACTCCTCAATTCACTTGTGTGCTTGAGTGTCAGCTGCAATAAAAGCATGTAGTTTGATCAAGCCCAAACTTATTATACCAATTTGGACATAGATATCGGGAGCATATCTGTCTAATTACATGTACTACCTAGACCAAGGCATTTAGCTGTACTGGAGCGACCAAAACAGTTGATAATCATAAATCCTCTTTAATAGGGAGACATGAACACCCGCAAATGCTGTTTAAAGGATATAGTTTGCTGGATGGAGACACTGGATCAACCACTACAAAAATGACTGCAATAGGATTTCATGTGAGATGATTCCTGATCTACTTGATGGCAGCTTGCGATTAATGGCTTTGTTAATATTTTGTCATCTCTAATATACTGAAGATATTCACATAGATTGAGTTGATTACTTCTAAGGTTGATTAGTTTGCACACGTATGTGAAAGCAGGAGCCTATCTTTGGAGAGGCATTTTTGCCTGCAAATGCCTCCGTAACTGTGCAATGAACACATACCACCAACTTCCAAAAATAAAATATTAAGTTGCTCGCAATTAACCTTCTGCTGAAAGTTACAGCACCACATTTTACCCACATTTATCACTGCAGTCTGCTGATTACAGAAAAGTTCATATTTCTTCCAAAGTTTCTGTCTGAGAAAGAAAAAAATCTATATTTCAAGAGTTTTTCCATTTTACAGTCTAAATTGGCTTCAGAGACCATCAAAGATAATTTTGCTCTGAAGTTCTCCTCTAAAAGCAGTGATCTGAACAGCTTCAAATCTATTGTTTATGAAGCTCTGACGTTCCTGCAGTCGAGACAGCCAGCAAAATGGGCACCAAAGGGCATCCGTAATTTGAAAACAGGTCAGGCCATAGACTTCGGCACAATGGACACTCTGCTCACAGATCCATTACAGTAGCGGCTAATTCTCTAAGAGTGGGCTATTCCACGCCATGCGGCGAGACACGTCTCAAAAGCAGCTCGGTGCATTAGGGCAGAATGTAGCTCGCACACTGTGTGCAGGAGAGGAAGTGCACTCCTGTCCTGATTTATAGTTTAATTTCTTCCCTGAGATGGGAGCTCGACGATGACACACTTACGGTGACCCTGCCGGTCAAATGTGCAGGGGTTGGCATCACTCACACACAGTCGCCGGCAGAATAGCATCACTCAGACGAAAAGGGACCCGAGCTGCTGGATGGAATTATTCGGTGACAGTTCATTTCTCCTCAAGGCCTCTGAAGACACTGTAAAGGATGTTGTTTGTAGGATTGTGTACAGTAGTACAGTATGGCTTCCCCCACTCTCACTGTAAATGCTTTCACTTCAAGAAAAATCAAATGGACAAAGCCTAAAAAAAAAAAAGAGTAGCCTAGAACAAAGAAGAGAATGTGCGCTCCGATTGCAGTGTTACTTTGTCCGTCATACTGACAAATTAATAGCCTCGTTCCGTCGCCTGCCTGTTCCGTTCATTTCAAAACCTGCAGACTCCTTGAATACGTGACGGACGGTTTGAAATGGGATTTGGCGTCTCTGCTTTGCCTTCGAGAGAATGTTTTTGTTTACTCCGGCCCATAAACTGCCGTAAGAAAATGAATGGGGGATGAATGCCCGTACACACAAAAAAAGTCGTAAGAAGCGGTACGTTGCATTTAACTCCTCATAAAGCATTACGATAATGGATTCCCCGAAACGAAGAAACTGGAGAAAGCCGACTGCAGAATCTCATTACATTTCATTCCTGAAAGCTTGGCTCTCATAACTCACCTTCAAACATGTAAAAATGGCATAATGTTTCCGAAATGAATAGAAAACGCAACACATTTCAGAAGATTTGCAAGAGAGTTTATTAGCTTTCTCAAGAACCAGTGTTTACAATGTGTGGTCTTTCCATTCAGGTGTAAATTAATGTTTTATTTTTACCCAACACTGTCGTTGGCATGGATCTTTTATCACGCATTTACTTTGGGATATCTTAACATGATCGAGGTCCCCACCAGAATGCTGTTCAGATTAGCATGAGAAAAACATAACAGTGTCTTTGCCGTATTTATTTATAAACTCCATTACATACACAGGTAAAATTTAAAGGCATCTGAACCCCAATGATGCTGTAAATCAACCAAAGCGTTCCCATAAAATGGTTGTTGAATATAAGCATGATTTACAGTATGTGTCACAGTAGCCCGTAGCTGGGTTAAGGAATAACTCCCAAACAGTATTTTTGATTTACATAATCTCAGCTTCAAAAATGGCGCAATCCAGGAAAGCTAACTGCTTCAACAGAGTGCATCTAATTTGAGGCAATATTACTGGGACTAACAATGTGATCTGAATGTGCTAGGCGATTAGCACCAGTAAACATATATCCAGGCCAGTAATAAAGAGCACCGGAAGTCACATGAGCCAAGGAACCAACCAGAATTGTTCGAGAACATGTGATGAATGAAAAAGGAAGAGATGAGGTGTAGAGACTCCTGGGCTGTGTTAGAATAGTCAGAAAATGACGCCATATTGTAAAATTTCTAAACACTTGTCTTTAACCTCGATGGAAAATGTCATGAGGTGAAATGAAGGTGTAAAGCGGAATTAATATTGGCTTAGGAAGACAACCGCGCTAACAAGAGAATCCACATGCACTTATACTAGACAACGTGATCATGCGTCCCCTGCCTGTCTTGTTCGTTTGTTTTCGTGATTGGCTGGATGGATGGTCGTCGCTTTAAATATTGCTGGGATAGCGTTATCTTCTCTCTCTTCATACAGGATAGTTCAGTGTACCGTATGCTAAAAGGGATGTGTTAGGAAGCATCGAGACACCTTTCCTTTAAATTCAAACACCCCTATCATGGCCGGCACATAAATAATTTCAGATCATTTTCTATGAGTGAGAAATTTTCCTAGGCGAAAAAGGACTACTTGAACACAACCCTGGGGTTCCGAGCCGTTGTTTCCCAATGGGGTATCATAATTTCAGAGAAATCACTGGAATTTGATCTTGGATATTTTGATTATTGAAGACCACAAGTTAGAAAGTATGTGCTAGTATGTACAGTATGTAGTATGGGGAATACTAAACTTTAATTAAGTTTTAAGCCATCAGTGAAATCTCCAGCGCTATAAACAACTGCTCTGTTGTATTATCTTGTTGGAGATCTCTGTGGGAAGCCGTTAGACTCATGTGGAGGTGGGTCTCTGCTGTAATTGGACATACGGGGCACAGGGATTGGGGGACCTTGCTTATTAAGAGCTCGTATCTGTCCTCTGCAGCAGACAGGAAGTTGCCACGTCTTGATACGAGCGGTGTTTGCAGGCAGGAAATGGGCTGGAGAATGCGTAGCACGGCACTTGTGTAGTGTGACATTATGACTCAGTGGCTAGACGTCCACTCGCTGGGTCCCAATATAGCCGTAGCTGTGACAGCAGCGACGGACTGGACTCGGGGCTGTTTTCTCCCTGTCCGACGTACAAACTGAACCAAAAAACTTGTTCAGGCTTTTTGTTTCACTCACTTAACTCTGATGATATTATAATTTCAGTGAAATGGCGGCGCAATATCTCGTACGTCCATTTTGATGACCTGTCAATTGTGTGACGAGTTTTTGTGGAGATATTTTTAAAATAACTTACTCTGTATTATAATTGGAGTCGTGGTTATGCGTTTGACGATTATTCAGGATGTGTCCTGGGTTTGGTTTTATGTTACCCAGGTGAGTGTGTGTGCGCCGTGTGGCAGAATTAATGGGACTCGTTGCCAGGACATTTATTTTCGTTGCACCTTGGTTACAGTCCCCAAGGCGTCACGACTATCGTCACTCGGGCTGGATTATAGTCTCATTCGGCTGGTGCCCAGGGGTCTGGTTTTTTGAGACGGCTTTCCACAAATCCATTATTTATGGTCCGGTCAAAAATTGTGTTCTGCCGCCAGAACCATTCAATCATCTTTTGAGTTTTGGGAACATGCTGTATTTAGGCTTGTTTTTAATCAGAGCATCAGGCATTGGTCTGAACACAGAGTGCATGTAGCTGTGTGTGTGTGTTTGTGTGTGTGTGTGTGTGTGAGCTACATTCAGCTCTGAATGTGTCCACTGTTGCTCACATTAAAAGCCTATATCTTGACAGTAAAAACATTTTGGAATTGAAAATATTAATATATTGTTGTACACCTCTGGCAAAACAGCGAAATGCAATAATTCTTTTGTTTTAAAGAGCTTCTGTGATAGTTTTGCCGTAAAGTATTTGTGTGACAGCATGGGGATAATGTGCATCTTTAGAAGGAAGAGTTGTCAAAATAGCATCAAGCTGCACAACCTCTGCTTACTGTTCCTGCACGCAGACAATTTCCACAGAGAGTCATCGGTGAAAAGGTTGACCTGCTTTTAAAAAAAGCAGAGCATTTCACTCTTCCATTGTTCAAGGAATGACCTCATCCGGTCAGGATAACAGCCTGAATATATGGTTACCATTTATCAGACGACAACAAAAACGCAAGAGACTCAATTTTATTACCAGCTCAGAAGGCGAGAGGGGCATATTTACTGCAGGAAATCTGTGTTAAAAAAACACTGGGTGAGTTGAGGACTTGTGACAGAGCAGCATGACTGAAGATACTCTTTAGATAAATGTTTTGGGACGGCTTCTCTCGTCTAAATTTGGAGAGATAATTATATTATGCCTGTTATATTATCACTAGCATCGTCAATCATCAGTCCAGGCTATATTTCAGAGAAAAAAAAACATTGTATTTTCTGCTGGCTCAATGATTCTGCAGCTCATTACTGTGGATCATTCCTCCACTGTATCAGAGCTCTAACAGGGGTATCCCGGGGAAGACTGCTGATTGGCCGAAAGTTGCCTTTGCGTGATGACACTGGGGTAACCGTGGCGACCGTGCCATCCCTCCCAGTTTGCCTCACTCTCTCCTGACACCAACATGGCAGAAAAGCTATCAAACACATTCAACATTGGGTCAATTCTGTTTCAATTCAGAGCATAATGGAAAAAAAATACCCATGATGCTCTGTGAGAATTGACCTATGGCTAAGCCCCGCCCCCTCCACCGACTCGGACAAACAATCAACATTTTAGAACAGGCGCTAATGGCTGGTATCACAGTTGGAGATATTTTTCAGGATGCTATTGAGGATTTTTGGCGATAGAAGGCTCAAATATCATCAAAAGGGTTACACTATGCATTGGAGGGATACATTAATGAATTTAGAGTGGAGAAAGTCAACGAAAAGTTTAAATTAGAAGCTAAAATTTTCAGGTCTCAGCGATCAACCACATCTCGTTTCCGTCACCCTCTCACACAACAAGATAGAGGAACAGCATTGTTCGTGCACTGCAGGGTAATAAATTTAATTTATGTATTATTATTGCTACCAAATTTAAGAAATCTAACCTGAAGTGACTGAACTCCTAAGTAAACAAGGTGACATGGTGAACAACGCAGCCAGGAGCTCACGTTAAGCCAACATCCGTCAGCGCTGAAGTTAACCAGAGTTTACTAACGTTAGCTAACGTTAGCTAACTTAGCGATGCAAAAGATAACTTTACATTAATCTCCAGCAAAGTAACAAGATGTCACCTTAAACATGTTGTTGACTTAGCTTGGAACAAATGTAGACATCCTTGTTGACCTTTGTTAGCTACGTTAAGCTGATAGTGGGGTCTTCCACAAAGCTTTATCCAAAGGAGACACTTCTCTCGGTTATGGTGTGGCTTTGGGAAGGGTATAAAATACACCCTATTGCCCAGCCTCTCGAGATACCTCGTATCGGAGTTACATTTACCCCAAGCACAGCGTTTGACCATTTTTTTAACTTAGAAACATTTTAAAATCCCATAAAAGCGAACGATTCGGAGTTTCCGTAATGCATTTCAATGGAAGTGCAGGCTCAGAATGTCTGAGTATATGGGGAGAGAATACGCACTGTGATTGGCTCATCGCATTTGAGGGCGGGGCTTAGCCATAGGTCAATTCTAACCTGCTAAGCTGCGTAACTTAAAATGAAATAGACCTGATCTGGCAACAAACCACCATCATTCCTTTAGAAATACTATCCAGTGTCAGTCCAGGGCATGCAACACTGTAAAGATTATACTATTGATAAATACACTGAATACCGGATGAAAAGCTCATACGTATGACAGAGACATAATGGTTTAATGAATCCATATTTTAATCAATTTTGAATCAATATATTGTTCTGTGAATCACATCTAAAACCTTGCAGCCTGTTAGTGAATAACCTTCCTGAAGCGAAGTGCTCGCGACAGATGAATTTGCGGAATATTAAAGTTTATGACTGAAAAGTGTTCGACGGAAAAGAAAGAGAAAAAAAAGCTTGGCTCCTTTCAAGCCGGCACATCACTGCCGCAAGTGCGAAGCTAAAGGCACAGCCGCTGTAGCCACGGAGCAGTGACCTTCCTCTTCAATATCTCATCTCCTGTGTGCTCTTCATATAAAATCTGACAGGATCTCAGACGGCAGAGGGCTTTTTATATCGCCGTGCACCCCCCACCCGACCTGCAGGATCTTTATTGCTCAAGACAAATCCAAACACACAGTGGCCGTGCCCTCCGTCTAAAAAAAATACCCAATCTACCCGTGCCGATCCGCTGCCATGTTGAGATGTATTCAATAAACATGTACCTACTGAGAGGTTCTGACATTTATAATGCAATAACAGGACTGCGAGCGGACAGCAAATGGGCATTTAGAATCCACTTAAAACCTAGATTAGGATGTATTGAGTGGCACAACGAGAACAGCGTTTGCTGACCGAGGGGAGAAATTAAATGGCCATCGTGAACGAATTGGTCTGAAAGCCTGCCGCTCGCCGGAGTGCTTTTTTTCCAAGGCAAGGTTAGCCATTTTCATTTACGGAGAATGAGGTGAGGTGGACTGAAATGCATACAGTTTTCATAATAAAATGCACATATATTAGTTAGAGCGCCGAACGGCGCATTCCGGAAATAAACATAATGAAGGGTGAATGCGCGACTCGATGATAAAATTTGAACTTAATATCCCAATCGATTGAAAATGTTTCCATTGCCTGTACATTTTTCAGAAGCTGTGCGTTAGATTATTAGTTATGTCATGTAATTCCAGTCTCAATGATTACTTGAAGTCAGAGTAATTCTACATGTCTACACAACATCAAGAGCTGTCCTGTGGTGGCGCTGAAATATCAGATCTTGGCTGATCAGGGAAAATAATGAGAGTCAGTTCGAAACCGATGAATAAATATGGAACTGGGAATGTAAAGTTGTCTGATGAAAACCATCAATGAAGCTTTCACTTCAGAATAAGGAAACTGAAATATTTTCTTCCCCTTTATGATTTCCCTAAATGACAGTTTAACCGTTTGAAATAAAAATAGCTAAATTAAGCTTGCAGGGCTAGTCCACCATTCAGGCTAACTGGAAGGTTTGGTGAGGACTAGATAGCTGCCCTGAAACAGGTGTCCCAGCAATGAACTGCTGTGAGATATTTAAAATGTTGGCGACCTTCCAAAATAGTTTAAACAGCAAATAAGAAACCATCTGCAAGACCTCTGAAAAGATCAGTGTGTGTGGTATAAGTCGACCTTAGACTCAAGGACAATCTGACCCAGCTGCAGGATCAAAAGAGACACTGGGATGCAGACCCCAGCCTCTTATAAACCCAGCTGGAAGAGTTTTGTCAGCCCAGGATTGGACAGAGGGATTGCGTCACAACTGCTCCCAGTGACCAATCAGGGACCAGCCTCTTCCCTGCTGACCACAGGTGACCCAAATATCCCTCCAATCGCATAACTGAGCCGAGGGAATTTTTAACAAGGCGAAAAACAGGTATTGAGGGAAAACATTGAAATAAATGAATCAGAATTCCCAGCATGCTCCACAGAATGTGTGAATTCTGCAATCCTGTTTCTAAAGGCTCATTCCTCTTCATGGGGGGTTGGAGTTGATACCCCAGTATACGATGGGATAAAACTCTACTGGTTTCCAGTCTGGCACATGGCACAATCACACACTGTTCTCTCTCATGCACTCATACCTACAGGCAGTATAGAATTTCAAACGTTACGTTCACATTACAGGCCTCATTGTTAAATTCCGATTTTTTGCTCAGATCAGATTTGCCTAACTGGACGATTCACATTCATAATTTCAAGTGACCTGTATCTTTCAGTTATGTGAACAAATCTGCCCTCTGAAACGACAGGCATGTGCACATTGATACGTTCTTGCACGAGTCATCAACGACAAAAACGTCATATTTCTTGAGAGCACTCGCGGTATCAAAACCTGATTCAAACTGAGAAAATGGATGCTCTTGTTGCAAATGGATGGATGAGATTTTGCACTGGAGGATGGCAAACGGTTCATCAGCGGTTCATGATGAGGTCAAAAAGGCGAAAAAAGCCAAGCAACTAGCATTTCTGGTTTTTAGCGCGCTTTGCACATGTGTACAGGCAAAAAGCTACGTGCATTCTGATCTGACTGTTCTCATTCATGCCGCATGGCGACGTATCAGATTTGTCTCCGATTTAGGACCACACGTGAAAGTGGCTCAATTCTGATTTGACGGCTGGATATAAGATTGGATTTCTGTGTCCATACAGCCCCGAAAACAGCAGATCTGTGTAACATTGAGGGGGAAAAAAAATCCTACCCTGCATATCTTTTGACTGCAGAAGGAAAACTTCGCACTGCATTGCAGTGTCACCGCATCGCAAACCGTTATTAAAATTAATGGAATATCACAATGAATGTCTTAAAAAGAGATAAAAGCATTGCCATTTGGAGCTATAACTTCATTGAAAAATGATTATATTACAGCGAGTAACTTTGATACGCAGTTTCCATTATGGCTCAAGTGGTAGCAGATGAAGTTCCTCGGCCCTCTCGGTTTGACACGATGCTGAATAATGTAGGCTCACGGCCTCCAGTCAAAACAATGAGAGCCGCAGGCGAGGTGTGAATATTCATGTCCAGAAACTAGCACATCTTAAAGCACTTTCAGAGAATAAAAGTGATAGTTTCGCCTCATTCTGTGGCAATGACTAACACGGTCTAACCCTAATAATATCATAAAGTAATTACCTGATGCAACTCTGATTGCGTCTGGAGTTTCAGCAAAGTACCAGAGAAGAAGAAGAGGTATTTCTTTCATTCTGCGCTCCAGATTTGCAGAGCCTTGCTCAGGACTTTAGAATTAAATGGGGAAATGCCTTCTGGAAAAATCTATACGGATACAGTTCCACAAATGGATTAGCTCTGCGACTCAATAGTGGACTGCAGTGATTTTGGAATGGGAGGGTAATTGTGGCTGTGGTCAGCACAGGCCAGCAGTCAGTACAACTGCACAGCACAGAACAGCCAGTCTTTATGAGCCCCAATGCTTACGGGACATTTTAAATCGATTTCAGACACATTCTCTCCATAATTGCTGGGCAAAGCTGCTGTGTTCGGGACTGACAGATCAATTGGGGTCCGGCCTTCAGTTTCTCACCAGCTGATTCTGGTTATACCTGAGTGAATGAGATTTAAATAACCTGCACGGGGGTGTTTATATGATGCATGTGGATATAAACCAGGCAGTACACACTTCACAAATGAGTGCCCTAAAAGCCTATCATTTCTTGTTTCTTCTCCAAACATAGACTCATGACAGTCTGTTATTGCATTTCAGTGCAATCTGTTGCCTGCCTACACACAGATGTGCAGTTAAACACTCACGTCTCCTGTAACTGGATTATACGCGCAGGCCTTTCACTTGGATATGCAAGTAAACTCATCCATTAAAAAAAGAGATGTTGGCAAACCGGTGGAAACTGGTGGCACTTCCTTTAAGCACAGTCTGAAGACTCCACTCTTGGAACTGTATCTATTCCCTGTTGTCAGGTTTTAAGAATTTAATGGTGTTATACTTGCTTTCATTTGGCTAAATGTCGTGATTCATTGCTTTAACTGATGCGTTTTGTTCCACAGGAACTCTACAGAGAAATGTTCTGTCTGTACATTGTCACCTCTGGCATTTGGATCGTTATTTCACTCCGGGGTTCAGCGCAGTTTCACTCCTTCAGATGCACTCTGCATTTTAAGTTCACTGCAAAAAATTAAAAGTAAGTCCATCTCACCAAGCATTTGAATCTTGTATTTAGACTTTAAACACTTATTTCTATTACCCTCATCTCAGCAAGACGAAACTACTGCCAATGGGGAGCAATAATTTTGACTCATTTCTAGATTTGCCAATTGAATAAAAAATGATATCTTTCAAGCACATGGTAGCTACAGTATCAGCTAAAATTTTCTACATGGGAGATGAAAGCTGAGAAGTTTAGGGTCATAGTTAGATTAAAAGACTTTTAATGGTGGACACTTTTTGCAATGTTGTTTTGCAGAAGCACATCTGCTAAATCGGTGTGTCCTAACCCGACCCTTGTGGAACCCCTGCCCCCCACACATTTCATGTGTCTCCCCCCCTTATGAAGAATGACCATAGATCCAAGCTAGTTATCCTACAGTAGATGGATGGTATTTTCACCACCATAGAGTGGTATCACTATAGTTATACTATGGTTATTCAAACTACAGCAATACAGTTGTGTGGACTATAGTACAACCCCAATTCCGAAATTGTTGGGACGAAGTGTAAATTGTGAATAAATTCAAAATGCAATGACTTTCAGATCACATGACCCAATATGTTATTTACAACAGAACAGATAACATTTCAAATGTTGAAACTGAGACATTGTACATTTTTATCCACAATATGAGCTTATTTCAAATTTTCTGGCTGCAACAGGTCTCAAAAGAGTTGGGACACAGGCAAAAAAGGGCTGAAAAAGCAATTAATATATAAGCGAATCAGCTGAAAGAACATTTAGCAAGTAATTAAGTTAAATGGCATCATGATTGGCTATAAGAGGGATGTCTTAGAGAGGCTGAGTCTCTCAGAAGTAAAGATGGCCAGAGGCTTTCCAACCTGTGAAGGCTTGCGTAAAAAAAATTGTGGAATACTTTAAAAACAATGTTCCTCAACGTCAAATTGCAAAGGCTTTGAAGGTCTCATCATCGACAGTGCATAACATCATCAAAAGATTCAGAGAAACTGGAAAAATCTCTGTGCGTAAGGGACAAGGCCGAAGACCTTTACTGGAAGCCCGTGATCTTCGGGCCCTCAGACGCCACTGCATCACTCACCAGCATGATTCTGTCATTGACATTACTAAATGGGCCCAGGAATACTTAAAGAAACCACTGTCAGTAAACACAGTCCGCCGTGTCATCCACAGATGCCACCTAAAACTCTATCATGCAAAAAGGAAGCCAATGTTGAGCATGATCCAGAAGCACCGCTGTGTTCTGTGGGCCAAGGCTCATTTAAAATGGACTATAGCAAAGTGGCAAAGTGTCCTGTGGTCAGACGAGTCCAAATTTGACATTCTTGTTGGAAATCATGGGCATTGTGTCCTCCGGGCTAAAAGGAGAAAGACCACCCCTCCTGTTATCAGCGTTCAGTTCAAAAAAGCCAGCATCTCTGATAGTATGGGGATGCATTAGTGCATATGGTGTGGGACACTTGCATGTTTTAAAAAGCACCATGAATGCTGAGAGGTATATGTAGCAGGATGAGGTGCATCATCCCTGCTCTGATTTTGACGGTGCTGCCCAGTGGTCTCTTGTTAGCCAATCAGCTCTTGAGGGCACTCTATATAGGCAAGCACTGTGCACTGTCCTTCCTGCTCTTTGGCTCCGAGGTTCCGCCCACTCCCTGGTTGACTCACTTCCTGTCTCCACCGCAGCACCGGTGCAGGTAAGGTAGCAGTAGCTGCCACGGTTTGTGGTGCTTTGTCTGGCGCAGCTTTTCCTGGTGGTGCTTTGCCCGGCGCTGCCTCTCCAGGTGGTGGTTTGTCCGGCGCAGCCTCGCACGGTGCTGTTCTGCTTCACTTTGCCTTGCTTGACTGTATTGTAGCGCGCTTCACAGCTGCTTTGCTCTGTCCTGCGTTGCTTTGCTCTGCTCAGTTTGACTGCTGCCTGTTTGCCAGGCTCTGCCTCCTCCATCCTCCCAGCTCTGCATGTAATTAACAGGCCTGAGGAGCAGGCCGGTGCGGTGATTCTGGCCATTTGTGTGTCCTGACTGTATTGGGCTTATATTTATTTTTAATGAGTGATAGCGTTGGGGTTGGCCCCCCTAATCTTTCTCATTTTCTGAATTTGGTTTGATCACTGATTTGAGTGTTTTCTCTTTGTTTTTTTAACTCTGTTTTTGTTTTGCTAAGGCTGATTGTTTATTTGATGCCAGCCTGGTAAATTTCTACGGCTGAAATTCTTTTGTTGTGTTATACATTAGAATTTCGTGTACAGTTGCTTTTGGTTGATTGTTTTTTTTTAATTTGTTATTTTTAACAGCGTAATATTGGTAAATTGTTTTGAGTTATTGTTATTTTTAACTGTTTTGATTTTGATAAATTGTATTTTTTTGTTATTTTTGATAGCTTAATTTTGGTAGATTGTTTCTTTAAGTAACTGTTGTTTTAAAAAGCTTAATTTTGGTAAACTGTTCTTTTTTTAGTTATTGTGTTTTGATTTAGGGTATTCAACCCCACTAATTCCCCTTCTCCTTTCAGGACTGGAAGCTTACGGTGGTGGTCCTGGTGTCCTGGTGGTGGTATCCCCCTCCTGTATGGTGTGTAGCCCGTGGCTTCTGGGATTCCTCTTCCCTTCACGATCCCAGTTCCTCCCACTGGTAAGCTCCAGCCCTGCTAGGGTTCCTCCCTCCCTTTCCTTGTGTGTATGGTGTTTCCTTTTAAAGGAATTCAATTTTGTAACTTGGTGAAAATAAAGTATCTGTGTATATTTTTTTGTACCTGGACCACATCTCATGCTCTGTTTGTAAAACAAACCTGGGTGCTTTATTAACTGTACTGTGGTTTAAGTATTTCCCTGGGCGAAATTCCCAGGGTGGTGTTGCCAGGCTTTTCAGTAGTTGGATAAAATTAATAAATTTGCACCTACCCTCACCCTTGAGTGAGGGTGTGTTTAGCCGCTCCTTGCCACATATATAAAGGTTTCAGAGCAACATACGCTCCCCTCCAGACGACATCTATTCCAGGGAAGGCCTTGTGTATTTCAGCAGGACAATGCAAAACCACATACTGCAGCTATTACAACAGCATGGGTTCGTAGTAGAAGAGTCCGTGTGCTGAACTGGCCTGCCTGCAGTCCTGATCTCTCACCGATTGAGAACATTTGGCGCATAATTAAATGAAAAGTGCATCAAAGGAGACCCAAAACTCTCCAGCAGCTGGAAGCCTGTATTAAACAAGAGTGGGATCAAATTCCAATGGCTAAACTCAAGAAACTTGTCTCCTCAATGCCCAGATGCCTCCACTCTGTGTTAAAAAGAAGAGGGGATGCTACACCATGGTAAACAGGCCCCTGTCCCAACTTTTTTGAGACCTGCAGTAGCCATCAAATTTGAAATGAGCTCATTTTGTGGATAAAATTGTAAAATTTCTCAGTTTCATCATTTGCTATGTTATCTCTGTTCTACTGAATAAAATACTGGCTGGTGTGATTTGAAAGTCATTGCGTTTTGATTTAATTCACAATTTACACTTTGTCCCAACTATTTCGGAATAGGGGTTGTAATATCACAGTACTGTTGACTGTGGTAATACTATAGTTATAATATGATGGCTTTAGTACTACTCTAGTTTTTCTATACAAACTATAGTAATACTATAGTTGTGCCAAAAAACTAATATAGTATTACTAAGAAATAAGTATAGGATATTTTTATGAGGTCCTGATCTGACACACCCAGTTCAGCCAGTCAAGTATGCCACTAATGAGCAGATCAGCTGTATCAGGCGTGTCAGATCAGGGACACATATAAACTGTGCTGGGCAGAGGTACTGCTGGATCACAGCTGGGGAACACTGTGCTAAATGTCAATAATGTTATCTGATGTAATTAGCTGATGCCAGATGTTTTCTTGTACATTTTCAACGGGGACCCAGGTAGCCAGCATCTCCAGGGGAGGTCAGTGCCGGGCCGTGATGAGCGCGAGACAGAATTCATGCAGATCAGGCCCGTAGTTTTGCATGTTATTTGGGGAAGGTATTTTTAGGTGAAGAGTTATCCTCACCATGCTGCATTAAGTGAAAAATGATTTTTGAAACCCCATTTAGTCATGATGGATGCATCCTCGGCGAGTGTGAGCCACTGCTTACCATTACCTGCTCAGTTTCATTTCCTGCTTGCGAAGTTGGCTAAATGAAAATCATAAAACATTCTTTAGGTCGGAACATCTGAAATGAGGCTAGAAATTAAAGCACTGAGGGGCGTCTCAGAGCCAAGAACCCCCAGGAAAAAGCAACGGATCAAATAGGACAGCCACAGAGGAGTTTTAATATCAAACAGCACAACCACAAACCTCAATTTCAATGAAGTTGGGAAATTGTGTAAAACATGAATAGAAACAGAATGCAATGATTTGCAAATCTCAAAAACCCTCATTTCATTCACAATAGAACATAGACAACATATCTGATGTTGAAAGTGAGACATTTTACCATTTCATGAAAAATATTGGCTCAATTCGAATATGATGGCAGCAACACATCTCAAAAAAGTTGGGGGCAACAAAAGGCTGGAAAAGTAAAAGGTACTGACAAAAAACAGCTGGAGGAGCATTTTACAACTTATAAGGTTAATTGGCAACAGGTCAGTAACATGACTGGGTACAAAAAAAAGAATTTTACTGAGGCAGAGTCTCTCAGAAGTAAAGATAGGCAGAGGCTCACCAATCTGTGAAAAACTGAGTCTAAAAATCTCAGAAAAATTTCAGAAAAATGTTCCTCAATGTGAAATTGCGAAGATTTTTAATATCCCACCATCTACAGTACATAATATCATCAAAAAATTCAGACAATATGGAGAAATGTCTGTGCGCAAGGGACAAGGCTGAAGGTCAATATTGGATGCTCGTGATCTTCGGGCCCTCAGGCGGCACTGCATTAAAAACAGGCATGATTCTGCACTGGAATACACTGCATGGGCTCAGGAACACTTCCAGAAATCATTGTCTGTGAACACAGTTTGCTGTGCAATCCACAAATGCAAGTTAAAGCTGGATCATGCAAAGAAGAAGCCACGTATAAACATGATTCAGAAATGCTGCCGTCTTCTCTGGGCCAAAGCTCATTTAAAATGGACTGAGGCAAAATAGAAAACTGTTCTGTGGTCAGATGAATCAAAATTTGAAATTCTTTTTGGAAACCACGAATGCCATGTCGCGCGGACTAAAGAGCAGAGGGACCATCCAGCTTGTTACCAGCACTCAGTTCAAAAGCCTGCACCTCTGACGGTATGGGGTTGCATTAATGCCTACGGCGTGGGCAGCTTACAGATCTGGATCGGCATTATCAATGCTGAAAAGTATAAAGAGGTTTTACAACAACGTCTCTTTCAGGGAAGGCCTTGCATATTTCAGCAAGACAATGCTAACCCACATACTGCATCCATCACAACAGCATGGCTTCGCTATAGAAGTGTCCAGGTGCTGAAATGGTCTGCTTGCAGTCCAGATCTTTCACCAATAGAAAACATTTGATGCATTATAAAACGAAAAATCTGGCTTTGAAGACCCAGGACTGTTGAGCAGCTAGAATCCTACAAAACCCAAAACCAGTGAAGTTGGCACGTTGTGTAAATCGTTAATAAAAACAGAATACAATGATTTGCAAATCCTTTTCAACCTATATTCAATTGAATACACTGCAAAGACAAGTTACTTAATGTTCGAACAGGTAAACTTTGTAATTTTTTGCAAATATTAGCTCATTTGGAATTTGATGCCTGCAACATGTTTCAAAAAAGCTGGCACAAGTGGCAAAAAAGACAGAGAGTTGAGGAATGCTCATCAAACACTTATTTGGAACATCCCACAGGTGAACGGGCTAATTGGGAACAGGTGGGTGCCATGATTGGGTATAAAAGCAGCTTCCCTGAAATGCTCAGTCATTCACAAACAAGGATGGGGCGAGGGTCACCACTTAGTGAACAAATGCGTGAGCTGATTGTCGAACAGTTTAAAAACAACATTCCTCAACGAGCTATTGCAAGAAATTTAGGGATTTCATCATCTACGGTCCGTAATATCGTCAAAAGGTTCAGAGAATCTGGAGAAATCACTGCACGTAAGCGACAAGGCCGAAAACCAACATTGAATGCCCGTGACCTTCGATCCCTCAGGCGGTACTGCATCAAAAACCGACATCAGTGTGTAAAGGACATCACCACATGGGCTCAGGAACACTTCAGAAAACCACTGTCAGTAACGACAGTTCGTCGCTACATCTGCAAGTGCAATTTAAAACTCTACAATGCAAAGCGAAAAGCCATTTATCAACAGCACCCAGAACGCCGCCCGGCTTCGCTGGGCCCAAGCTCATCTAAGATGGACTGATGCAAAGTGGAAAAAGTGTTCTGTGGTCTGACGAGTCCACATTTCAAATTGTTTTTGGAAACTGTGGACGTCGTGGTCCTCCGGACCAAAGAGGAAAAAGAACCATCCGGACTGTTATAGGCGCAAAGTTCAAAAGCCAGCATCTGTGATGGTATGGGGGTGTATTAGTGCCCAAGGCATGGGCAACTTACACATATGTGAAGGCATCATTAATGCTGAAAGGTACATACAGGTTTTGGAGCAACATATGTTGCCATCCAAGCAACGTCTTTTTCATGGACGCCCCTGCTTATTTCAGCAAGACAATGCCAAGCCACATTCCGCACGTGTTACAACAGCATGGCTCCGTAGTAAAAGAGTGCGGGTACTAGACTGGCCTGCCTGTAGTCCAGACCTGTCTCCCATTGAAAATGTGTGGCGCATTATGAAGCGTAAAATACGACAACGGAGACCCCGGACTGTTGAACAACTTAAGCTGTACATCAAGCAAGAATGGGAAAGAGTTCCACCTGAAAAGCTTCAAAAATTGGTCTCCTCAGTTCCCAAACGTTTACTGAGTGTCGTTAAAAGGAAAGGTGATGTAACACAGTGGTAAAAAGGCCCCTGTGCCAACTTTTTTGCAATGTGTTGCTGCCTTTAAATTCTAAGTTAATGATTATTTGCAAAAAAAAAATAAAGTTTCTCAGTTTGAACATTAAACATCTTGTCTTTGCAGTGTATTCAATTGAATATAAGTTGAAAAGGATTTGCAAATCATTGTATTCTGTTTTTATCTACGATTTACATAACGTGCCAACTTCACTGGTTTTGGGTTTTGTACATCAGACAAGAGTGGGACAACATTCCTCTTCCAAAACTCCAGCAACTGGTCTCTTCACTTCCCAGACATTTACAGACTCTTGTTAAAAGAAGAGGGGATACTACACAGTGGTAAACATGGCCCTGTCCCAACTTTTTTGAGATGGGTTGCTACCATCAAATTCAAAACGAGCTAATATTTTTTCATGAAATGGTAAAATGTCTCACTTTCAACATCTGATATGTTGTCTATGTTCTATTGTGAATAAAACGTGGGTTTATGAGATTTGCAAATCATTGCATTGTGTTTTTATTCACGTTTTACACAATGTCCCAACTTTGTTGGAATTGGGGTTTGTATCACAAAGAGCTGCCAAAAGATCCTCTTTGGCTGAAATATGGCAGTCAGCGAATATCTTGAGCTGTAAATCTTGCAAACATGCCAGACAGAATGCGTATGCTCTGCTCTGTGCTGCCTGTCACTGGTGTATTGGATTGTAGCAGGGCTGCCTTCAGAGGGCAAAGGGCTTTCAGGTTATGTTCCGAGCAGAGATGCTTTTGTTTGGCAAACCAGTCATCAGCCTGGATCGTGCAGCTGTCCGCAGGAAACCAAGGTTCTCAACTGGAAAAACTCATCTGCAGTTGAAAATCAGATTCAACGCGGCATAGTTGCCAAATTTAGACTGCTCGTCTCTCTTAACAAGAAGACAAGATGTGCTCTCCTTCGTGCACCTTTTAAAAAATTCTGCTGACATGGAGATATCAAATATGATATTTTTATATGCAAAAGTTCTATGAATATGTCTAAGGATAAATTAGATTGTATCAAAGGCTTTGCAGGAGAATAAAAAAACTTTAAAAATCTGTAGATCTGAGTATGAACTCATTACAAACTTACTGCGACTAGCCAAAATATCACTGGTTGGATGTGCTTTCTTGTGATCCACACTTTGGATATATTGGCACATAAAAATGCTGGGGCTGTTTTAAATTCTAAATCAAAAGAATTCAGCCTCCCTGGAGCCGCAATATTGCGTCCTCTCCGCTCACGTCTCTTCGTGCTCAGAGATGTATCACAAGTACATTGCGAGATAAAAGCATTTTGAGCACATTCCTGCCTTTATGGTGTTGTCTCATGTCAAGCCAGAGAAGTTCTGCAACGGCACTATCAAACCAGCACCGATCGCAAGCTGAGAAACCGTTGTAAATCCGAATGACTGCCAGGAAATGTTTTCCTCCGCTCCGAGCACAAAGCAGATTCTTGCAGACTCACTCTCAGGCCTGCTATGTTCACTTAACTTCAATATCATTCTCGCTTCGGCGAGAACCCAGAAGTTTTGTCGCTGGCAACTTTCAAATCAACGTTGGGCGAGGAACTGTGACCACAACAGCTGACTTTAATTTCATCTGAACATGCATGGAAACAGCTGCTGCGGTCGGGGATTTTTTTACAAAACAAATTTTTCGCTCTATCTGGCGGTGAATGAACGCTGCCAGTTTGCAACGGAGACATGGAGATGAAATGCCTACGTGGTAATTTCATATCTTTATCAACGTCAAGCGAGATTATAAACAAAAGAAGCGTCAGCCAAGTTTTAACTTCGCCAGCGGAAATAATGTCTGTGTAATCCCGCAGATTGCCAAACCTTCAGAAATGTCTTGCTCGGGCTGTCGTTTTTAAACAAGGAATACATGGTGCGCTCACTTGGCCTGACTGTTTTCATTTTTTTTTTTTTTTTTTCTACACGTCAATGAAGCAATAAATGAGTCAGAGCTACAGTTTTACAGCCGGAGATTCACAGGAATGGAGCCAGTGTTTGTAATTGCGTATCATCAAGCAGACGTGCCATTCAGCTCAGTCTGATTAAAATGACTATTTTGGCTACACTATTGACCCAGGTGATGATTACGCAATTTATAACGTACAAGACTGGCTAAAGGCCAGAATTTGGCGCAACTGGGTCAGAAGTGGGGTATTGCGGATAGAAGAAGCAAGAAAAACGCCTTTCCACCCTCTAACCCTGATGTCATGTCGCCTTTTTTCCTGCTTAACAGAGAAGCCTGACAACAGAGGGTCTATATTTCCTGTTCTTATAAAGTCCTTTTCTCCCACGAATTAGCTTGGAAATGACGCATTTTGTTGTCAGATTCAGAAAATTGAAAAATCACCGCTAAGTGGGTCAAAAGCACTCTGAAAGCTTTGTAAAGAAAATAAATGTGACACCACCACCGGCAGGCCCGGATATAAGCGCAATATAAAGGCTCTCTCATATTTAAAAAACAATCTTTATGTGACAAAATGAAAGATAACAGGGATTTCTTGTCGGATGAGCCCGCAGTGTGATGCTTTGACAGCGCGAGCATCAATCAGAGCCAGTTTCTGCGATCGGACTGCGGCTGTGACCGCGGGGAGGCCGTGGCGGAGCCCGGCTCTGGCTAATGCGGAGCCATTTCTCCACACATCAGCCCGTGAGGCGGGGAGGGGACCAGACTGGATATGAAACTAAAAAAAAAAAAAAAAAAAAAAAATCAGAAAACCGTTTTATTTCACGGTGCATCTCGCTTCAGCGGCGCGTCTCTCGCTCTGTCGCTCCCTCCCCTCCGACCCTTAAGCGGGGTTCTGTTATATTTTCCTATCTCTCCAAAAACTCACAGGCTCTGCAGTGGAAGTCTGTGAAATACCCAGGTCAGGGACCTCGCTCTGACACTTTCTCCCGCTGAAATGGGAAAACGATTCAAACCTGCCAGCTTGCAGTCACCCGATTAAATTTGTCCCATATTGGATGCACAGCGCCGTAAATTGTGGATTTGACGGGTTTTTCCCCCCAAAGAATGGTGCCGAAACCTTGCATAAGTCCTCAAATATATTGCACATTTGCAGTAAGTCATTTTACACATTATAAACTTGGTGGCCTTTTTATTAGGTACACCCATGCTCCTGCTTGTTAATGCAAATAACCGATCAGGCAAACATTGGCCGGACTATGCTGACACGGTCAAGAGGTTCAGTTCCGTCCAAACAGCAGAACTGGGGAAGAAATGTATTCTGTCTTGATAAAGGATAGGGGTGTCCAATGCAGGAATTAGACAGGTGTGCCTAATAAAGTGACCGCTGAGTGTATTTCCACAGTCGCGATACATGGCCCCATAGAAACAGTGTCTCCTTTATGCTGGAACTTATAACCATGGAAACTTGTACATACATAAATGAGCTATTTATATCATTTTGCATTGTGACTTGTACCCACTTGCTTTGTTTTTTACCCATTTTTCTGATCGCTTTTTATGATGCCGCCAACCCAGCGTTCAAATAAAATGCAGAAAGTCATAAAATTTCTCTGCATATAAAGAAGCTCTCCATTGCTGAATTTAACATAAACTGGGGCTATATTGAACTGCTGTTCTCAAAATATTGTCACATATTTAACATTTTTCCATATCGTAGAGCCCTTTTATGACTGACTCAATTTGTGTTTGTGTGTCTTGTGTCAGTATTAAAGTCGAAAATAAAATGGCCCATAAAACAGTGAAAATATGCACCATTTTAATCATGTGCGCCAGCCAGCAATATTCTAAGCTGTACAGCTCTTATCTGTAATTGGAAATATAGAGAGCTGCATTCAGAACCGACACTGTTGAGATTAAATACTGAGGGAAAAAAATCTGAATTTTTATGACACAAGAGAAAAAAAATATTAGGAATAATTTCAAAGACAGGGCATAATCGTCATGGTCCTCAAGAAATAAATCATAATTATAATGATGAATACTGCTTGTTTTAATTATGGGAATGGAAACCAAGAGAATCTCCACAGTATGATTTTAAGTGCAGCTTATTATTTGCGTAAGACACTGGACATTATCTGACCACGCCCCTCCACGGCTGAGGCTCTTATGCAACCGTACATGCAGCAAAGTTTCATCAAATAAAAAGATAAGTGCATGACTGTTCGTACATGACTGATTAAAGACGAGCCATCAATAACTGGGCATGTTGATATTCATGCAGTTCCTTTAGATACGGTGAAATATGAAAATAGTGGTCATTGATATTGAGCCGCCCTTTGTGTGACCACCACGCGGCGACCAGCTAACCACTGTTTCAGAGGAGTTTGATGATGGCAGAAAAATATTAAAATAACTTCTGCTGTTATTCCCCCGGAAGATTAATTTTCTCTTAACTTTTTTTTTTTTTTTTCTTCTGTGGTTGCGTAGGATAACTCTGGAGCAGTGGATTCAGAGCCCATGCAAATGAGCAGAGCAGGAACTGTGGTCTGGCAGTAAAATGATTAATATCACAGCATGTAATGTTGACTTTTTTTTCTCGTAACGGTAATTTAAATAGTGAACATGAATGAGATGCATGCATTGTAATGATAGTTTTAACTCCAAACATTACGAATATAGTCCTCTCATGCAATAGGCGAAATTTAACAGGATGTTTGTAAAATATAATGCTGCACATTTTAGCTCCTGAATAATAGAAGCTTAACCCTTAGAGCGCTGAGACAAATTTTCAAAAAATTATAAATTAAATTATCTTGTGCTGTTGACAACCTGCCATGTAGCAACTTGTTTAAAAGGGCTCCCCCTGCAGGAGCACTTTTAACCCTTTGAGCGCTGAATAAATTTTCAAGGAATTAAAAATTTACTTATCCTGAGCTGTTGGAAACCTATCATGTGGCAACTTGTTTAAAAGAGCTCCCACATGATAGGTTTTCAACAGCATTTGATTTTGATATCTTACATCATTGGGCAACTATAGTTGCCTATAGTGCTGAAAGGGTTAAACAAGTCACCACGTGAAAGGTTTTCAACAGCTTTGAATTTGATATCTTACATCATTGAGCAACACTATTTGTATTTAGTGCTCTAAGGGTTAACAGGGAAATCATGCACGGATAAGAGATTTTACCACACAGAGGTTCTCATGCAAGCACATAAGTGGAGATCCAGTTTAATTTCCATCATTAAGAAACAGTAAGGCATAATTTTGTACGATAAACAAAAATAATGAGTATCTTTATATACATGTACACTGTAATGCATTTCAAGACTGTTAAACTTTGGAACCAAAGTTCACCAGCTGCCTTAATAATGTGAGTAAACTCAACTTGAATATAAGCTTTGTTTCAACTGACAAATACTCAAGACAATGAATAACTTTCGGTCCATCTTTTGAAAACGTATGACTTTGTAAGGGCTGTGCTTCGTACACAGTTCAGGTGCACGGAGGACAGGAAGTTCTAGACTGGACTCAGGTGCAAGGATGGACTTGATAGTTTATTATGCCTACTGCGCAACAGAAGGCACGCACGAAGCAATACAAAACAAATAGGAATCAAGGTTCCTTATTAAACACTATTGGTAATACAGACTCTGGGCATAGGCTTCGGTAACATCGTATTACAAAATAGAAAAATAACAGGAATCACGGTTCCTTAATATAAAGCGCTAGATGAAACACTGGCTCTAAGTACACAGCACCAAGTTAGAGTTAGAGTTTAAGTACACGTGAAACGCGGGGAATACTTCTATGCAAGACTATGAATGCAACACAAGTATGTAGTTACAAGACTTCACAGTGTCTAAGCGCGAAGCTCGGTCATAAATCGCACTCTACTACCACACAGAGGAAATGAGACACAGATGCAGGCGATGATTGAGGAGTGAAGAATGCAGTCCGGGTCTTAGTAGACTGGTGAGCTGGATGGCTGGAGGCGTGGCCTGACAGACTTTGAGTTCAATACTGAAAACTTGTCATGACAAGCATGGTTAAAGAGAAGAAATAAGATCACACTTAAAGGAGCTGTGTCACGATCGCTGCACATGCTCAGAAGTTACATCTCAAAAAAGTTAATCTGCTTGACTGCAAGTCATAATCTGATTCCATCCTTGCCAATTCGTCCATGTTTTGCATTGTATTTATACATAATAGTTATTCCAGCATTTTGCTTTTTTAGATTAAGGAGTTTTAATGGAAATTCGAGGGTTCAAAGTGCCATTTTAAATTTTAGCCAAGGGATATGAAGACTGTAAGCTGGTTGCCATTGTCAATAATCATAGAAGAAAAAAATACCTTCTAGATTTTGACTTGCAGTTGAGTGGATTTAGTTCATTCATAGTTGTGAGCATGTGCAGTAATCGTGACACAGCTCTTTTAATAGGAGCGACTTGATATACAATACAGCATATCGCAAGGCGGATATGATAATTGATAATGACGGATCAACTGTCAAAATGTAGACGACTGAACTCCCGCCCATATCCGCGCGCGATCAAACACTTATAATTGCGATTTATAGCGTTCACTTCCAAGACGTGGACACAGCCTTAGATAAGAATTTAGCGGCATTTTTTAAGTTCATATCCACGATGGTTTTCTTTTGTGAAGCTTCACAATACTTATTGCATAGTTAGAAAACTAAGTCAAATCACAGTCAAGTTCGAATACGATAGCACGGTGGCAGAGCTAGATCGAGCGAGAACACCACAGTATACAGTACAGCGAAAATGCCATCTCACCGAGTCATATTGTACATATGTGATGTTTATTTAATTTTTAGTATTATACTGTTTAAAAAGATCAGAATTAAGACAATAATTCAAATAATAAATTAAATCTTAGATATTCACTTCATCACTTACGTGCCGCAGCGTTTCGGGCTTTGTAGCCTAGCCTGCGGCTGCATGCATTGGCTTGGCGAAGCTGGCCCTATTACCGGAAGTGCGGACGTCTGCAAGAAATCCCCTTCATTCATCTCATCTCCCGATTTACGACAGTTTTGTGCTATATCAGGTTGCTCCTATTGGGTTATCATATTTTGCAATGTACTTTCAGATAAAATAATGTGATATGTTTTGCATGCAAGAGATTAACTTTATGACTAAAACACACATGCATGAGTCATTGCTGAACTAACAGAAGCGCTACCTCATTAATCAGAGCTCGATTGGGTGATCATTCTACAGTTATTCAGAAATGAAAACAGAATGGAAACAATAACCTGTTCAAAAAGAGAGGGATGCCTTTATGATATCGGCGTTTCAGGAGCTTGTCCGAGTTAGCGCATCGCTGTCGTCCATCTGGACTGTTCTCGGCTAGAATGTGCAGACCTGGCAACCGTTCCAGGCAAATGCTGCTCGTCTGCAACCGGCCAATCGCAAGGCCTGGGCAAAATGAAGGCAGCTCCGCGTTTACAAAAAGACTAACTACCACTGTCAATGATACAGCACCGTGGGGAAGAGGGTCACCCACGACACAAATGGTCGAGTATATTTAGAAAGCGAGAGTGCTTTGGATTTTGCTGTGTGAACCATGTAATTTTGGATTAGGACAGTGAACATAATAAGTCAATATGGCTCATTCACTGTCCTCCATTTTCTCAGCCACACATCCTGCTGCCTTGCCAGGTCAATACTTCTTGGTCTTTCAGTAACCTTCATTAGACAGTCTGTCTGCGGCTAAATGGAACCAATTTGTGGAGACATGAGCATGCATGGAGTTTAAGCAACTGCCACACGATAGCGTCTGTTTTTTTTAACCCTTTCAGCGCCGTGGGCAACTATAGTTGTCCAATGATGTAAGATATCAAAGTCAGATGCTGTTGAAAACCTATCATGCGGCAACTTGTTTAAAAGAGCTCCCGCAAGGGAGCTCTTTTAAACAAGTTGCCACATGATGGGTTTTCAACAGCTCAGGATAACTACATTTTTTATTCCTTGAAAATGTATTCGGCGCTCAAAGGGTTGAAGACCACTGATGCATTTTGTGAGCATGTGCAATGCACAGTTTTAAAATCCAAGTGATGCTACCAACGTGGCCCTTAGATGCAACCTTGGCTAAAGATCGCTCTGAATTCTATCTCTGTCATTTCTTTCTTAAACGTCTTGACGACCCATTAGTATGGCACTTTTCAACCAAATACATCACAATCTCTTCCTGGCCTCAGTCCCGAGTGCAAAGTGACTAAAAATAGGTGTTATTGCAGGACGCTTAAGCTGATAAACTAACTCCTGCTCCCTTTAGCTAAAATGGTATAACCCTAAATAAGCAGAGTTATAGAGGGCTAAGATTATGCAGACGGAGTCCTTCAAAAAAAAAAAAATCAATAAATTTGGTTCTAATCATAGATTAACAACTGATCATAGGCTAAATCTACAGCTAGCTGATCAACCTACATGACAGCTGAAGACAACCGAGCTTCTGGATCATGGCTTGATTGCTCATTAACTTGGTCTGAACATGTCAGCAGTATAATCTCCAACGGAGACGGACGGAGCCGTTGCAGTCACAAGGAAATGTGCGTCATTCCTTCTACCCTCGCTGTTCAACCAAACTGTTTGTACTCTGGTTCTACGCCATTTCGATGATCACTCGGTGATTTTAGCATCTGCTTCGAATGGCTGCTTATTAAGTAACAAATTGCATAAAATAAGGCAGCTTGACTCGTCCTGGGCTGCTCTTCAAGGTACGGCCTCGCTGATATGCATGTTAGTTTGAGCTGGTTAAATGTTGAGAAAAGACCATCAGCCAACTTTCTCATTCAACGCTATTCAAACTCAAAATCCCAAATTTATTTTTGATAAAATAATTTACAGTTTGGCAGTGCATACACATTCCAATAGAGGGGCCAGAAGCGGGCAGATGACCCAACCTCGTGCAAAATCCAACAAAATGCAAAAAACCGTTGTGTTCAGGTCTATAGAGGCATGGAACTCTCTTCCAAGTGGCACCAGGGACATCGAGAGTAGGGAAAATGTCAAAAAATGGCATTGAGCTCTCACCCACAAGGCAGCCAATGATGAATTTCTTGGGCTTGGTTTGTGAATACTTTATTTTGTCTGGTTTGTGATTGTTTTTCCTGTCTGTTTGTGATGGAATATAATGTCTTTATGTGATGTCAGGTATATGTGTTATGTATTGTTTAATGTCGTAATGTAATTATGGTTTTTGGACCCTAGGAAGACTAGCTGGTCGTTTAGACGTCAGCTAATGGGGATCTTTTTTAATAAACAAATAAACAAGCCAGAGCTGAAATCTCTTTGGGCCTGTTTCACAGGCACTGATTAAGTTTCATCCAGAACAAAATTTAATCCCAACCTTTTCAAATCTTCTAAAATCAAATTAAAAAAAAAAACAACTGCATGAACATCAATTAGGATGAATTTTTTATAACAAATTTTTTTATTACTTTTTAAAAATGAAAGCTCTATAAACATTCAGTTAAACCTCGGGAGCTTGCAGAGAGAAAAGGCATTGATGGCGACACTGTTTCAAAGGTCCAAAACAAAGGAACTGTGGGTTGCACACTGACTCACATCTTTTATTTTTTTTTATTTTTATTTATTTATTTACTGCGGACAGCGAGGATGAAGATTTAGAGATGGGGGAAGATTCCTCTCAAGGGCAGGACAGTATTTATTCATCTTACAGCGCCTCCCCGCAGATTGCTCCGGACTTAAAGTTGAATCGTTGTGATTAGAGACCTTCATCCTTCACTGGCAAACGGCCGTGATTTTTCCCCACTCACTGCACCTGCGACTCACAATGGGGAAGGAATGGTTTTTAAAGTGCCTTACAACTGCAGTTTGCTCATATTCTATAAAGAGAAATGTTTGCATAACAGTTCTGTGCGGTTGTTTGACCAGAGATTTTATTTGTCAAGAAATGGCGAATATTTCAGTGTAATCAAGGGTTGTATTACAAAATAGCATGACGGGAAAACATATTTAATGCGCGTTTTGCAAAAAGTGGTCAGCTCTTATGAAAGAAGAGTCAATGAAAAGGTGCTTCTTAAAGCCAAGAGGGCCAGAGAACTTTCCCAAGGCTTTGCTTTGTAGCAGCTGCCAAGGAACATACAACAAAAGAGAATCGATGAAGAAGCAATAGCAGAGATAAGGGAAATATGGGAAGGATAAACAAAAGCGATGCAGTTGCACAGTTTTAAACATGGTTCCTTTACCTTCTTGGACTATCAGCTGAACTATTGAAAAGCCTTATGCTAAATATGCTGAAGTGGCATATTCACACACCGAACATGGGAAAATGCCTTTAAGAGTTGCATATGTCAATTTTCTGAATTTTCTCAAAATAAAATCATTTAGCAGATTTTATTGATCTCTTATGTGTACAGTCAGACCCTTTTTCCCCAAAATAAGTATTTTGTGACCTAAGTACTTTTAGCACCTGGGTCTTCAATTTAAACACTCAACACAACTTTCATGTTCTGTCTCACGGCTCAGCTCCAGGCTTCCCTCTGTGTTTCAGACGATCTGATAAATGTGAGTTGAGCGATTAACTCGTGTGGTTTGTGTAATTATTTCGGCTGTGTTTCTGGTGGTGTGGTCAGTATTCCCACAGGATTTCTCATTGTTGGTGTTCCGTTGCTTTGCCATTGTTTTGTTACATTTTTTCTGTGATCTCCACCTTTTTCAGTAAATCAGTTATTGTCCCTGTTCTGCAGCCTTTTCGTGCCTGTGTTTACCTGCCCACATCTGTGTGCCCCCCCCCCCTTCTGTTTCCCTAATTGTGTCATTTCCTTGTTTGTAGCCACGCCCCTCTTGGCTCTCCCCTGCCTTCCACTCTAACTGTCCCTCTACACAACCCCTCTGTTTTCCTTTCTTCCCCACAAGTCTGTCTCAGACTTATGTGTTTTGTTTCATTTTAACCTTTTTCCTGACTTTACGTCCTGTGTTGTAATTACCTTTGTTATTCAGTTTACGAGTTTTTGATTGGCCCTCAGTTTCTTGTTTCCCTCTGGTTCCTGGATCTTTGCCTGTACTTTGACTGAGCCTCTGCCTCCTGATTTTTGGACTGCTTTTCCTCCTCTTGTCTTTGACACAGACAGTTGACCTTGGGTCGGGTCCGTTCACCATTCTGACACTCATAGATCAGACACAATTACTGCGGCAGCAGCTGGAACAAGATCAACAACGCTGAATGCTCACGTACACACGCACAAAACGAGCGTCTAAAACACTAATCTCAATTCTGAATATTTATCACACTAATTTGCCTCTATTAGTACAAGCAATGGCCTCTTCATTTCATCAGTAATGTTCTGCTATCCATGCAAATTGAGTTTCTTTAATATATATGAGCTTCGTATCTCTCAAATCACGAGTTAATGGAAACAGTATCTGGGCAAACTACGGTGCAGAATGTCTGTACGTCAGGGTGCATGAAATCAGTGGCATGTTAACCCCACCCCCCCCCCCCCCCAACAGACAGACCCCTTCCTCATGCCAGAACAATAAAAAGATAAGATTTTTAATTGTGCCTTTGGATTATGTAAATCTCTTCACACAAACCTCGTAACCTACAGTTAATATGGCAAGGCCGCCTGTGGATATATCAAAGCTTGGCAGCCGACATTACAGTTAGTTGGCGCTTCTCTGAACGGCGTATATATATATACGTAGCGTTCCCTGATGACCCCTTCATTAAGCCCCCAGTCATTGGGTGATTCATTGCAATTCTTTAACAGCCTGGCTGTAGAGACATATTACAGCTCTCTGTGCACCACAGCTTGTGTCCGTATAACTGGGAGTGATGGTGTTGGTTTGGTTTGAATTGAGTCTTTGGGATAAAATTCCAGCACATTTCTGAAAAAAGAGGAAAAATTTTAATGTTCACAAACAGTAAAGTGAAACACACTATGATAGACCCTTGTTCCTTTTTTTGGACTCCTCTCTCTCTCTCTCTCTCTCTCTCTCTCCTCTCTCTCTCTGTTTCTCCCTCCCTCTCCCAATCTCCTTAATCATCTCATTTCCCAGCTGCTGTTCACAATTGAGAAAGTGAGCCCATTTACCAGCATGTAAGTCAGGCTGCAGAACCAAATTAAATTTCTCTCAGTGTATTAATGCTCATGAGCGCATGAAAAGATGCTTTAATTGTCCTGGTATGTAAAAAAAAAAAAAAAAAGATGGGACGAAAGTTTTTATGCTGAAGTGAGAACAATCCATAAAACTGCAGTTAATACTGCTGATTTCTCATTCACTGCTGAAGAATATGCACATTATGAGCGAGAAAACAATTGGGAACTCTCCATATCGTTTATCGCTTTAATCATACTGCTTCATTTTGAATAAACTGGATAAACAATCATTAAACATAAATTTCTTTAAAGACGCAATGTTCTCCTCTGACTTGCTGTCTTTCCCGAGATACAAAATGCTGCCATAATTTTTCTTAAATGTTTTATGCAGTCTGCAACCTTTCATCAACATTTTAATAATATTATGAGAAGGTTTTGTGTTGTGTTGGTGTACATACATCCGTATCCCATATAGCTCGGTTTAAATATGCATACATCCATATCGGACCGTCGTAAGGTACAGACAGCAGTCTCAAAACAACTTGGTTAGGTCTTGGCACAAAAACTACCCAGTTACGTGAAGGGATGGGGTTAGAATTAGGATCAGGGTTAGGTTTAGACACGGAAACTACATGGTTATGTTTAGGGTTGAGGTTAGGATTATAGTTAAAGGTCCCCTATTATGCTGATCCTTCTTTTAATACATGTAAGTAATGTTATAATGTTGGATGTCCAAACTCAACCTCTGCAAAGTTTCTAAATATAAGATACAGGGGTTTTGCCGTAGCCCAAAAACGTGATTTCCTGAACATGATTTCCTCTCTGAACAGCTCGTCCCAAGATCTGGGCAAAACCTGATGTCAGGTTGTTGCGTCCAACCAGGACAGACTTGGTCAGAGCCAATCACGGTGCTGGACCTGCCCACCTCGGAATTTATTCTATCAGACACAAACGAGCCCAAATCATTTAACGTCCACATTTATCAGTATGTCTCCCAAAACTGTTTGTACGTGTTTTTTTGGATGCGAAAAAAAAGCACAACCATTTTCTCTTCCAAAAGATAATGCCACCAGAAATGAGGACTAGCTTTCTTGTTTGCCGGTGGCAAACAGCCACACTCAAAGGGAACGTTAGCTGTTTGTGCACGGCATTTCACCGAAGACAGCTTTGTCAATAAAGGATAATTCAACGCTGGATATGCGTCTCAGCTGCTTCTCAAACCTGAAGCAATTGCATCGATCAAGCACTTGGAGCCACAAGCTGAAAGTAACGATATAACAGCAAATAATGTAGGTGAAGCCAACGTGTTACAGGTTGCTAGCAGGACCGCTAACGATAGTTAGCACTAACAACTGGCCTCAAATGCAGGCTTTGTAAACTATCTGAAGATAAAGCCTAGATTAGTAGCAACTGTCCCTGACTCACAGACGCGGAAGCAGTAAGTTTTACCATTTTGTGTTGCTTTACTGCATAAGCCTACCGAACGCGATAGCCTGTTGAATGTGGCTGTAGCACTGCGGCTAACGTAGCTAAGTTACTGTTGCTAATGTTTGTGTCCTAAATATCCAAGAGTAATATCAGGGGACATTCAACAGACGGTGTGTGAACATAAACCTCATTGGAAGATAACTTTTTATACTTGTTTGTAATTTGGATGCTTGGTACAACTGTTCATGGTAACAGAACTTACTGTCTGTCTGTAAAACCTGAATTGCAGGGTAACGTTTTTCTCTGTCGTTATGATGACCGCTTGATCACTACCGCATGTTAGTTTGCGTTTCATGCTACTTAAAAAATGCTCCTGGTTAATTTATATTCTGTAATTCAGATTGGTATGCTTATGTTACTTTGGTTAGCATCAAGGTGGTAGTTTCATCATAACGTTACCTGACCGTAGCCGCTACAGTTGAAGCTAACCGGAGATGTGTTGTGTGTATCTGCAAAGTTGGGCTGATAAGGCAGCAGTTAGACCAGACGTAAGCTTTGTGGAGCTTAGGGTACTTGTTTGGGTTTGTTTGCTGCTGCTATGAAACGATCGTTTTACTTATCCATGACCGAGGTCAGTCAGGTACTTTTCCATGGTGTGGGCTAGCTCTCTGATCCTACCGCGGTGAAAGCAATTGCGAAACACACTATAACGTGTCTGGCATAACAAAATATTTCTCTGCATTGCCGTGGCGGAATTTCATCCATCTTTGAAAATTTTACTGGCTAATAGAAAGCTGAAAAAGAGGTGGAGGTCAGATATGGATTTCGGGTGGAAGTTATCGATTTGCTAGCTCCACATAAGCAACGCTTACACAGTTTGTGTGTTTTTGCCACAAACTCATTTAGAAGCTTGGTGTCGGAACTGTGTTTCGTTTTGGTAGAAATGGTTAACAGGAGCTTTTAGCAAAGTTTCCTCTGGATAGCTAAGTGGGTATATAACATGACTATATAACAGTACCGCTACAATCACATACATGCAAGGCGAGAGAGCACAAGCAAAACACTAAAATTTCTTTCACTAAAACTTGCCACTCATCATGATCTTGCTGTAAACGCTGCTGCAATACTTCAATTGTTTCTGCCTCCCGTTCGGGGTCGGATTCGGGATCAAACAAGTATGGTCTTACAGCGATAGATGCCGCTAAGAGCTGTCTTGAAATACCTGCCATCTTAGTTTCCTGGTTTTTCGAGTCTGCACCCTCCCCCGGAATCGAAGCGGCCAGGCAGCCAATCAGAGCAGCGCCTCATTAGCATAGCCTCCCCGCCCACTCAAAACGTGCTTGTGTTTCAGGCTGGCACAGACGGGGTGAGAGAAGAGATCTCACTAGGCCTGGATGTGTGTGGGGTTTTTTTTGTAACTGAATTCTTACATTGTTTTAAAGACCCATTGGACATATTTTAAACAACTAAATACAGTACAGCATAATAGGGGAACTTTAAGATTAGATTTAGGCATCAAAACTACTTGGTTTGGTTTAGGATTTGAACTGGGGTTGGCGTTAGGGGTACAAATACAAATGACACCTCAGCTTTCTGATCAAACATGGTCGGATAGTAGTTAGATTAGAGCCACTGTCCCTTAAGTGCAAAAGTGCTGGATCGATTCCTGTCTGATGTATATTTTTCTTATGTTTACCAATGTAGTCAAATACTGTGATTTTTGCTTTGAAGTCTATGGGGATATCTATGGCATCAAAACTGACGTGAAAGGTCTCCATTCCCGGATCTATATTGACGCCCAGGACATCTGCCCAGTCGTTACTTACTGACGCCCAGGGCATGTGACGGAAACGCCATCCGTATCTTTAGGACACTGGCCATTGCTACGGTCCCCTACCTTTAGCCCGAGGACTATTGATATGGATATTTGTACCTTAGCTACAGCCTAAATAAAACACGAACCATAAACAGAAGTATCTCACGATCCAGAAAACAAAAAATGATGCTAAAGATTGAAATGGTTTGCAGTACTGCCATCCTCATCAAATGCAGTTATTTTCCCTTGACAAGCTTACATCCATATCAAACTCTAAAATGGCGGAACCACAGGTATTAAAATGAATGAGTGAAGAAGAGACAATCAGAGTCCACATTTTCAGTGGTATGAAATTTTTTCCTCCCCAGGAAGCTGTTGAAAACAGCTTAAATACATTTATATTCAAAATACATTTCATGCCTTTATGAGGGTTTTTTTTTTCATTTTGCAAGACTTCTGGAGCATCGCATGAAACTTTAATGTCTGCCTTAAAAAAAGAGACTCCAGTAATGTGAAGTCTTGTTGGAAAGGATTCTGCATAAATTGAGTTTGCAAGCTAGTTTCAACACCTTATTTGTCAGTTCTCAAGAGATCCATCTTAGTTTGTGAAAGC
This sequence comes from Gymnothorax javanicus, assembly GCA_029692085.1. NCBI lineage: Eukaryota > Metazoa > Chordata > Actinopteri > Anguilliformes > Muraenidae > Gymnothorax > Gymnothorax javanicus. Next base: position 128,824,626 of record CM056198.1, on the reverse strand, counting down.
GAGCAGCGGTTTTGACAAATGTGGCATTTGGATTCTCTGAGCTTGACAAAGTGTCACAGAAAATGTGACTAACATATTCCTAAGCTCAGGCCGGTCGGAATAACCCATATGGAATATCCCGTGTAAATATTTACCCAGAATGCACAGAAAATAGCAGCATTATACTTTTTGCATACAGTGGTGAGAACAAGGCTTGAATTTACATCTCTTACCAACCAGAATATAAACACGCAGTCTCACATCATGAGCATCACATTACTGACAGTATACATCCAGTATCTTTCTCTTTAGGTTGAAGATTGTAAACAGTAATGTTTTACCACTTTCTATTTTTCCTGGTCCCTCGACGTGCTGTGCAGGTGAAATTTCACTTGTTGAGAGACTAAAGGAAAAAAAAAACATTTGTATCAGTTTATCTAATGAATGCCTGCCATGTGCACTGAATTCCTAATGAAGAGGCAAATTTACTATGAATCTATTAGGACGCTGCTCAATAGCAAGATGTGCAAACACTGAAAGTCAGGTGAGTGATAAATGATGTGCATAATTCCTAAGCACATTCCCTCTGATGTTGTGATGGTGGCTTTCAATAAGGACTGTGACAAAAATAAGTGACTCCAGTATTTTTTTGGACTACAGTTCTAGAATACGTTTTTTCTTCTTTCACTGGCAATTGGACGTAAGCACTGGTCAGCTGATCGTTGCACAGCTGGCTATACTTCTCTCTCTCTGTTTGGAGAGCAGTGTCTCACACCTCAGAACTCTGGCCCTGGGGTCATTTACCTCACACCGAGGCAGTCAAACTCCAGTCCTGGAGGGCCGCAGTGTCTGCAGGTTTAACTCCAGTCCTGGAGGGCCACAGTGTCTGCAGGTTTAACTCCAGTCCTGGAGGGCCGCAGTGTCTGCAGGTTTAACTCCAGTCCTGGGGGGCCACAGTGTCTGCAGGTTTAACTCCAGTCCTGGGGGGCCACAGTGTCTGCAGGTTTAACTCCAGTCCTGGAGGGCCGCAGTGTCTGCAGGTTTAACTCCAGTCCTCGGGGGCCACAGTGCCTGCCGGTTTAACTCCAGTCCTGGAGGGCCACAGTGTCTGCAGGTTTAACTCCAGTCCTGGAGGGCCGCAGTGTCTGCAGGTTTAACTCCAGTCCTGGAGGGCCGCAGTGTCTGCAGGTTTAACTCCAGTCCTGGAGGGCCGCAGTGTCTGCAGGTTTAACTCCAGTCCTGGAGGGCCACAGTATCTGCAGACTTTTATGCTCTTCAAACAATTGGCAGCCAATTACTGCCGTGAGAATTAGAAGTATGAACTCCTTTGCCAATCAATGACTGAAACACCCCAAAAGCCAGGCCCACTGCGTCTCATCCTGTGAGCTCCTCTCTGCCAGCTGAGTTTATCATGACCTTTCGCCTGGGAATGAACACCACCCCCCCAAACACTCACAAATTCATGCTCTCGCTCAGCATTGGAAAATTAAATTGGACAAAATCACTTGGGTGGATAATTAGAAGTGGTTTGAATCCCATTAACTTCATCATTAGACTTGATGTATATTTGAAGGCAGTCTCTTGTCTAGGTCTATTGTCTCTGTCTTGAAACACTGAGCATATTAATGTCTGAACCAGGACACCACATCTCTTTTTCTGCAGTCTTTCCTCTTTCAATGATGAAAGCCAGGTTTTTTTTTTTTTAACTTTACTTTTTTAAGGTGCTACTTAGCTCCTGGCATTCAGTGATAAGTTCAAAAACCTGGACAGGTGCCAGAGAAGAGGGGAACATTTAATGTTTGTCTGGGATATCTCCCGAAATCTACTCAGCACTCAGTTTTCGGGTAATGGGGACGGAGCCGCGGCAGATGAAGGAGAAAGTTTTGGACACCTCTCGACGTTTCCTTCGCCAAATCGGTAAACATCAACGTGTTCTCTCTAATTCATTTTGACTGCTTCAACCCGTAGACCAGAATTTTGAAGCAAATCTTTTCCCCTGTCAATCTGTTTCTCACTCTGCAGAATCAATTTCTGCCCAGACAGGAGCTCGCTGACTGAGGAGAGACGCGACCTCCCGATTTATCTGACATGGCGGGTACAGCCTGCGTTTGTACCCTGCCTCTCACGGGGAGAAGAGATCGTGTTCTTGGCTAACTGCGGTGGCACCACGCCCGAACAGCCAGTGGATATAGATAACCTGACAACCTGATGTAAATTTTGCTTAGCGGGGTCCGTATCACCTCTGTTTACGCATTGGAAACAGAAGAAGAGGGAGGGCTGTGTCAATCTCGCTGGCATTTCCAGAGCCCGGAATTACAGCCCACCTCCTACCTGACATTTCTGTCACTACTGACGTACTGCCAGCGTGCTTTGTTTTCCTTGTAGCAACACAGCAGGTTACAGTGACGTACAACAGCTCATATAGATTTTAACTACTGTAGAAGCAATGTAAAAACAATAATATAATGCGGTGCTCAGAGGAGATGCGAAGTGACATTTAAAATCTCCACCACAAATCTTGAGATAGACTCCCACAATTAAATATGTCATTTTATCTGCAAAGTCTATGAGCAACACAACAAGCCAAACTGCAGGAATCCAGGCTCCAGCTGCGGCAGGCTCAACAAAATATTAAATCTTCAAAATATTTGAAATGAGACGCCCTGCTGTACCGTGACGCCATCTGTCCCCGTTGACTTCCACGCGCTGAAATGCCCAGTGTTAATTCAACTCTGATAGAGCATGCAAGAGAGCAGTCGGGACCAGATATACTCTGTAAGAGTTGATTTGACATTGAATATACTGCAATGGTAGGCGCAGTTCTCCTACTCCAGTCAAGTGATGCTCAATTGATTACTGGTTCTCAATCCCCCCTTCTCCATGAAAATATCTCTCTCTCCTAACTTATATTTTTCCTGCTGCTTTACTGTTTCCATAGTAACTAAAGATCCATATATGTGGGAAGAATGACATAGAAATACTGCTGTGTCTGCCTAGGACCTTGTGTTCTCAGAACTCGTGAGAAGGCGATTAAAACAAAAGAAAAAATGCGGTGGATCTTTCTATTCATCTAAATTATAGCTTGCAGGGACAAATGGAGAAGAAAAAAGTAATAAATTGCATCTTATAAATGTTCACAGAGGGATCCGAGGCGACGGGGTTTGAGTTCGCATCAGGTGTTACATTACTAGTGGCTGGAGATTGCAGACTGAGAACTTAAGCGCACAATTATTGTGCATTTTCTCTTCATTCCTTTATTCAAATGATCGAACGGTGACACATGTAAACAAATGAAGGAGCTATTTCAGTCACAAAGAGAATGAAAAACTATGAGGTCGTTTTCCAGAGTTCAAGAGTTTGACTTGCGATCCCTCCGCGAACATCGAGGCTGCGATAAAGCTACCGCAGCATCACTATTCGCCATTATGGCTTATCTGCTCCCACTTCATTATCATTTCAATCGGAACGAACTCAGTGTTGTTCATTCATTACCAAAACATACCTCGCATGGCGTATTTAATGACTGATGGCGTCCTGAGTTAATATGAGCGTGCATATAGACGTGCGAACGAGAGCGGACCAGACATAAACGCCGGGAGAGACTGCGTGCGGCTCTCGGCAAGAGAGACCAGATTATCTGCCAGAATCGGCAAACTCCTGACAGGTGGAACGTGCCGGACCTGGGAGAACAGTTTGGACCTCCGGGAGGGGGGCTGACAGACGACGGGAGACAGACGAGCGAACGAGGCGTCGCCGCCCTGAGCGTTTCCTGCTGAGCCAGTGAGGGATAAATTAAATCGTTACGGATGATTTGCGTTGCATCGTAATTACTTTTTTTTTTTGACTGGGGTTACCAGGTGCAAATCTTTTACGTTTCTTTTTTGGCTCCGCTGCTTCAGTGAACGCCTGTGCCCTTTAATAGCACCCCAGGGGTGCAGGAACTGCTGTTCTCGGTGTCCTTCGGGACCGAGCTCTTAACCGAGAACAGAGGCACCGTGACAGTGGATCGTGGCGGCCTCTTCGGGAGGTGACTGGGTGTGCTGTGTAATAGTCACGCTCCGTGGGAAGGGATCGGGCTGACACGACAGTGGGGCTGCAGGACCCCCAGCTGTATCTCCCCGCAGCCTTATCTCTCCCCGAATCACAGAGCGATAAGACCCCTCTCGGGGTCGAGCACAGCACATTAGAGCCTGTTTATCTCTCCTGCTGTGCAATTAGGGAAATGCTACACGTGAGGCGCGACTGCGTGCCCTGAATGCAAATGTTGGGGGGCAGAGTCAATATTTATCATTAAAACACTCTTCATCAGCACTGCAAAGTGTACATAAATATCCCTCAGAGTTTTTAATATAATCCGACCGAAGATTCACGGTTTCTGTGCGCGAAACGGCTCATTTGGAACCCAGCCCCGTTTTCCGAACACATGGGAGACCATCAGTGGAGCTGTAACTAAGGTTTCGCCTGAAGACTGGCACACAGACCACAGGTGCAGTTAGAAATAAACTAGCATGGGTCTTCATTAAAATAATAAAGAAAAAAGTACCAATTGCGACTCGGGCAGGTGCTGGAAATTATTATCTGTCCGGGCAGTGTTGAGGGTAGCGATGCCAGGCAGTGGTCAGACTGAGAGCAAAGGTTTGCCGTATACAAACCCAGCGCACTGCATCCATCTTGAGAGACTGACCCGAATCAATAGCTGAGATTCTTATTTTGCCTCTTTAAGGATTCAGGGTGAACTCTCCAGCAGGGATTAATTGATCGAGACTGTGATAGCCACAAACTATTAATATTTAAACAGGGCGAGCAGGAGACTTGGGAGTTTTAAAGGAGCAGTGATCGAGGCACAACGGTCATTAAGCATTTTATATCCTCATACAGGGTAGGTACGGTATATTGGAAGCACCCTTGAAAAATGGCTGAAGTAAACCACCATTACAAATACATCTACATAGGTCATTGCTTTTAATTTGAATGCTAATTAGCAGTGAAACGGCATCCAAGCAGCAGCACTTCGGTAGGTCAGAGCGAGCTAAGAGAGGGCCTAGGAGTTGGTGTCCAAGTTGCAGGAGCGTCAGCCATGTAAACGTCAAAGTACTTGAAGCAGGGACAGGAACTGCATCAGATATTAAATATAACAACAACACAGTCCAAACGGCGAGAGAAAAAACAGCACACCAGAAAAAGAATGAGCATGATCACGAGTCAGAGCTCTCTGTCAGAGACAGGCGGACTCTCAGTAGGGTAGTTGCCAATAACCACAGAACTGCAGCTCTCAAAATCACCGAGGGATTGAATCAATCCATATCCGAGCAAAATATCTCGACAGAAACAGTACATTGTGTGCCTTGCAATGCAGGAATTTACGCCATTTACGATGATTCGACCGCCCTCAGTATGAGAAGCTTGTTGTAAATGCGTGAGATGGTTTGGTTTCTAAATTATCTGTTTGTTTTGAATAATGATAGATGGCAATTACTGGGGGAAACAGAATTTTTAGCACAAAATTCAGTTAGATGTTTGAAAGGATTAAATTAAACGAAAGAAATATGGTAAATTAAATTATGTTTTGGCCATTTTTTTAGGATACGTGCTCATTTGTTTTTCTAATTTAACGAAACTCAGAATCTACAACGTATGAGTGCAGGTGGTTTGGGTTGATAATGGTCTGATGCTCCTTGTCTTACTCTGAGCATCTAGAACAGGGGTGGGCAATTCCGGTCCTGGAGGGCTGGTGTGTACGCAGGTTTTTATTTCTATCAATTACCCTGACTAATTGAGTTAACTGATTGCATACACAAATATAGATTTGTGCAATGATTAAATGTTAAAGAAAAATGTTTCATATTGGGAGAAAAGAACAATCTTTGGTGGTCATTCATGATAATTTAAAGAAATGCTCCAGAAAAGTCAGATTTCATAAATGGTTTGGCTAAATTAGATAATTAACTAATTCAAGGCCAGAAGGCCAGAAGTTGTGAAAACGTGGGACAGATACGGCCCTTGTTGCCAACCTCTGATCTAGAACCTTCCTCAGACAAGGAGAGCTCCAGGACCATGGACAGCGTCACTGTCTGTCTAAAGCCCCTTTCAGATTGACAGTTCACTCCGTATCAGCACAGCAGCAGCTCCAGAGCAGCACCGGGTTAAAGTTTGATGTGAATTGATTTACGGTGGAGTAATTTACTGCGGCGTAGTTTACCCCGGAGTAATTAAAACCACCTGTGGAGCTCCGGGGCAGCACCGGAGAAGCACCGGATTAAGTGCAATATGAATTGCACTCCTGCTCAGCACCGTATTAAATTTACTCAAGCGCGGAAATGGTCAGCGTTCGTTGAACAGTTTTAACCTCATGCCCCAAACGAAGGCGCAGGTGTCTAGGAAGTGTGTGTACTGCTGATCAGCGTCATTCGCCCTCAGTTTGATGAATGAACACATCGGTTTTTTTTCCCCCCTCGTAAAAAGTTAATATTTATTATCGCATATTTTGAATCACAGCAATAATGGCCAAGCAAAGACGAACGTGGATGTAACTGGTCAGCAGTATACCAATGCCCATAATGCATTGCGCTCGATCACGCAAAGGGAATTTCCGGCCCATGCCAAGGCTTCGGTTTAGGAAAACGATACCATAACGACTAATAGGGTGGCGAGATTTCAATATGAATGGGTCTCGCCGATTTGATGCGGACATTTTATGACTTTTATACAGTGTTTTCAGGTCGATATGAATGGGTTTAAGCAGGAGTGCTGATCCGCAGCAGCACCGGATTGCGATCGGGTGTGTAGGTATGAATGTGGTATAAAACTAACAAGGACTGGACTCCGGACTCGAGTGCAGACAGTCATATGGTTTAATCAGTTAGTAGGTGGAAGTACAGACAATTTAGGGGGAATTCAATTCAGCACAGGGGGGCAAATCCAAAATGCGGTCAATGGTCAGTCTGACGTTCAATATCCAAATAGTCAGAATGCTGAAATGAAGGGAAACCCAAATCATTGATCAGAAGGCTAGCCAAAGTTGCAGTCCAGATATCCTCAATACTCGTAGGTGTAGGGTAGGCAATCTCATAAACCCTTAACAACGGAAGTCGTAGCCAGAAATCAGAACTCCTGGAACATATGCGGCTCATTCATGACTCGAAAAAACCAGGAAACAAACTCGCAAAGATCTAACTAAAAGTATTGATATGTAAAGGAAGAAACTGAGAGGGAGTGAATGGGAGTCAGGAGTCCAGAAACAGGGAAGTGTGGCTGGGGGCGAGGTTACAAACAAGGGCACTAATGGGAGGTAATCAACATACAGAATGCAGAGAGCGAGAGGGGGAATGTGGAAATAAACAAAAGCACATGGGAACTGAGCGGAGAGTAGAGTGACGGACAGCGAAGATAACACAATAACAGAACTAATAGATCTAAACCAAAGAATAACATGAAAAAATAATAAAACACACAAAAAATATAACATTACAGATTCAAACACTGACATACTCATGGTGCATTTAGATATTTATTGGTTGTCGACTTAGTTTCGTTAGTCATCTGTCTGTCTGTTTGTCTGTTTGTTAGCAGAATATTTCAAAAAGATTGATTTCAAGATTTCAACCAAACTTTGCAGGATGGTAGAGCAGCACAAAAGGAACAAGCGATTAAATTTTGGCATATCTAGGCCAAAGTACATGTGAGATATAGGCCAAAGCACAAATCCAGCTATGCTGGCGGAGATTTGAAGTCTTTCCAATGGGCTGGATTTCCAATCAGTGTGCTTTTGGGTTTTGCTGCCACCTAGTGGTAGAATGCAACAATACCCTACATCAGCCATCGAAAATAACTCATGCACAGAGTTGCCTTGGCGTGGCGGAGGTATGCGCTCTACCAAGTGCCCTTAAGCAATATTATGTTATCCAGTTGTCCTAGGCCACACATTTAAAGTTCTGAGGCAAAGGTCAAAGTACTAAGTAACTGTTCACCACGTAACAAAATTGACCCAAGTCTCGAGTCAGACACCAGGCGATTTCGACAACAGTCCCACTAGGCGGTAGTCTTTTATTTATTTCTTTGTTTTTCATTTATTAATCAACAACACTTTTAGTGCTATATCGTGTCATACGTTGAAATCTTCTAAATGTGTAGGAATCAAATCACATGCTGTTCACTCGGATACACTAGCGTGGGAAGTGGGGGGCTGCTGGGGCTGCAGCCCCCCCTCCCTTTTCCAGCCCCTCCTGATGTCGGCTGCAGGCTCGTCTTGGATGTCACATTTTAACAGTAAAAATTAAAACAGAAAAATAAAAGCATCAATCTGCTTAAAACCCTTTGTACAGTCTGTGTCAAATACCTGTGTTTAAAAAATTTGGGTTGAAATATTTTTAAATTATTCATTTATGTATTGAGGAAACGCTTTCTTAAAGAAGCGGAAGGCGCGGACACAAACGCATTGGCAAGCTAAAACGGCGAACAGCAAGCAGAGAGGGATATCTGATTTTTTTTTCCTCCAAACAATATTTCAGAGAAAACTAAAGTAAGTGATACAAACACTTACATTACTCGTGGAGAGTGATGAGAGAACAATACAAATGATGGAAGCAACACTACTATCATCGCAATAGCTATCACCCAGGACTAGCTAACTTGTCGGTCCGGTAAAGAGCATCAGCAGCGGCTCACTCACTTAAGCGCTGCCGTGCACTGGGGATCCTTTCTAGAGAACATCGTATTTCCTGGAAGCGAATTCGGCACGGTGTGATTTGACAGATCGTTTCAATGAGGTTTGTTTGAAAATGGCGATGATTGCATTGTGTTAAAGAAATCGACCTCATTCTTTGTTTTATCTGCACAACTTCAGTGACAATTCGTTTGCTAAAGTGGGATTTAGCAACTGGGAAAAGGCAAAAGTAAGAACTTGGTCAGCATGAGTTGTCAGACCTGCACTCTGATTCATTACGTGTGTTAGCGATGCTTTAAGTAACTCCAGTCAGTGCTATGTTTTGGGAGTTTGCAGCTTGGAATCAACATTCTGCAAGGACAGTGTTGTAACATTTATTCAGATCAACTAAATTCCTGGGCCATGAAGGAATACCGCTCAGAGGGCACCATCATCGCGACACGTAGCTACCGCAGCAGCTTGTGTGACAGAATGCACTTTTTACCGAAAACTCGAGAATGGCTTTCACTTACCCGCTGTAAAAATATGTAAAAAAAAAAAAAAAAATTGCCAGTTTGGGAGAAATTTAAGAAAGCTGATTATGATCCCAAAGGGCACGATTATTTTCGCCTTTTATGCGATTAGTCTGCTGCCTGGATGTTGGCGAAACTGACAAGCTACATTCATTAAGGATAGTTGATTGAATTAAAAATTACTAATGCGATGAATCACTTTATTCAAATAGAGGATTTTGTCCGAGGATTATTTGTTTATTTTTGGGGCTGACGACCTCCTGTAGCTTATAAAACGGTGCCTAATAGCTAGGCTTACAAAGTGAAGTCCTTCTGCGCCAATGTTTTATAGAGCGCGACAGGAAGATGTTTCTGTTCTAAATGTAAAAAATGCTGAAACGGGAGATGGAATTCAGAGAAAGGGAAGTAATTCCGTATCCAACCTAAATAGCTTAAAAAAGTTTATTTCCCAGAACAATTTTAAAAGGGGCTCGCCTTTATATTTTGGAGGGTTTTATTTGTGAGAAGGTGGGGTAGGCTACTTGTCATCCCAACAATTACGTGCGCGTTTTCAATGTAGCCTGTCGGTGGTTTCTTGGTCATTTCCTCAATAATAATTTCTTAATCATTATACGATTATGTATTGGTCTTGTTAATTCAAATAATAAATTGTTTGATTGTGAATCATGCGATATCAAACGGGGAGGGGTTGTAAGCCATCATGTGTGAGACAGGTAAATCCCGGCAGTATTACCAGGAGTTGGGGTTGAAGAGGATGAAACAAATAAGGCAACAAAAGCATGATAGCTTTTTAAATGACACGTGTACAAAACAAAGAAACTTATTGGGATAAAACATAGAAAAAATTCAGGCCCCAGGACAACAAAACGATTATAAATTATAATTTTTTGTAATCAGTTATGATTTATATGGAGAGTATTCTTTTATTCCAGTACTCGTTTGCACCCGTAGTTGCTATGACCGCTGTTGCAAAGACCAACATTGTCATAACGCCCTCATGCAGCACTATTAAAAAAAAATAAATAAATAAATAAATATATATTTTTTTTAAATGACGTCACTCTTCTACTTTCAGTTGGCAGCCCCCCCTAATTCAAACATCTTCCCGCGCGCCTGCTCGGATACTCATCTTGGAGTAGTTCGTTCATTTTCAGTCTTCGCGGTGTTTTGATCACATCAGTCATAATATTAAGTCAATTTTTTTCCCTTTTCTACCAGCTGCCCTTTTAAGCTGTAAAACAAAACCTTTATTTACACTTCGTCATGTAGCATTACAACTGCAGCAGCGTTATCACACTTACACATCTATGTCAACACGTTTCGCACAGTCTGGGCTACACGGCTGAATGTTTCTGAGAGGTTTTCAGTCTGAGTGAATTCTTTCGTGCCCCATTGTAATATCAAGAGTCAAGCTGACAGCCTCTTGTTTGCAAACAGAGGTCCATAAATGCACATAGGGACTGTTTACCTGTGAAACTACGGCTCTGGTACATTGGTTTTTCAATGCAATACTTTCTTTTGTCAGGAGTGTTCAGATTCAGCCAAATCACTATACCGATACTCAATGTGTCACTACGTTTTGAATGTCTGTGGTTGAGTGGCATCATGAATCTTGAGACAGAGGTTTTTAATAGCGAACATGTTTTACCTCCTTCATGCCACTGCTTTCATTGTGCCATATATAAATGTTAACAATCATATTGAATGTTGCCAAACCACACTGTCTTAAACAGACAGTTCTCCCAGCTGTTTTGGAGAGGGCCGTTACGGAGTTGTTCAGGCATTCTTCCGGTGTGTAGTCCGTTAGCTATTATGAGATATACCCAAATAAGCGGTGTCCCTCGTAACCTCTGAGTTAATGCAGACATCTGGTCAGCGTGTGAGACGAGCACATATCGGTCCATTTGACACGCAGCGGAACTAACATAGCATGTTCTCAGAGCGGTGACTAAAAAAAAGAGGACTCCGATAGCAATGAAGTCTAACTTCTATAAAGTAACACGTCAATTCAAATTGGATTTACATTATTAAATTGGAGTCAGATAAATAGAAGGAGAGGAGGATGTTTTTAAACTAAGTGTATAAGATCTCCGTCCCAGCAGTGTCTATAGGACTCAGATACCTTCGCCCTGCTCAGCAACAATCCGTCACTGGGTTAGCTTACAGAAACCATTCTTCAATAATGACTGATGCGAACAGAGTGCTTTAAAATAGCCCTCTCCCATCCAAACTGCAACAGTCAGAGGAGTGTCTCCAAAATGCGCCTGGTGTGAAGTATGCGCGGCTGGTCCTGTGAATCGTATGGGTGTCAGTGCTGAGTTTTCCAGGTGGAGCTGACAACCTCTATGAATAAACCATCATACGAACAGGAATAATCCCCTCGGTCATCAAAGATAGATGCATGCGCTTCGACATGAAGCTGCTGTTCCTCGCGTTCTCCGATGACTGCACCTCTGCACTGGTGCTAACCTGAGCCACAAGGGTTTGACCTGGTGATGAAGGTCAAAATGTTTGTCCTTACAGGACTGCATCTGCATACGTCCTCATGGCTTTTGGCATTTGGTTTGGTTTGGTTTTGGTTTGGTTTATTTTATTTGTAAAAGGACAGTACACATTAATTAACATCACTGTAAATGTGCCAGTTTTAGCCAATTGGCTAATTCGCAACTGCAGTCCTTTGGCAAGATGTTAAGAAACCACAAACCTAAAAAAGTAACAATTAAAGGTTAAAATCAATCATTACAGTATTTACAGAACAGGACACCATGGTAATGCACGATGGCCAGTACAAAAAGCACAGAACAGCAACATGCAGACGGATAGCAATCTAAACATATAGACAGCCTTGAAAGCAGCAGTATACATGCATATAATCAGCCATGCAGAGCAACAGTATACATGCACAGTCAGCCATGCAGAGTAGCAGTATACAACAGGGCAGCAGAACTTGAGCAAAGTAAAATAATACAGTCAAGGCATTAGTCAAACTATTAGGTGTTCATACATACCAAGCCAAGCAATTTGGCCAATGGGGTCATCACATTACAGATAATCACCTGATGCATTTATCCAAAGCCACATGCAGTTGATTTGACCAAGCTGGGGGAAACTAGAAGCATTATAGGGTGAAAGGCCTTGCTTTCTGTTCCAAAAGTAGGTCTGACCTTTTAATGACTTCACCAGGATTCAACCCCACGACACCACAAGTTGTTAACAAGCACCTCAGCTGCCAAGCTGTGGGCGACCCTGAGACGGGGCGGATCCTCCATGAGACAGAGTGACTTTGCATAAACAAACACAAACATATTCAGAGAGAAGAAGCACCTTCAGGTCACAATAATGCACGGACGAATGAAACAAGGTGAACCGCTGAAACTCTGAGGAATCGCCAGCAGATCCAAGCTTCTCAAAGCCTCTCATTCCAAGCTCAACAACTTAAAAATTCTATAGACGTAACGAAACTGTATAAAACTTACTGTGCCTGTTTGTTTGATGAATTATGGAAAAACATAAAACTTGGATTTATTCTCTTATTTTCTAACTCCTTTGCTCTTGTCATTCTCCTAAAATTCAGAATGACAGGTTTCTGTGATTTGATAATGATACAAGTTACCTCATTGGACAGTTCAGGATTTCCCCATTTTATTGACTCCTGGGTTCACAGCATGATCTTTAAAAAAAAATGTCCTGAAGTGTCAAAGGTTAAACAATGGAAATAGTGGCGTAGGTCCACCTGGAACTGCCAAGAGCAATTAGGTTTTTGGCTATTTTCGGTGAAGTCCAGCTAATGAGGAAAAATATTCATAATGGACTGTCCCTAATAAAAACATAAATAATCGGCATGGATTCCAAATATGTTTATGGTGTAGCACCATCCACACTGGAAAACTGCAATGTTATGTGCCGACAGAGCAGTGTTTCTGAGCAGAACCCTGTGATTTTGGGAACCATCAATTGCCGGCGTTTCATTAAACAGGATGAGAATTATGGTACACTAACTGAAGTAAATAAAGGGTCCGGGCAGATGGAGGTTCGTGTGGTCGACAGGAGCTGTCAAAGCAATTCAGAGATAATTAGCTGCTGAATGGTTTTTGTAAACAGACCTCTCCACGGTACGGTTCATTTACCCAAACACCAGTACCTGAGCGGCCATGTAAGGTTATCTTTAAGGGGAATAATGGCACTCGGCTGCACTCAAATTAAAATGAGAATGACGACAGCTGTCACTTCTGCTATAATTTTTATTTTGGGGGGGAGGGGCACACTGGTCAATAAGGACACCTGGAGCAAACTGATGAAATGCCATAATCATCGGGACCATTTCTGAACTGGGAAACCAACAGGAGTTCAGTGCTGTGAATAAGTATTTGCCTCCTCCCTGATTTCTTCTATTTTTGCTTAAAAATGTTTCTTTAAACACTCAAAAAAATGAAACCCTGTGAAATGTTAGATTTACTTTATAATGTTATGTCAACTGGTTCCACAAAACTGCGTTAAGTACATTCCACTCAATGCAATTAATTAAACTGGCCCAAAATGTTAGAAGTCAAATAAAGGTTACGCAAAGCTATTGCGTGGAACCAGTTGACATAACATTATTAAGTAAATCTAACATTTAGGGTTTCATTTTTTTGAGTGAATGTTTTAGATCATCCCACGAATTTTAATATAAGACAAAGGCAATGTGAGTAAACACAAAATATAGCTTCTATATGAGCATTCCATTTTTTGAAGGTAATTCAAAACCTATATCACCTATTATTGAACGTAACACCTGCAATCCAACATTTGCGATAACTGGCAATGAGTCTTATCACTGTGGAGGAATTTAGGCCCACTCTTCTTTGCAGAATTGTTTTAATTCAGCCACTCTGGTGAGTTTTTTTTGTATGATCTACCTGTTTGAGGTTAGGCCGCAACATCTCAATCAGACTCGAGTCAGGACATTGCCTAGGAGAGTCTGAAACCTTCATCTTTTTTCTTTTTAGCTATTCAGAGGTGGACTTGCTTGTGTGCTTCAGATATTTGTCCAACAGCATAATACAACTGCGCTTGAGCTTTAGGTCACAGACTGATGGCTGGACATTCTCCTGGATGGGTTGTCGATCCAATCCTGGAGAAATTTTGGTAGGCCAGCCACTCTTGGGAAGGTTCACCACTGCTCCAAGTTTTCTTTATTTGTAGATGATGGCTCTCTCTGTGGTTCACTGGTGTCCCAGAGCCTTGGAAATGGCTCCTTGAATCCTTTCCCGACTGATAGATGTCGACAATTTTGTTTCTCATCAGCTCTTGAGTTTCAATCAATTGCACATCACGTGCTGCTTTTTGCCTACTTCATATTGCCAGACAGGTGCTATTTAAGTTTTGATTCAACAGGCTCAAAATGTCAAGTGAAACTGAGCATAATTGGTTTAAGTGGTTGATTAAGTGACTCAGTAGGCAATTACGTTTTCACACAGGGCCAGGCAGGGTTGGACAGCTTTTTTTCCTTCGATAAATGAAATCATCATTTTAACACTGCATTTTGTGTTTATTCAGGTTATCTTTGTCTAATATTAAAATCAGTTTGACGATTTGAAACAGTTTAGTGTGACAAATATGCGAAAATAGAAGAAATCGGTACAGCACTGTATGTTGAAAAGCCCAAAATTCCTTTTCGAAGAGAACCGAATTCTTATCCTCCAGCAGTGATGATTCTAGGACGTAATTTGCGGGATCCCGCAAGTTTGACAGACTTGGCGTTCAACAAAGATTTCAGTGCGCCAGCAACTACGCATTACATATATGATTTGGAGCGAATCCTTTGTTCTAGTGCGTAGATTGATATGAAAACATTGTCTATAACAAACTGCAGTGCATTTATTCAACAAATTTATAAACCTACTGCAAAGACTGTTGTCAAAATGTCGGCAGCAAGAGACTTCTATGTATGCCTGTATATGACTGTGGCTGGATGTATGTTTCTGTAACCCCCTGTCGTGCTCGAGTGCCGCTTTCCAGTTGGTAAAACCACGCGAGGTAAAAACAGCATCCCTCTCACCGGCAGTAACACATTTCCTGCAGGGAAAGTAAAAGCATGCATCCCGCTGAACTGAGTCCTCCAGCCACGGTCGGGTATGATACCAGGCTGGATTGAATGATCGCCATAAAGCACCGAATGCACGCTTTGGGTAGCTAGCTAATATTGGCTGGGATGGAGCATCACCATTCAAGTCGCTAATGCCTAGGTCCCACTGGGGATTGCGATGGTTTGCGAGGCATTCCCGATGGAAAAAGTGAGAATCGCAATGCATCGCAAACACATTTGCCGAACATTTGCAGAATGTGCGGCAACGTTCGCCGAGTGTCACAGGAAAATTCTTGCCATCGCAATGGATCACTAGTGGATCGTAAAAGCCCGAAAAATTTCAACGCCTGCTTTGAATTTTGTTGCGAACCATTTGCGACGTTTTCGTCTCAAAAGTTGTCACAGAATGTTCGCCGAATGTTTGCCGACGGTCGGCGAATGTATGCGCTGCATCGGTGAACCATCCGCCACACTTTCAAAACTGAAAAAGTGTCGACGACCCCCGCCGAACTCTTGCCGAACATTCGGCGATACTTCGGCTACGTTCGGAGAACCTCGGCGACATGTTTGACACTGATGTAATGGGACTGCATTTTGCGCTCCATCGGCGATTGGTCGATTTTGCATTGTGTACGTCGCAGTGATTGGTCACATTGAGAATTCGGTGGCTCAAGGCTAGCAAATTCTTTTACAGTTTGAATCGGCGATCAGATGTGAGACAGACAGCAAGCATGCCGCCGATTTATCGCGACAATGTCATCCTTCCTTCGCGAACAATCCCAAGAGCAAATTATAATGGGACTGCTCCACTTTTTGACCATTTTGTCACGCGACAATCGCAAGGCATCGCCAAACTTTTCCAAATTTCCCCATTGGCGACCATCGCAAAATGCTAAATCCACAGTGGGACTGAGCCATAACCGCGTGAGGTAGGGCCGAGGCAGCAAAGAGAGGGAACTGGTTTGGGGCAGTGCTTGTGGAGGGCGCTGGAGTCGGAGCCATAGCCATAGTCACAGCTTCTAGTGTGCAAGCTACGGCATCGCTTGAGGTTGAAGAAGCACAAGGCTTGCTCAGAACTCGTTTGAATGAATAAAACGAAATGTAGGTAAAATTGTGAGTCTCTGCGCGCTGCTCAACGCACACCTATGAGGAGAATGGCTTCACTGCCTGGTGAAGTATCCGTACTTACAACTTTACCAGCAGGACTTCGGTTTGCAGGTGGGCTTTAAGCTATGCACCAAATCAGGCGTTAGGAACTATTATTTTATGCGCTATTTTGTCATTGGCTTAATTATTGTTATGATTGGCACAGACTGAAGGTTTTCTATGAAAACTTTAAACTCAAACTGTCATTCATGTCTTAGTTTTGTCAATAAGGTGTAAAAACTGAACGTGTGTACATATAAATAAGTGAACCAGTCAAGGTACTGTTTAAAAACTTGAAATAAATGGCATATTTTACCAGGTATAGCCAGTTGGCCCACTTTTTTCCCCATTGGCCCGCTTTTTTTAAGTCAGGGGGAGAGTTGGCCCACTTTGAAATTTTCTAGAATCATCACTGCTCCAGTATCTTGTAAGATAAATGTACTGTATGTACATAACAGTGGCAGCTGGTGAACTGGCGATAGGGGAAGCTCAAACAATCCCTTAAAAATAATGACTGGTCATGACCTGTTTTCAATCATTCATTTAAATTACCATTACAGAAACTCTCAACATTATCAGGTGTGGTCAGTTTTCCTTAATAATGCATACCTGTCAACTCTCATGCATTAGGCGTGAGTTTAAGTGACATAATTATGTTCCCCTGCTGTAGTCAGAAATTATTCAATCAATGCGTTTGTAAGAGATTCTCAGGTGGAATTGAAGTCCTTGCACATGGAGGTTTATCAGTTTCACGTGCGTTACGGTGGATTTCAACGCTAGTAATTGGAAACCGTTTATGACTCCGGACTTCTCACGCTTTTCTTTACTCAGGGGTTGGAAGCAATGCATGTGTTTCATTATCATTTGACTTGTTTTAATGAAATAAGATCATTTGAAATGTCTTTACGCAATTCCAATTCGGGGATTCTGTAATGGTAATTGAAATGAATGATTGAAAACAGGTCATGACCAATCATTATTTGTAAGGGATGGTTTGAGCTTCCCCTATCGCCAGTTCACCAGCCGCCCCTGGTACATAACTGCCTGCATTAGTTATCAAGAAGCTTCAGCATGTGAAACATGGCAATGGAGGAGAAGTTCCTCAGGGATTCATTTTTGGACCTGTTCTATAAATGACCTCGTGAATGTCATTACAACTAATCAAATAAATTTGGGGGTGACACAGATGAGGCAAATTTAGATGCTGCTTAAATACTAAAGAAAGATCTAAAAAAGATCCACAGATTGGGCGAAACATTGTAAATGAGTGTCTGCACAAAAAAATCTGAATATTTTAGTTATCAATTGTATAAATGATAAGGCTGTGAATAAAAATGGAAAACAAATAATGTCAGTTTATGAAGGAGATCATGGTATGCAATCAATTCAATACCACATAAATGATAAAATATTACATAATAATACCGTGCTAAGCCGCTGGGTAAAGATATTTTCTGTTAACACAGTTGTACACTGTGAGCCTGAACACTCCTATTGCACTGATCCTCACACAGCTGTTTACTGCGATAAAGTTTGGGCAGTTTGGAAAATAATAGGTCAGCTTTGCATGTCAGGATTAAAAGTGTCAGGAGCACTGAAATGATTTTCCTCAGCTATTGTTTGTTTGCGCTGAGCAGTATTCAATCTCTCCGTTTCTGAATTTTGCCCTTTTGGAATCTTCAATATTGACTGACCTTTTGTTTCCGATAGCGATCTGTTTTTTAAAACTGAAATAAGAAATGGGGCCAGTCAGTTCTTCTGAGTGCTGTACAGCGTATTAAACGCAAATGGAACATTTTCAGTATGAAAATAAAGCTGGCAGATTGCAGCCGCAGATAAAACTCCTGCACATCTTTTTCAGGCCTCGCTCTGTGGAACGGGAGATGTGGTCGAAAATGACTGAACGCAGTGAAATTGTGTTGATGGTATAAACCAAGTCTCTGGCACTTATCTCAGGAAAAATAATTGCAAAAACTACTCCTGCCATCATATTCAATTTTTGACATATGCATTCACTGCAGAAATAGGCTCACAGGAAATATCTTCAGATTGTTTTCTTTTCTATTTCTGTACTAAATAATTGGTATTCATATGTGATATCACTTTATAGCGAATGCAAGTTAGGCGCAAAAATCAACATCTGTTTCTTTTTTGCATGCTTAACAGCAGCAGATGTAAGAGACAATTATAACTGAGAATGCAATGGGAAATCTTCCCAACAGCAGCACTGAGAGGCAATGAGATAATATTTCCATTAACAAAGACCAGCCTACAACAGCAGTAAGAGAAGCTAGATGTGAAAAGCTCTGTTCACACGTCATGTCCGTGTGTGTGTGTGTGTGTGTGTGTGTGTGTGCGCGCGTGCATGCATGCGTGTGTGTGCATGAAGGGTCACATGCCACCTGGGGTAGATTCACTGCTCAAATGACCACCTAATATAATAATGACTATAAAGCAAAGGAAACACTTTCAATTAATTTTTTGAGCAGAACTTCTCTCGAAAAGAGGATGGATCATAATGCAAAAATTTATCTGTCTGCAGTATGTAGCAGGAACGAAAATGACAGGCTCATGTAAAAGTTTCATGTTCATTGGATGTTGGTGGTACTCAGTGTGCTAAATGGATCATATACCTGATGTTTTTCACCTTTTCAAATAATTTGAGACAGAATTTGACAAACAAACCCATGATGCAATGCTGTACTCCAGTAACAGGAATACACTCTGAAAGCATAAGGTCGATACACTGACAAAAAAAAAAAAAAATCAACTGAATATTTTTGGAGCATATTTTTGTTTCAGCATCATCTTAGCACCATAGCCTGCTGGGATACGGTGAAAATATCTCTCCTGATCGCTGTTAAGTGGATCTTGGCGAATTTTGAAAACCCTCCTCTCCATCGCCTCTGAGATCCTGTTGCTAAAATGGCGTCAGTCTGGCACACTGGATGGAAAAATATTCTCTGGCTGTGCGTCAGCTTGACAACAGGTGCTGATTCAGAGCTGTAATTGCCTGAACTTCTAGAGACAAGAGAATTAGAATTAGTTTTGCCTCCTTCCATCACTGAGGGCATCTTCACTCCTGGCAGTACAGCAGATTCAGTTCACTTATTTACTCCATCCATCCATTCATCCATCCATCCATCCATCCATCCATTATCACACCACTTACTCCAACTCAGGGTTGCTTGGGGTCTTAAGCCTATCCCAGCATGCAATGGGTGTGGGGCAGGAACACACTACAAACAGGCATTTATTATAGTTTATTTCTTTGTTCCTCAGGCCAAGTAAAATGATTCCCCCTGCATGCCGTATGACCCTTCAAATAATCCACCCGTGTGCACGCTGCTGCTCGTCATTAGCTGAGCCCCTGAATGCCAGAGAGCAGCTGGACGCCCCTCTGTTTCACAGTCGATCCTCTGCCCCCCCCTTCCGCCCACTGACTGCCCCCCCTGCACCCAGGACGGCCCACCGAGGCTGTAAAAGCCCCTCTGATGAAGCGCCACAGTGTGTCCCGTAGCCCGGCCTACCGCTGGCGAAATCGCAGCGTGACACCCGAGTAACGACATTTCGATTCATAAACCTCCCCGCCATCCGCAATTTAACATTCACGCCGTGGAGGAACAGCGAGAGGAGAGCCACTGCACAGACAACTTTATTTACATGCTGCCCGAGGCTTCGCTTACATCATTCGGAGACGATTTAACAAGCTTCAGGGGAAGACGGCGGGGAGATATCATTCTGGGAGGAGAATCAGGAGAGCTTAAACTGTTCATTCAGAGATTAATTGTCTGGAGGTTAAACTTCCTGACTCTATTGTCAGTTTTACAGATGCAGTGAATGAAAACTGTGGTAATTCAGTCAGTGAGGTGTACGTGTGTGTGTGTGTATGTGTGTGGCGTATGTATGTGTGTATGTGCGCGTGGTGTATAGTTGTACTATTCATTGTACTATTCAAAATATTCAAAATTAATCTTTTATATTTTTGAAAGACATTTTTACATTTACTCACCAAGTGACATTGATTTTTTTTTTAATCAACTGACTTGATTAGATCCTGTTTATGCTCTGGTATCAAGAAAATGCGAGACTTTGCATTATTTAATGCACAGAATCGCTTTCATCCTGCAAAACAAAAAGTGACTGACCAGTTTTGAGAATGAGAGTTCTGAGAATTTCTCTTTTGCCATTTTGAAAAAAAATGTAATTTTGCCTGAATAGAGTGTTAAATGATGTGGTAACTGATGGAGAGATACTTTAGCTTATGTGGCTTTTAATCTAAGGGATCTGCTCCTCTCTTACTAACACCGCGCCAGTGCAGTGGAGTAATGGCGGATGAAAATGAGACTTTGCAATCATGCGTAACGACTGAATAAAAAAATTCAGTAATTTCACCGAGTGATCATAATCATAATCATAATCTGCATTATTGTAAAAGTTTTGGCTTCGCTGTTTTATCACTTTCATACCACTCTGGTGAATAAAAGATTTCTGTTAAATGCATGAAAATTTCTCAGTGATTCCTAACTTTTGAAAAGCATTGTTAACACATATATACCATAATTCAATGGACAGAGACACATTATTTATTTTGGTTCTGTACTTCAACCCAAGTTTGAAAAGGTACATTTTTCGGACTCGGTGCTGAAGTCTGCACATATGCACCCCTGTCTATGGGTGCATTTATGAGTGAAAAAAACATTGGACAGATTAACCCTGTGAAGTCTGAACCTTCAAGTAATAGCCAGGAAATTGTAATTTTTTAATGTGAAGTATTTATTGGACCTTTAAGCAAAATGTAAAAACATTTTGAAAAAAATAATTTGCATGTATAAAATTCATTTTGTATCATATTTGATACTTTTATACAGTGAGGTCAAGTTTCAAAAACTACCAGTGGATGCCTTAGGTCTTCTAGTTTCACAGGATACCCCTAGCATTGTACTAGCTAAAAAAAATGAGCTGCATAAAGACAATAATGTTGGTAGAGATCGACAGAGCTCCCGAGACTCTCTCAGGGTTAAATACCTGTAGTATCACATTTGATGCAAACATTTCAACTCAATTTTACTATAAAATAAGCAACAAAATGTTGTGTGTCTATAAGTTGCTTCAATCCAGTAAATATTCATACTTAAGTATTAGTAACAATAAAATTCAGGTTGATGAATGGGGGCAGCCATCTTTGATTTTGTATTCTACGGACCTCAACTGCCTGCAGTGCATGGATAGTCCATCAGGGGGCAGATGACATGTATCAGATTGCATACAACAGGTTTTCAAGGCAAGTGCTGATCATATGGATCATATGGATATCAAACATATACAAATTTACAGGCTTGAAAAAAGAAATGTAATTTCAAAGTTGGTCATATCGCTGCTGGGTTGTTGATCAATTAAATGGCATTACAGGCTCCAGCCAAAAAGCTGACTGTGGCCAAAATGAAATAATTAACTAGTTGGTCATGGGAGGATCCACTCAGTTTGGGTTAGCATTGCTTGTTGCTCAATCCGGGCAGTTGTCAGCAACATTCTGAGCAGGTATATCTTCAGGTTTCCTCCGCCCACATTCTGAGCTCCTGAGGTTTAAAGCTGCCAGTGAAACAGCAGCTGACAGGCGTGTTTCGGAGCAGAACTGCAGTCTGTTCACACTCCCCCAAAATGGCGGCATGAGTTGTGTATGAGCATGATTGCATATACTTTGCCAGCTGGACATTCCAGGTTTAGGTGGGTGATCACAAAATTTGGTCACAAATTCTTTGCATGCAGTGACCGCTTGAAGTGTGTGACACACAGACATCAGCAGACGCTGGGTATCTTCCCTGCTGATGCTCTGCCAGACCTGTATTGCAGCATCTTCACTTCCTGCTTGTTTCAGGGACTTTTTGCCCTCAGTCTCCTCTTCAGCAGGGAAAATGCTTGTTAACTGGATTCACGTCCGGTGATGGACTCAGCCACCACATCCAAAATATCCAATTCATTGTGATTTAGTTTTTTCATTCAGAATGCTTGATAAAAGATATATAGCAAAATTATGATTGAAAATATACATCACATTGCAGATATTTGCTTCCAAAATTGTTTCACTTGCTACAAATTATATTTAAATCAAACTATAATGTTTTCTGCAAATTTGATCTCATATTTGTAATTAAAAGACTGCTCTTTCAGGTGATAATTAATTTATTACTTTAAGAAATCCAATGCCCAAATAACTGCATGTTACTAAGGCTTGAGATATTAGCCACCTCCATCTGTTTTGCTCGCACAGTTTAAAGAGTATTGGCTTTTGTAATAGAGCACATTCGATCACATGCCCAAACACAGGATGGACAACACCATCATAAAGATTATCATCAAATACTGGGCATTTCCCATTTTTGTTTTAAAGTTATCACTCCTGATGTGACGGTAAACTTCCACTCTGTCCCACATTTTAGCTCATCTGGTGGTTATTTGTAGCCCATTCAAAATGGAAACTGGAGGGATAAATAACATATTTGCCACGGTACAGTAAATTACTGCCTCATCAATTAAATGATCAATTTTACCCTCACTTCAACAAACAGGCATTTTCACAGTGATCACTTACTCTCATCACGTTGGTAAAATAAACACAAAATAAACTGAAAAATACTTAAAGCCTGTTGAACAGTCGAGCGGTGGTGGGTGGGGATAGTAGTCGTTACTTTACAGTAAAGCCCTCAGATTTACACTCAGAATCCTCTAGATTTCACAAATGCTTTGTTTCCATTATATTTGTGTTCACAAAGTCTTGCATTGTTTACATGGGTCGTGTAAATCGAAAAACCTGGACCAGTGAAATTGGTAGCACTTGATCCATGACTGGTCTTATAGTTCAACTGTGCAAATCCGTATTTTGCAGAATGCGCACACTCTGATGGCTTTGGAGATCAGAGATGAGAATTTGAAAAAACCCATTTTAGATGAAAACCAGACATAGCCAAACACAACTTTGACTCCACCAAAGAAAAAACTTTCATCTGAACAAACTTTCTATGTATGAATTGGAACTGCAGCTTCCCAAAGTCAACGGGGCAATGCTGGAAATCTCTATTACCACCATCACTGAAGAGGCTTTGCTAGCAGATAAGGGAAGGGATATAACACAAGGACCTGGATCATTTTAACCCCTTAAACTCTACTTTTCACTTAAGTTATCTCTTAAGTAGGATCACAGTCAGAGAATGCATTTTTTTCATACTGTAGGACAGTGTCACACACATATTCTGTATCTGCTGGTTGCAGCGCTTCACTGAAACTACATCACACTTATACTGAGAGAAATATTCAAACTCAAGATGCCATGTTTTTATGGCCACACTATTACATCAAATGGAAAATATTCAGACCTTTTGCGTGATTTTATACACGTTTCCCTTTAATTCAGCCAGACATTTTTGGGATCATTGGAAACCTTGGGATCTCCACTAGAATACAAAATTGACCAGAGGTTCTACAGGTTTGAATACAGCAGCTCCATTTGACTGACCCATATAGGGTCTGTAGATATTATTGGGTTAAAGTCAATGTACAAATTATTGAAGGAAGTAGGACATTTTGGGAAGACTTGTGATCAAGAGAGAGTAGTGGGAGAGAAGTGAATGATTGCCGTAACCACTAATAGTGCTGTACCATTAAACTGCTGAGCAATATTTAGCATTTTGTTGCGAGTTATATTAAAGGTTCAACTTATACAACCTCACAGAAGTTTAGAATTACTCCTCATTTCGGAAGTTCTTGCTGGTTCAAAACTGTGTATGTTACACGAGCAGTGAAGAAAATGAAAGAAATAACAAAATTTATTTCTATTTGTGAACAAATGGGAAACCATCTTAATGACAATGATTATTTTTCGGCTTTAGTTACTTACAGCTCTTTGCAGGTTTACCGAATCTTATTCAATACCTGAGATTTTTTTCCAATAAATTCGAAGTCAATGAAAATGTTAAACTTCAGCCAAGTATTTTATGAGGTAATATTTATTATGCAGATAGCGAATTTTAGATGAATTCCACAGAAATTCCTGACCTTAATTCACAGTTAATATAATCACCACCCGGTGATGAAATTACATTTTGTGACTCCTGCTTTGCTACCCCTTTATTATTGCACGCTACGGGCTATGCATTTACAGCACTTTATAAATGAAGAATTAAAAAAGCTCCATTTCTGAGCATTTAAATGAGTCTCAGTGTAGCGCTCTCTGTGGAAGCGGATCGGCTGCTTGTGCTCCAGGTGCTCTGTGTCTGATTACTCACCTGCTGGTGACGCGTCA